>CM057158.1:4248937-4368991 GCA_029962745.1 Echinometra lucunter
ATTTTTGCAATTAGAAATCACGTTTTTGTACTAAGAATTATGTTGATGTCAACTCAATATGTGTAAACAACTGTGAGAGTACTTTTTTGCACCCAGAATGAGAGTAGGCCTGCTCATAATTGAACTGGTATTAATGTACGCAAGCAGGTTGGCAGCCTTCTTGTATTGTTTTATATTGTTTCAGTTCCTTTGGGGCACCTCTTCGTGTAATGTTAGCCGTATGGATTAAATCAACATTATTTGAACACCGAAACACCACAAGTATGTTTCCAATGCAATTGTACATTTCAAAAATATGTTTTATGTTTTATTATGATTGTTGCAGTCATAGAGTGCATGATGATGTACATATGTATCTATTTAACTATAAAACTTTGTATTTGTTAAAAATGCGAGAGCCCAAATATTTTCAACCACTGATATGTGATTCTGTGCGTGAACGCTACTTAATTCCGACTATAGAATATGGCTGCAATATATATTTTTTTTTTGATGGGCCTAAACGAAGAATATATACCGCTGTTAGTACCATTCTTAATGAATGTAAGACCATATTTTCAATCATTTGGATAACGAAGTTGACATTTCCTTGATTTTCAGTACTAAACCCTGACCTGTAATTGCAAAAATCTGTTAAAACTCTATTCTACATCCCTACAAAAAACTTATTTTATGGAAGTATCACACATCAGTGTACCCCGTTTCGTTTCATCAAAGGTTGAATTCACAAGACTGACAACGCTATCAAAGTTCCGTATCACCACACATACACAGTTGGCACGTAGTTCAGTTTGAACGTTCTGTGTAAGTTGTCTTTGCGCTGTAAAACATACAGATTTATGCAAATTATGCAAATTAGATTTGTGCAAATTATGCAAATTGCTCAGGGTTGCTGTTTGGACAACCAAACTGAAAATGTTCATGTACATAGGAACCTAAATTAATGACAAAACTTCAACGGAAAAAACTTTTCTAGGTTTGTAAATTGTCAAACCGACTACTTGGCAATGAACGGCATCCAGGTACTACCAACAAACCCGCCCCATGCATACCGCATTTTCAGTCTAGTGAACAGAGGCATATACAAATTCAACATTGTGTAGGGGAGGGAGATGATACAATTATGAAATACAATAAATTTTATGCCTACACATATACGCGCGCTCGAGCCAGCGTGTATTGTAGCAAATGGAAGACACTACTCAGGTATTTATAGTAAACCCTTAGCCTCCCCCCCCCCCCGTTAAAAATCAGACCAACTTCACATTTTGAAGAATGATTACCTCGCATGCTGAGACACCCTTGGTCATTAATATTATTTTGCGCCGTTGCGTAGCGACTGAGCCCATAATTTATTTTGGGTTTTAGCATGGAACTTTGTATTCAGAGCTCGTTTGACTGTACAAGCAAATCACTGTCTGATCGTAATATTTACCCCTTTTCTACCTCCTTTCATGGTGATAGGCAGCAATCAATCATTACGTCACATCAAAACACATTCATTCCTTTCACAATAAAAAAAAGTTCCTTACAATATGTATGAAATGATTTCGTCGTTACTTTCTAGGGTAAGTTTGATTCGTCTCTGCGTACTGAATTTTCAATGACTTATACTATCTTAATTCACGCAAGAGTTTCTGTTCATTAGACACACACATTTTTACACATTATTCTAGTTGATATTGTTCAGCAAGATAGGGAACAACAGAATTTCCACTTTCGTGTCACTCCCAGTCCTTCACATACCCCATTTTATTGAAAAGATCCCTGGGGTTGACAGAAGTGTTCGCCTTCTTGACACAAGGCAATGTTTTACACCTTCAAGTCTGAAAATAGTTCGAGGAAAAATAATTATGACCTCTATATTCCTGGAGGATATGATTCTAACCATGTTTTGGTTGTTGTTTGTTTTTGATATTTTATTCACTCTTATGAAACTCTTTCATGGACATTGCATCCAATTATGACGTAAGAGAAAATGAGGTATATTTTACACATTCTTTGAAGAATGTTCAGTATGTGGGGCAGTATAGGATGCAACCTGGGATAGTTTGGGGGTTTGGCGCAGGGTGGGGAGGGAGGAAGGGGGGGGGTGTACTCACCAATGATTGTAAGATAGATTGCAGTGAGTAGATATCCCGTCCGTGAAAGGGGAGTCATATATTCTGGCTGTAGATGTGATATGGCTTCTGTAGGCGAATGCTCTGCCACTGGTGCCTCCATCTGACAGTACGATTTATGGTTTCCTTTAAGAGTAGCCAACAAAAAAAAAGGAAGTGTATTATTTCTTATTTTATCTGATACACTCTTGAAAATTCCGTGTCAGATTGACCCGGAAAAGAGTCTGTTGGGGCCACACTCCATTCTGGGTAAAAAAATGACCCGGCATAGGGTCACGCAGACTTGTTTCCGGGTCACATTTGACCTTATTCCGAGTCATTTTTTTACTGTAATCCGGGTCATTTTTTACCCGGAATGGAATGTAGTCCCAACGGACTCTTTTCCGGGTCAAGTCTGACTCAGAATTTTTAAGAGTGTAGTCTTATGCTATTATACATGCACATGTAGTTTTGATACCTCCTCCCCCACCCATTTAAACAAAGCAAAAGACCAAAATGTTCTTTTAAGTTTAGCAATACGTGTATATTAGGAACTGCGAGTTCCTTCTCAAGTGAAATATTAAACAAAGAATATGTCAAGAGAAAAATACTTTATAATCATCCTGACCAAGAGGGTGTGTCTGTTCGTGTACTAACCAATATGTAAACCCCGCTGACTGATCTGACGACCCACATAAAGGTTGAAAATTCACACTTGTCTTGACATGTGTCCTAGGTTCAAGGGTTTTCTTGATCTGAGTAATACACCCTGGGACTTGCAAGGATAGTAGATCATAATGCCAATTTTTTTTTGACATTGATCAAGTAGATCGAACTACCAACGTTTATTTCAAGCACTTTAATCCTCTCATTTCGCATTCATGACACGCTTTACACGATTTATTCTGAACTCTACCTTTTTCATTTACGGTAATGCAATTTTACTGATTGAATGATCACCACCCTAGTAAAATTTCATTCAATTCTAGTTGTTCAATACTTTTAACTACATTGAGTGTAGCTGCTGAAAGTTTTAGATACAAAACTGACATCAAACGAGTCAACACAAAAATTGTAAAGCTTTCTTTAAAATGCATTTTACCGAAGCTGTAGTACCTGATAGTGTAAATGTCCATTAGTATTCCTTCCAAATCCCGATTCTGATAAGGCAAATTAGATTCAAATGTTTTGCTATCTTGAGGAAAATCGGATTGCTTGATAAAACAATTTGGTGAGTTGTTGAATCATGTGTAAAAAGGCACATGTTAAGAACACGCAACTGGTACGGTTTTAGAGCATCAGCTCAAAGCGAAATACGATGCCACGTCCTTTTCATTTTGGCTCTCCAATACAACTCAGGAGATATTGATGAAATTGTTCATTCAAAGAGCAAATATGTAGAATTTCAGCACCCATATTTTTTAGTTATCATTGAAAAACTGTTTTGTGTGTAATAAAGTTAATGGTTTTTGTATTACATTTTGTCATTCACAGTGCAATGTACGATGTACATGTGTCTGAGATGAAACTGCAATGAAAACATCGTTGATTTAAATGTATTTGAATATCAAATCATTTGTCTGCACATCTGAAGCAAACCTAGCTTCGTTACACTGTGAAAAGCAAAATCAAAGGGTTTCTTATCGGTTACAGTTCGTTATTCCGAAGGTTCGTTAGTCCGAAAATGAAATAAGGTTCGTTAGCTCGTTAGTTATTTTCGGACTTACGAACTTTATTTCATTTTCGGACTATCGAACCTTCGGAATAACGATCCTTATTTAATTTTCGGAGTACCGAACCTTCGGAATAACGAACCTTATTTCATTTTCGGATTAACGAACCTTATTTCACTTTCGGACTAACTAACCTTCGGAATAACGCCACATATGTTCGGATTAACGAACCCTTTTCCATTTTCGGACTAACAAACATCTATGTGCAGTTTGCGCGTTTTGGAATAACGAACCTTCGGAATAACGAAACCACCCTTCTTGTCTAACTAGTGCAGAATGCACTAAAACTTGAATGTCACTATTATGAAAGCATTGGTTGTTCACAACATAACCACTGCCGAATGCATAAAAACTTGAATGTCATTATCATGAAAGCATTGATTGTTCCCAACATAACAATGTCGAATGCATAAAAACTTGAATGTCATTATCATGAAAACACGGATTGTTTGTCATTATCATGAAAGCACTGCTTGTTGGCAACATAACCAGTGCCGAATGTATTATGACTTGATTGTCATTATCATGAAAGCACTGATTTTGGCAACATTACCATTGCCGAATGCATAAAAACTTGAAAGCCATAATCATGAAAGCATTGTTTGTTCACAACATAACCAGTGCCGAATGCATAAAAGCTTGAATGTCATAATCATGGAAGCATTGATTGTTCACAGCATAACCAGTGCCGAATGCATAAAAGCTTGAATGTCATAATCATGGAAGAATTGATTGTTCACAACATAACCAGTGCCGAATGCATAAAAACTTGAATGTCATAATCATGGAAGAACTGATTGTTCACAATATAACCAATGCCGAATGCAGTAAAGCTTGAATGTCATTATCATGAAAGCACTGATTGTTGGCAAGATAATCATGCAGGCGAAGTGCGAACTAAAAATCTTGCATACTTGCTTTCTATGGGTACAAATCCATCCAGTGTACAATCTCGAATTAATGGAAGGTGTTAATAGGGAACTTGATTCGCATGTATGCATTAATTCCACATTGTGGAGTATAAGAAGAAGGGAAACAATTTCTTCTGCCTAAATAAAACAGAATAGTTGAAAAAAGTTTTGACATGTCTTCAAAATGACCGACATTGACAAATAATTCAGAAATACTTCAATGAAGAGAAAGAGAGAGAAAAAGAAAACGTTATACTTACAACAAAGAAGAAAGTGATGAACAGCGCTCAAATCAAGAAGCTGCTTCTTATAGCTATTCCAACCGAACTTGCATTTCAGATATTCCAGTAAACGAAGGAAAGCGTGATTTGTGAAATCTATATGACGGTGCATAAATCTCCAATGATATCCACACAACAACACTCGATGATTTTGACGGTAAAGATGTTGATCTCATGGACATCGGGCGTTCGTCTACGGCTGAAACGGGTAATGAGCGAATTACAGTTCACAGTCAGAAAGCAAGTGCTGTTTGGACATCAAAGAAATCTTACAAGGTAAGGCAGCGTTCCAGGGGGGACGGGGATGGGATACGTCCCAGGGAAAATTTCTAGAGAGATAAGAATGCAAGATAATACAGAAGGACCAAACTATGATTCATACCACATAGGCTCTGAAACACATAAGGTGCAAAAGTTAAGTATCCCCACATAGAAAGTCTTCGCGTTCACTCGCATTGCAATACAAGGAGACGGGTTCCGTGCGACCACTCTAAATTGTAACATTGTAAAAGTAATGATATAGGAGCGTAGATAAATTCAAAGTCCTTGATACTGAGATTGCTTATTATTAAAATACGAGCGGGGGAGGGGGATTTATCATCGGAAACAAGATGGCTACCCGCTCGCCGCAGTTCCGATTTTTCACGCACATCGCGTCCCCACCCCTCCTCTGGTTGTGACTAGAAATCACGGAATCTTCCTCACAGCAATGATAACATACTAAGAATAGTTAAATTCTTTGTATCCTACTCGCTCTAATTAGCTTCTTGAGCAGTAGTAAACAAGGTAAACGAATGAAATTGTTCTTGTTGTTTACATCCTAGCTATTAGCCTGCTGATTTCATTGTAAAAAATATTGTTTATGTCATTAGAAGAACCTTACTCAAGTGCATAACTTCACTAGCAACTCAGTCAAGAGGATGAAACGATTATAATGAATGTAAACAGGGGTAAAGATCTTAACAGATAAAAATAGCTCAATGGCTATATTTTGCAAAGCACGGCTAGAAATGGGACTCCATGTCAACATTTCGTAATGCAGTTGAACCAAGGAGTTACTATAGTAACTTCTTGGTTGAAGAAAATAATCACCGTCTACAGTTTCATAAACACGGGTAAGTCACACGGTTGGGGGTTGTACAGGTTGGCTTCTTAATTTTTGACGAGCGGAATTAAGCCAGTAACATTGAATTAATGATGCACTTTATTAAAGTCCACTTTGTCGTGTCTTGTGAAGGGATTAATAGACAGGAGAAAACGTCATGTATTCTTTCTGAGTTTGTCCCTCACAGCCACTCTTCCTCTTCCTTTCTCTTTCTTTCTTTGTCTCTCTCCGCCTGCAATTTACGCTCCCTTCGGAAAGGTATAATCAGATAATGGGCGGTTCCAGCGTTATGGACATTACATTTCGGACGATTTTTGCAACTTCAGAAGGTCATGAAGATAAAACCACTTTATTATGCGTGACTGATAAGATGCAATCACACACACACACACACACACACACACACAGCTGTACATCACTATACTACCGAGCACAACAATTGGACTTCTATTGTCCCCTGTCCTCTCAAGGCTGACGGAATAAACCCAAATCCTTTGTTTGACAACTGAGGACTATTGTTTACCAACCGAGGACTATTGTTCTCAGGAATTTTCTTTGTTCACTGTCCTCGCTTGCAAAGCTATACAAGTACACACTCACACACACACACACCCTCACACACACACACAACCCTTGATCATTAGCAGTGAAAGTTTCAGTCCATTTCAGCACATTCTGTGGTAGTTACGGCATGTTATGTTTTCGTTACGGACATTACATTTGTTGGACAGGAAATGTAATGTCCGTAACGAAACATAACATGCAATTACTACCACATGCTGTACTGAAATGGACTGAAGCTTTCACTGTGTATACTTAAGGGTGTTTTGTGCATGATTCCATCATCATGATCATATGAGTTCCGAAAAAAAGTGGTTTTATCTTACTCTCTAAAAAAAAAAAAGGGGTGAATTTCAGAAGAGAGTGCTTTAGAGTAAATTAAGAGTGAATTAAGAGTAAAAATTGTGATATTCACTCTTTGAGGGGTGACCTCAGGGATCCCTCAGGTCACCCCTCAAAGAGTGAATAAAGAGTGAACTGGAGGTAGTGCCGTCTTGTTCTGGCTGCACATGTGGCTGGACGGAGCTCCGAGGTTTGGGAGGTTTGCGTTGTCTGACAGTCTGGAAAAGAACAAAAAAGATAAGATTTATCAAAAATTATACTTACAACTTTAATACCAATAACTTTATGTAGCAATGATGTCACAATATAAGTGATGATGATATGACAATAACAATCAACCTTGCCAAAGTCAATTGTGGAATGGGGAACAGTGCAACATGCAGTGCAGTGACGAGTCGACTGAGTGAACACTCGCAATTTCACTCGCAATTTACTCAATAAAAGTCATACGGTCATATTTTATACAGTTATCAATGTACTTCTGATCTTGATCTGGATCTGAATTTGGCTTTGAACAATCTGTCTCTAAAATTCTAACCCTCTAGTGAGGCTCTACGCAAACTTAAGCAAAATACACATCACAAAATGTAATACATGGCGAAAAAGTTAACACAGTTTCATAGATGTTAACTCTGGTTTCCGATATTTTTTATTCAACTTACCTGTGAAAAGTCTTTCCACATCCCTTCTGTAACTGGTTTGTGCAGTTCACAGCTGCGCAATAAGGCATTTTCGTGCCAAACTGTTGCCAAATTAAATACGAAATATCATGTGAAAATCAATCTCTGCAACAACTTGGCGTGTGTATTACTACACAAGATGGCGGACGTGACGTCACCACGGCGTAGCGGTGGCGACAGTTTTCACGGTGCTCGATTTTTCTATGTCTTTATAGTTCTGTGGGTCACACCCGTTGACGAGACGCTACGCTCCACTGCACAAGCCGTATATGTTGCACCTATTTTGCGGATGCTGCTCATATATCAGCAATATTACGGTAATATCATAGTACTTACTTATAGTAATATTATAGTAAAGTAGGCGTCAAATTGGCGCAAAATAAGCGGGAAATAGGAAGAAGCAAAATACCGCACTATTCGGTGACAGCCGATCATGTTACCAGCAGTCCGAAGCGTATCCGTAAAACAGGTGTAACATTTGCGCCTATAAGGATAGATCGGTAATTATGAACGGGGCTGAGTTCGAAGGCCTACCGTATACCAGACCATTACGATAACGATTTTCATAATCGTGATGTATGAGAAAATTTTGGCATGTATATTTGAAAGGTTGAATGGGCCAGTCACATCGAAATTCCCCAGTCGTATTTCAATCCCAGTCAGCTCTGACTAATGTGTCCACATTCCTAGTAATCTAAGGGAGGCTACACAAGGCTGAACATGATATTATTCGTTATAGTCACGAGGGTTAGGCTAATTTTTAATGATTATTGTGACACCGCGGACAAAAGCACCATTTTTTCTGTGCTCCCTTGAGACAAATAAATTGATAAATTGGTTTTAGTCGAGGAGACCTCATGAATTCTGTCCGTTATCATGGATACAAAAAAAAAAAAAAAAAAATCAAAGGACTAGACTTTATTCGGCCACTTGGGACAAAAATCTAATTTATAACTTGTTCGTACAGAATTATTTTCAAGTTTTTACTCAAATCGAGAAAGTTCATATCATTACTGGCCGTTTAAAGGAACGAAAAATGTCCCCAAATAACGAGTTGCCGGTGTCATAGCCGATTTGTTCCGGAGGAACGAAACGACTAGTCGATTCGTTCCCCGGAACAGCGTTGCCAGGTTCAAATGCTGTATTGTCGTACTAGAGAGTCAAAATTATCGGGGTTTGGGGGAGAAAATTATCGTACACACAGCTGACTCTAAAGTACATCGGTACACTATGCATACGATTAACGTCCCCTCAACTTTAAGGAAACTCATTTTGATTGGCTGCAAATTCAATGTAGGGGCCTACAAGACGCGTAGACGGGTTACTTAACTGTTAGGTATGCAAAGTTAGCATGTACTTTGCAGAGACTTTGAGCAGGTTGAAATGGTTATCACTATTGCATCGACTGGACCGAGGCGGATCCAATCGGCGGGTGAAAAATTCAGGCGATTGGTTCCTAAGGATTCAGTCGCATGCCCGGAACAAATCGTCTATGACAGCGGCTTAGTTGGTAGAGCACTGGTCTCGTAATCCGGTGACCCGCGTTCGAACTATAAGTCGATGCGCTGGTGCCCTTTGTATTGTAAGGCATTGATCCTCATTTCCAGGTCCCTCGGAGAGGACTATAAAGCCGTTGGTCCTCTCGTTGCATATTTACAAGCATGCATGCTTTCTTAGCAATCACGTTTAAAACAAATCACTGACCAATAACTTTATGCCAGTAGTTATAGTAATCACTCAATTTCCCTGTCGTAGGGCCAGTTTTCGTCATACAGAGGCCCTGGTTTTCGGCCACATAATCACTGAGGGTACATGGACGCTGAAGAAAATCTTACCTGCCCAAACCGGCCCCCACCACCGAGCTCCCCACATAATTGGTCCGGTCGAAAACCAGTGCAATAGATACCACTTGCGTGCCTCATACTGATGAACAAATCAAACAATAATATTGTGAGCTTGCGACATGCACAAACACAAAATAATTCAGCTCGATACTTTTAACAATGTTACCTTGGAGACGCGGATAGGAAATGTGATTTATGATTAGGAGTATGGCCCTAGCACGGCAGGCCACACTCCTGAAATATAAAAATTAAACAAAAACGCAAAACTTGCTTAATGCTGAAACCGGTTTTTTTACTGACTTTAATGCTGGATAGTACTACAACAAGTGCCGACCTAAGTGTTACATATCATTTACATTATTATAGCGCATTACGTGAATACCTGCGCTTTATAATTTACTATTATCACCCCTTATCACTGGATCTTTATGGAGTACGGGAAGGCAGGACAACAGGGCCAGGAGAAGAGGGGCAGTGACTACCATCATTTACAACACATGACTTTTATTTTGCTATTCAAATTATCTTATAAGCTATTTGTCACAAAACAATAATAAGTTTCTCGATAATTTGATCTGGTGATAAATTGCGAAGACTGATGGATTAAAAAAAAAAAGCTGTAAACACATTTTATCCTACAGTATAGAAATCATCAAATAATTTATATAGAATGCTTTGCTCTCTATTTCATCCCCATTTTGTCATTTCTGTTCTGTCTGCAGCTCCTTCCACAGTGATCATTATCTAAACAAATTACTTTTGGGATCAAAGTGAGGGCGCCCTTTGCACATTGTTTTGTTGTTGAAATTCTTTATGGTACTTATAATCTTGTTTTTTATTGTGTAATGTGACCAGTAATGTGCTGTGATGTAGGTGATTAGATTTTACAATAAATTGATGAATCCTCTTGAAAGATTTCAAAAAAGTTGTTTTTACTGTACTAGGCTGTGGTCATTTTCGATTTTTGCACTTTATGTAAAACACGATCAAAACTAATTTTGAAAAATCAGCTTAATTTCAATAGCCCTGTCTATACCTTTATAGGAATGTGTGGATTTTACAATGACTTATTATGTAATACGAACATGATTTGTATGGGCAGTATAATAAGCTTTTGAAATTGTACTTGAGTTGATTTTTCGAAAGTATTTTTTATCGTCACTGATCTGTTGCGATTGGCTTTCAAAAATCACGAGGGCGGCGGGCCCCAGCCTCTACTAATATTAATAATCAGATCATATGGACTTTTTATGAAAAATTTGGTGCTTTTGTCCGCTCTGTCACAAAAATCTCCCTACTCCATCCGACTAGGCTAATGTCCGAGTGTTTATAGCTTGAAGTATTTTCCATACATTGCCCTGGGTATGCACTCAATATCAAGCGATCCACTTTTATCTTGCGATCCACCATTAACTAGAATTAGGGATAATTTTTCAAAATGCACTCAACGGACTTAGAAAATCCATGTTGAGAAATGGAACACAGTGCAAAATGAAAGCTCAAGAACAGGTTAAGAAAACGAAAAAAAAAAAGAAAAGAAAAAAGAAAATAAAGACATCGTTGAAATGCAAATAATATGTTGGCTGACATTTAAAAACTTACATTTTCTGATGTCATGGAATCCAAGACGTATGCTATAAGCATTAAATCCTTGTGCAGAGATTCACAAAATCTTCACATTTGGGTTACTTTGGAATATTCAAAATCAATGACATAAAAAATAACGAGTTTTATGATAATAGAAGATTATTCAGCCTCCTAAAAGCTTCAGCGAATCAACAAAAACCGCTTTCTTTCATGGCAAGCATCCTACGTAACACAATGTACAAGACAGATTGGGGATAAGTCTACAATATCCACATTTAGTCATGTTTTTATCATTTTTTAAATCAAATTTTATTATTTTATTGTATATCAAAAAGCACATACTCGTATCAGCAAAATTCTTGCTGCAACAACATTTTTGTTACTGTTTATTTGCGGCATTGTCCCAATTATCTTTTAGTCATTCGATGAAGAAGAAAAAATACTAGGAATGCTGTCGGCATCGTTTAAGTCCTCTTCCGTTTTCTTTAGTCTTTGAAGTTAATCAACTCCAGTTTCCACATGTTATTTGAGCTTGATCGACTTTCCAGGTGACCACTGGGTAGATACTGCATGTCAGGGCAATCCACCGGCGTAAATCCGTTTCGAAAAGGGGGGGGGGGAGAGAGAAATCTTTTTTAACCATTTCGGGTGATGTTCGTTATTCCGAAGGCTTGTTATTCCGGAAGTTCGTTATTCCGAAACACGCAAATTGCGTATACCCAGATGATCGTTAGTCCGAAAATAAAATATGGTTCGTTATTTCAAAGGTTCGTTAGTCCGAAAATGAAATAAGGTTCGTTAGTCCATAACTAACGAACTAACGATCCTTATTTCATTTTCGAACTAACGAACCTTCGGAATAAGGAACCTTATTTCGTTTTCAGATTAACGAACCTTTTTTCATTTTCGGACTAACGAACCTTCGGAATAACGAACCTGATTTCATTTTCAGACAAACGAACCTTTGGAATAACGAAACTTCGGACTAACGACCCTTCGGAATAAACTAACCTTCGGAATAACGAACCTTCGGAATAACAAACTGTAACCGAAATTTCTATATAGGGCGAACTAAATAAAGTAGGAATTATCGGGACCTACTAATCATCTCTGGTTTTTAATAGCATTTCAAATAAAAAGTTTACTACTATAATCACCATTTGTATAAAAATTTCAACAACTGATTGATTAAAATATAATTTATTTTTTTGTGAAAGTGTGGTATAAATTGCACGTCACATCCCTCCCCCTCTTTAAAAGTGGGGGATATATATCCCCATTCCCCGGGATTTACGCCAATGGGACGATATTCGGGCAGCGAGGTTAGCTACTCTTAATTTTTGTACCTTATCCATTATTTTGGTGATCACGAAATTACATTTTACTGCATGCATCAGAAAGTGAAAATATTCTGGCAAAAAAACATAGTCACTATAGGAAAAATTGAAAAATACATTAAAACTCATATTCTCAGTCGAGTCACCCTTTGAAAAAACGAGATCACCGAGCAGAAGAAAAGTGTCTACATCATTCTTGAGTTTTATGAAATGGCATTCAACAATAGGGAAACGCCGTGATATTAAGTATTAAAGACGGGATGCTTTGTTCGATTTTAATCATATACTATACTCCCGTCATGCCCGTTTTCCTGGTTATCTCATACTTCCCTTCCTAGTCACAGTGGCATTAAAAACGCATCAAAATCGGGTGGAGACGGTAATTTGTCGTTCTTGAGGATGATTATGTCCGGAAAGAATAACTTCATCATAAGTCGAATTGGTTATCTCTGAATAATTGCCATTTTGTTCAGTTAGAAAACAAATCCATCAGGGAGGCAACTGAACAGAAGAGCACAGTTCAAGATTTCTCGTTGACTAGCAAACTACTAAAAATAACACACTGATTTGTCAGAAATCTCCTTTTCTCCTTTCAGCAGAATTCTGTCACTTTGTCTTCATTTGCAATCAAGGAATACATGTAAGTGTTGAGAAATGAGAAAAATGGCACGGTCAAAAATATTCATGATAAGAAAGAGTGGAAAGAAGTTCAAAAGCAGATCGATTTCGGCCAGATTGTACTGGCCTTTGGTTCCAGATCTGCTTGGGAAAATCTAAGTATAAGTGACAAACTGAGCATTGACTAGTCACATTGACAATTTTTAAAGCAAACTACAACAAAATAACACACTGATTTGTCAGAAATCTCCTTTTCTCCTTTCAGCACATTTCTGTCACTTTGTCTCCATTTGCAATCAATGAATACATTTAAATGTTGGGAATTGAGAAAAATGACATGGTCAAAAATATTCATGATACTGAGGTTTATCAGAACAAGAAAGAGTAGAATGAAGTTAAAGCAGATCGATTTTGGCCAGATTGCACTGGCCTTTGATTGGTTTCAAATCTGCTTGGGAGAGTCTATGGATAAATGACAAATTGAGCACTGCTTGGATCTTAACCCTCAATTACAGAATTTTCATATTCCATACATGTTTAATACAGAGAGCACCAGATTATCGTTGATACCAGAGTATCATTTCATGGAAATTATTCAAGCAAATCTCATAAAGATTACTCCGAACAAATTCGAAATCTTTCAAATTTACCGTGTGAATATCCGAGTATGATACGGGTTATAAACTTTTTAGTTTTGATTATCAAAAGTGTAGACTGTTCAATTCTTTTCTCACACCATAGTACCTTAATGTTCCTTCATATTCTTGATTCGGTTTGGATGATTCAATGTTATGCCAACCAGTGCTGAGATAACATTTCCGTTAACTGTTTTTAAATCGATGAATAAATACCCAATTCCCAGCGGCTTAGTTTGGATTAATCATTGCAGATCTTATGCGATAGACTTTTCTAGGGCATTTGATTTCATCGCTCAAGAGGCACACCCCTTAACAGATAGTCGAGCGTTAACCTCTGTTTTTAACCGCTTTTAACCTGTTAGAAATCTCGGATTGCGCATTACATTTTCATTATTAGTAGGCCTAGTAGTAGTAGTAGCAGTAGCAGTAGCATTAGTAGCAGCAGTAGCAGTAGCAGTAGCAGTAGCAGTAGCAGTAGCTGTAGCAGTAGCAGTAGCAGTAGCAGTAGCAGTAGCAGTAGCAGCAGCAGCAGTAGCAGTAGCAGTAGCAGTAGCAGTAGCAGTAGCAGCAGCAGCAGTAGCAGTAGCAGTAGCAGTAGCAGTAGCAGTAGCAGCAGCAGCAGTAGCAGTAGCAGTAGCAGTAGCAGCAGTAGCAGTAGCAGCAGCAGCAGTAGCAGTAGCAGTAGCAGTAGTAGTATGTTGTTATCATTCTTGTCATGATTATGAAGTATTTGGCCTCACCCGGGCCTGGGAAGGGAAAAACGAACTAATGATTGTGACGCTCGAGTCTATGTTCCGGTGTACTACTATACACCGGGGTTTACTCCTACTCTTCTTCGAATAGTGCAGTGGGTTCTTAAAGAGATCCCGTAACTTTGTTGAGGCTTGCATTTGTAAATTGTTGAATTTTGATATATGATGTATTATGTTCAGAATGATAAAAAAAACTGCCCGGAATATAAAGGTTTTAAAATATATGTTGTTATATACACGATATTACATAGGGACCATGATGGACCTTGGTCCTCAGATGCTACTCAGATATTTTCAAAGTTACCCATAAGGGCTTTAACGTGCAGGGGTGGTGACTCCCCTCCACACGGGACCTCCATTTAACGTCCTATCCGAGGGGCTGGGTGTTTTTCCATTGAAACATAGTCTGCGTCTATGAAACGGGAGGTGCACGTTAACACACAACGCAGGCTTCAGTCATCCGCTCTTGGTCGACTCGAACCCACGATCTTTAGTTCGACATGCAGAAGCTTTCCGACTGAGCCACAAATCATTTTGGATTCATCTCATCTATATGCCTCATGAAACGTTTCTGTTCATCTTTATTCATGTTTTATCTGTTGCAAAAAAGAAGCCATTTCCAGCAGCGAAATCATCTCCCTTCAGATATTAATTTATTCATTAATTGCCTTATGATTCTTCACCGTATCCTAGAAAATAACAAACATGAAGTCCTACAACACAAAGGATAAATATCAGGGGCGTAGATAGGGGGGGGGGGGGGGGGTGGGGGATGCATCCCCCACATTTTGAAGTGGACTCATGTATGTGTGTACAAAAATATGTACGAATTGGTTAATCATCCCCCCCCCCCCTAGGTATGAGGACCTGTCTACGTTAATGGTAAATAGTGGTGCCAAACTTTAGTGTTTACCATAATGTAGACGTTTGCTGATTTTAAAGGCTACCATCATGACCATGACGGCGTCCATTCGTACAAGCCTTTTGCCGAGTAACATCGTTTTGAAAATGACACGTACGTGTATATAAAAAAAATCTATATTTTTTTAGAACTGTTATCACTTGCGATCATGACCAGAATGAAATATGAACTTAAAAAACTAAATGAAAAGATTGTTTATATCAGCATCTTTTGATAATGAAGGTAAGAACAAAAAAAAAAAAAACAACAACAACAACAACAAAAAAAGGATGTTTGACTTTTTGTTCGATGGTACGTATAAAGAAAGAACATATATTTTCTTACTGTAATAATACCAGCAATCATTATAAAAAGCGATTTTACATAGAATGCGAAATTACACTGAAAAGAAAGCTTAAAGACTTCTTTACATGCAGATATTTTATTCAGCAATTCAACTGAAAAAGCGTTTTTAAAGTATACAACACACACACACACACACACACACACACACACACACATATATATATATATATATATATATATATATATATATATATATATATATATATATATTTACATGTTTTAACTCGAAGAAAAACCAAGGTACGTAAGAAGCAAAAGAAAATAATCTTTACAAAGTTAGAAAATATTGTAATTGGTATGTGGCAATCATTCTTATTATTATATCACACTTCATTTGTAAAGTACATTTGAAAAAATGCTAAAGAGAAATGAATGAATCAAATCAAACAGGGTTTTCTTACGTATAAGCAATATTGGCCTACGGTTTTTTGTCACATTGCTTTATGTACCTGACGTTTGATTCCACTACAGATATCGTCAAGGTATACCACACCCAGGCAATTCAATTATGACATTTCCAATTTTCGCAGCACTTACATCTTCAATCGTATTAAAAAGCACATCGATGATGTGGCGCTCATCCGGCATCGAGCTAAAGCAATTGACGCAATTATCCAATTTCAACGAATTGACTCTGAAATGAATAAGTAACATGTGTATTTATATCTGTCACGCACATATTAGGAAGTGCCATTTCAGATCTGGGCCCCGTAACACACAAAAAGTGCAATCAATCGCAAAGTTGTAACAGCCAATCAAGACCATTGTTTCATGCGCACCTCGTTCAAAAAGTTGACCCTGGACCAATCAGAATGGTTATTTTAAATTTGTGATCAATCGCAAACCTTTGTGTTACGGGCCCCTGGTTGTTATTTCAAGATGAAACATTGACCTGCACATATAAATATATCAGAGATGTATACAAGTCGGGTTTTTTAAAACTTCAAGTCAAGTTGCAAGTCATTCGGGCATGTAGCAGGTCAAGTCGCAAGTAATAGTGACTCGAGTCGCGACTCGAGTCCAAAAAAAAAAAAAAAAAAAAAGCATGGCTCAAGTCAAAAACTCTGGAATATATTAATTCCAAGAGTTGGTTTTACTGTGTAGAACCTGAGGAAGAGAAACTTGAATTTAAAACAAGTATCAAGTATAGGCTATGTCACAGTCATGGTGAGGTATCTGTACACATTTGCGACTCTCAATTCTGCTATGAGAAAGAATTCAAGGTTAAGACTTGGAAAGAAACGGCATTGAATGAGATATTTGATGCATTTTGATGTAACCAAACAAAACAAAATCAAAACTCAGTCAACAAAATATAAAGGAGAAGAAGCATTTAATTATGATCTTGAATAAATTTGCATAAATTCACATGAATAAAGTTTGAGATAAAATTTGAAAATTCTGTGTAGAATGTTTGTGTACCTCATGTAATTCTACCAGATGAAACCACCAAAAAAAAAATTAAAAAAATAGAAAATTAGCATATTAAATGAATTTTAAAATTTTGTGTAGAAGCCCTATCATAATAAAGCAAAGAGAATTGAAATCGGACGAAAAATGACAAAGAAGAAGCATTTTTAAATTGTGGATGGTCCACACGGACCACGGACGACAGACGCCACGCCGCAGCATAAGCTCATCTATTCGGGCCAGATGAGCTTAAAAAGGTTGTGTTAACAACTTAACCCATCTGTAGCGCATGCTCGTTATTCCAAAAGCTTGGAGATTCCCCGGGGGATTCATTGCTCCAGAAACGCCGAAAATCTTTAATTTCTGAATATTTGATTCCTTAAGATGGCTGCTGGAAAGTCTTCATTTGTGAAAAATCATACATCTTTAATTGCAGTATGGTTCAACTGTTCTTAAAAGAATGATCTACTCAGTTGTACCAGGGTTTTACAATGACTAAATAGTTTCACGATTCTCATAAATCTCTACATATTCGCATAACTAGATCATGAAAAGGAATAGTTGACCATAACTCCCACCGCCCCCAAAGAAATGTGACTGCATTTTTTTTGAAGGTGAAAATACTTATGTTCGCCTTGTAGATTTATTTTTTCACTAGATTGTTTTTAAAAATTAATGAAGGATATCAAGTAAGCCACCTAGATTTTAAAAAACTGGAAAATGCACAACATGAATAACAACGAACATGATGAACAGGCCAGCATGCAGTGTCGGCTAAAATAGCCTACAACAGGTAACTTACATAAACTAATTAATGCAGCATCTTATATCCCTGTTGAGCGAATGCACATGTACATGTAAATCGAAATTGGCAATCTTCTTGATAGTTTTCCGCACATATTTTCATCACTTTACTACTAAAGCATACAAGAAATTCAAATACAACAGATAAGTATTTCACTCTAAATTTCTTACATTTGAATCAGGGACAAATTCAAAAATTAATTAATAATCTTAATTTAATAGATTTAGAAATCAACCTTGTGGGTTATAATTTCTTAATCTAATTTTGGATTTGTCCGTGATCATAGTCTCTTATATTAATTTTAAATATAAGAAATTTAGAGTGTATAATAATAATTAAGTTAAAATGAGTTGACACTATAACGTTTATACAGCATTAAGAAGAAATGAAGTACTCTCATGATACAACTGTCCTTAACATAATTACGTTCTGTTTACAAAATAGGTAAATATTACAGTATTCACAAGTCATTTGTTTACATGTTCACGAATCCTCTCTTTTTTCCATTTTGGAAAGGAAATTCAGTCCTTCAGAAGTCACGTATCGTTGCGTCAGCGCAGAAACGCCTTTACGCGGTGCGAGTGCAGACAGAAGAATTTCTTTTCTTATAATTTTTTTCCCAAAACCTAAAAACAATTACTCCAAAAGAATAGTCAATGTGTCACAAATTGATTTTCATTAGAAGGTCTTTAAAATGCTTCATATTGTTTTTAAAAGACGTTAGATAATATCGTGATATGCGCTATACAAGAGCGGATTATTATCATTATTATTACTATTATCATTATTATTAATGTTATTATCAAAAGGGCTTTCTGCGCACAACTCTGTCAGTAGTCACATGATAGAGATCACTTCATTCTGGAGCAGAGATCCACTCTTTATAGGATGGTTCATGCTACTCCTAAAATTTATGATACCCCCCCCCCCCCTTCATCATCAAATACACACAGTTTCACTGATTCGTTTTCTCGGTCAGAACTCTCTTAAAGAGATCCACTCTTTATAGGATGGTTCATGCTACTCCTAAAATTTATGATACCCCCCCCCCCCCCCCCCCCCCCCCCTTCATCATCAAATACACACAGTTTCACTGATTCGTTTTCTCGGTCAGAACTCTTAATTGGAAGGCATCCTCTCAACCGCAGGATATTATATGCGTCATTCAAAATATTCTCATGTGAAGGGGGATTATCTTGGCAGTGTAACCAACTCAAGCTAGGAATTAGCCTATTTTCAGTATCCTTCCTTAGTACCACTTAAAGAATACCTGATATTTATCGACCCTTATGCTTATAAACAAACCTTTTTTTGGCAGTTTCCGTCAAATATAAAGTGAAAGAATCATTTGAGTCTGGACACAGTGGCGATATGACGCAATTTTAGTTCCCCTTCCCGTTTCAACGAGTCGAACCTAACAGGCCTACAAATTCAACAGATTTTTCAATGATATCATAACGCTCCATTCTAAAATTACTTGCACGTCTAGCAGAATAGTGCATAATTTCTAAATGTTGTAGGGTTTCCCCCTTCATGTAATTCAGTCTTTGCATGAACAACATCAGTGTAGGACAACTTGAGCATGACATTACGATATGAGTGCTGTCCGACAACAAAATAAAATGAAATGCCAACATACAATTCTTCTTGACAGGCTCTTAATAGTCACACAGAGAAAGAATTAATCGTAAAAACTTATTTTTCGGACGCAAGGCCCAATCGACTGCGACTCACTGAGACATTTGTTGATTGGAATAGCCTAGGCAAAGGGAAATTAGTATCTTCGCCCAAAAAGCTTTCTTACATGAAAAATGATTTTTTTTTTTTAGAATTGATTTTATGTATAAATCATTTCAAAATGATTTATACATAAATTCATGTATGTACAAATCCATTTAAAATGTGAATGAACATCAACCTGTCAAATTGCTCTGACAACCTTACAGATAATGAACATTTTCTTAATAATTTTATTTATGAAAATTAAACATGTTAACAGAAAACTAAATCAATCTGTCAATCAACAGTGTAACATATCGCATAAATATCAAATATGAACGGGGCTTCTTACAATATCATACAATGCAAATCCAGTTTGCATAAATCAATAGCAGCCTAAAGGTAACGCTAGGAAGAAGACTCTCCTACGAGAAATCTTCTTTTCAATAACAATACATGTATAGGGTGGCCCAGAAAGAATGCAACTCCTGAAATATGCCATTCCAACGACATCATGGACACACGATCAGTAATTTTTGTTTTGTAGAGCAGAAAGGCCACTTTGTCTACAAACGCATGGCTGTCGCTTTGCAAACGTAAAAGACATGAATGAAACGGAAGCCAATAAATTTTCTCGTTGCTTCAAGCATGGCTACGGTTGGACCCCCCTCCCAAGAAAAAAATACAATAATACGCGAGCGGCGGACTGTACCAGATGGGAAGAAGAAGAAAACTAGCCAATTTTGGAAATGACATGTCTGATAAATATAGCCTTGTAATTAAAATGCAGAGAGATGGCCCCGGGGTATCGTATAGGGGCAATGCCCACAGGTGAATAAATAAATAAATAAATAAATAAATAAATAAATAAATAAATAAATAAATAAATAAATAAAAACTATGGGATCATTTTTTCGGCTTAGTGCTGATCATACTCGGGTTCACGATGAAAATGTCCGCAGATGTACCAGGAATATCTGGTGTAGACAAGGATATTTTCTTGCCCGCCCTCTTGGTTGACGGCACGAATACTTTATTGACATTGTCCGAAGCAATCGAGTGGGATCTTGGCCTCATCATCATGCTGTGCATGAAGATGCCTTCGCCGTCGTCATTGGGAGGGTGGGGGATATCCATTCCTTTCTCGCAAGACTTGCCCGCCTTCTTCTTGTAGCGGCTTAGCCGATCTTTGAGAACGAACTGCAGACTGGAACTCGTTGAGGATCCAATAGAGATGGCCTCTGGATCACGTTGTAATAGATCTGATTCCTTCTGAATGCTTGCCGCTTGCATCTCGCCGATGTATATCCGCTCCTTGTCGTAGTAGACAGAAGCCGAATGGCTTCCCATGGCATCGGAGAGGGCGCTCTGTCGAAGGTAGAAAGAACGTTGTTCTCTGGAGCGCTCCTCGACACGTATGGTGTGTTCCGGTGACGGGCGATTCCATAGCTTGCTGAGGTCATGTCGGAACTTGGAGCTTGACGTTAGGAAGATAATGGGGTTGATCATGCAGGAACTCTTAGCAAACATGGTAGGAAACACCGATGCCATGGTACTGACATAACCAACCTGAGATGCCCATATACTTCCTACAGCGTATGGTGTCCAGACCACGATAAAACTCACCATCATCATGAAGCATATCTAAATGAAGAGTGATATCAAGGGGGATGATGTTAAAAGTAATAACAAGAAACAAAAATGTATTTATACGTTCGTTGAACATTGCATTCTAGTGTCTAAATAAGCTCTGGAATGATGCTTAGATGTTGACTGAATTGAAAGATAGCTGAATGCTCAGGAACATGGGCACTTGCACCCTGATCCAGAGTGGCATTTGAGAATGCTCTGTTCCCCAGTTTCGGGATAAGGGAAAAAATAGGAACTGTCCAACAAGGATCTTGAAATTTATGTTCTTGTGAAGATGTCATTAAAATAGTAAAAAGAAAGGAGTGACATTTTTTTCGTTGATGTTATATCTCTGAAGGATATCTATTCAAACACATGTCTGCGAAATTTGTACTCGATATTTTGACCTTTTCTGCAGTCGTTTTGCGTTTTTATCTCTGTAAGTCATTATTGATTAATTCTCGGTTTGTTTAATTTGGCGTTGTGTATTTTCGATTTAACGTTCGGTTTGCTCAAAAAATTGTAACTAGGTTATGTAGTGTGATGAACCGTGAGTCTAATTATGATTACCTCAACTAATATGGGCTTTCCAGACTTTGAGTGCATTCGACACTTGTTTTGATTTTCCAGACTTCTTAGAATAAGACTAGTTGTTGATACATCACTTTATTCATATTTCAGCAATAAAGGAACGGAATAGGATTTCAAAACATATAAAGGCGAATAAAACACATGATAAGAAATCCCATGGCTTTACCTGCTAAATGGTTCATGCAAGGCAGGTAACATAAAGAGATACAAATCCATAAAATCCACATTACTTAGCCAAACACACGTAGACAAACTAACAAACCTAACAGTACTGAATCCATGATACGTGCTTCGGCAACTACAATTGATCCGCGTCAATTTTATACACTAACCAAATACTGAAATCTAAATTCTAACCCTGAACCAAACGCTAAGCATAAACCCAAGCCTGACCATAGAGATTCTATATATTGACGAGCCTGACCTAAAGCCCTAAATTGGCAACCCTCACCCTAACAGTATCTTTGACGAAATAAAGCCTGGGGCAATAGTTACAAAAGCATACGCCGGGTCATCTAGTAGGTGACGATAGGGCTCTCTCATTCTGCTTCGTGCCATATTCATAAAGGCGACTACATTTATGAATCAGACAAAAATTAAATCAGACAACTATTTTTTTCCTTTGTTTTCTTTCTTTGTTTTGTATTTTGTGTTTTTTGTTTTTGCCAATCCAATCCAATCCAATCCAGGTATTTAAAGAGCGCCAATATCTAGTTGCCTAATCAAAGGCTCTGATGAGACTGAAAAATACTGTATGCCAGGTCAAATATGAAGTATCTTGTGGTGGTTCCATTTTTAGAAATGACGATCGAAATAAATCCATTCAAAATATCAAATAAGAATTTGGTCTACTAATGATCTGAGTTCCTTGCCTGTTCATTCTGTTTTAATGTGTAATTGGGTTTTTACAAACGCGTATCAATCAGATATATGATTATATACGTCTGGGACCAACCTTAACGTCACCATTCGAAAGACGTGACTCAGACACAAACCTGGGTTCGATCAGAGTCAGTCTGTAGGGGAACACAAAGAGTTGGCTGCTGATGTTACTGCTAGGCCAACTCCTGCTCCCTGGGGTGTTAGTACGCTTTTATAAGTACAGGCTTTCTGGACACACTTATCTTACCTTGGTCACGTGTGTATCTATTTTTGACTCGTGTTTTCGTAGTTTGCCAAACACCGCCATGTCTTTATCTTCTGCACGCAATGGGTCTATGCCTTTGATTCTGCAATAAAAATAGTCATCCAATAAGATATAGAGAAGCAAAATACACTCTCAAGAAAATATGCGGTAAAGGTATCATAGAATTTTTTAAAACATGGTCTTATCCTTTTTTCGAAATCCTACTGTATCTTAAGTGCACAATTTAGTGTCCCCTTCAAATTTTCAACTCCAAAATGCAACTGAAAAATGCGATTGCTCATGCTAACTTCTTCCTCTTGTTGTTGTTATCATTATTTTACTGTTTTCCTGGGTTTATTTCTGGAAAATGCCCCTCCCTTTCCACGAAATTCTGGATCCATTCCTGCTGACCAGCGTCACTTTCCAGTAGGCCCTTAATCTAACTCACTTTTTAGCCACTAGAATGTAGCAGTAAAGCATGATAAGGATTGGGAGGATGAAGACAAAGACCGTGCAGGCAATCATGTAGGTGGTATCACTAAGACTATTTCCGAACCAGTTGATGGAGCAGGACGTTCCAAAAGGTTCGTAGGTGTAGCTGCTCCAGCCAAAGAAAGGTGTGACGGTCCAGAAGAGGGAGTAGACCCAGATGCCGAAGATGGACAAGCAACTTGTGGAGACAGAGAGCCTCGGTCCTGCATTTGCAAAGGTAGAAGAAAGTATAGCTGATCACCCCTTAGTCGGTTCCACTTCACCCCACCTAGGGGTCAAATCTTTTGAACTTGATGGGGTGAACACTTCAAGACACGCTCTTGGCCTATTACATAATTCTGAAAATAACAAAACTGGAAACTAGATCAATACTGATCGAAGAGCCGGACGACCTGGGTGTCCCTAATACATTTTGATAGGAGAGGGGTGTCAGAGAACAACGTTAGGCCTACTCCCCTTACACAATCTGCTACAGTCCTCGGAGGATTTTGGGGAAAGATTGGTTAAGAAGTCTCCCATGCAGGAAGAAATAAATGATTCATTACCAACTAGTTTCACAAGAGCTCTTATTTAAAAAATGGCTTCCGATAGATGATTCGACTCATTCTACCTCTTCCATTCAGCTTATTGTACCTAGGTTTTACTGCACATGAGGCGCCATTTTGTTGAAGTAGAACGGCGTCTACAACTTTGCTGTGGTGTGTGTGAACGCATAATGAACAGAGCTAAGATTGCCTGTCATTTCTGATATACATGATATAGGCTGAATGGTGGAACCAATTAATGATGCAACAAAGAATGAGACCTTAAGAGCAATGGGCACGAGGAAATATTGGCGCCCCTACGAAAGAAATATATGAAACTCACTTAGATTTGGTTTGACGATGTAGATGTATCGATAAATTGCAACAACTGCGTGTGAACTGATCGTACTGCAGGACAACGTGTAGACGCAGAAGCCGGCAAACTGGCATCCGATGTCTCCAAACAGCCATCTACCCCTGTAGCCGGATATAGCTGTGAGTGGGTAACCGGCTACTGACACACCGAGGTCGCTGATAGCCATGTTCATGAGGAGGAGATTGACGGACCGTCTGCGAAAGGTTCCGTACCGGCACAGGACGCAAAGGACCATGATGTTACCGATGGTGGCTATAAAGCCTGTGATTTCACAATGTTTGAAAAAGTAGTGTTAGCCATGCAATATCCAGTTTAGCCTCATAGATTCTTTTCAATAATCAATAAAGCAAAGTCATTATCAGACATGCTAATTAGCACAACAGTACGACAGTCGTTTTGCAGGAACTTGTCCCTCAATACAGAGGAGCAAAACTTCCCTGTTTCATGTAATCCGTATACTAGTACACTTCAGCAAGGACACCGTATGTTAGGGCTTTGTTTTGCGTTATGGAAGGGAAGCTTACTATTTCAGAAGAAAAAGTAATTAGAGAACTAATTTGTCTACTCTTCGTGTGTTTTCATATTCCTTACACTAAATTCTTTTTCTTGCTATAGGTCGACTCTGTTTAGGAAGGGCAAATAACCCCTCTGGGTCCGGACCGTAATCTAGATTTCGTTTTTTATTTCAGCTTTTATCTAGTTTTTATAACAAAATCATTTCTTGTAACTCAGTTTGTATTCGTCTACCCAAACCGTTTTTGCAGATCTTTTTGTACAGCTATACACAAGACACCGGTAGTTGTAAAGTCCGCCGTACATTAGTTTAATTTTCTTTACAGTATTTTTCCCTCCATCATCACCCGTTACTTTGGTCTTGCTTTATTGGATAGCAATTTAAACTGAAGAAAAAATGTAACTTGGATGAAAATAGAGAAGAACATAATCTAGGTACGCGACGCAATGATATACATGCTGTAAGGTGTGAATACAGAATGCTTAACCAAAATGAGTCGTTAAAAACAGGGAAAGAAGACGGCAGACGGCTGAGAAAATCCTTTATATGACATGTTAATGGTCTAATAACTATTATATAGAGGGAATAAGAGGTATCAAGCCTATGGCATTTTACTGTTATACTATATCCATATACATTTTAAACTTTTTGTTAGGAAATAAAATCCAAACAAAATGCTGAAGAAAAAAAAAGAGAGAAAGGTAAAGAAAAGAGGAGGAGGAGGTGAAGAAGAAGAAGGGGAAGAAGAAGAAGAAGAAGAAGGAATGGTACGCCCCAATGCTAAAAGGAATATAGCTTAATTCCTCCTATTGAGAAGGGAGTATTGTAGCCCAGCCCTGAAATAAATTTTATTGAATACATCATTTTAAATCTGGGACAAACTCAATACGCTTACCCACTATAGTGAGATAGAGGGCGGTGAGCAGATATCCCGTTCGACTGAGTGGAGTTAGGATGAGAGGAGGTTGTGACGTCGACGGCTCGGTGACGTAACTACTCTCTGACAAGGATGCCATTGTGATGAAAAAAAAAAGAACTAGGATGAAGTAGGTGATATTTCTCTGTGTAGAAATGAAAAATGACAGAATTAAAAAAAAAAAAAAAACTTTCTAGGTAAGACTGAAAAGACTGATTGCTGAAATATCAGAGCAAAACAGGGACCGCAGAGAGTTTTTAAAGTGAGGGGAGGTATGAGCATATCAATGTATGTCGTGCATCATAGAGAGCAAATACTAGTATCATAGATTTAAAAAAAAAAAAAGAAAGGGCGTTTTTGTGTGAGGGTGAGAGTGTGGGTGTGTGAGGGTGTGTGTGTGTGAACTTTAAATTGTTGGTTAAGACGCAACGTTTAATGTGGTTAAACATTTTATTATACGGAGAAAGGGATGCTCGATGGAAACTGTGTTTTGATTTTTGTTTTAAAAAATTGGGGGGGGGGATTTCTGTTTCTATGCGACTTTGACACGTCTAAGTTTACATTGAAAATACCACCTTTTTTATTTAGAAATGCTTAGGGCTCGGCAGGATATGAGGAAATATAGATTCTTTGAAGATGAAGTGAACCCAGTTATATTTAATAACCACAGTATGCATAACAGGTAAAATTATTTTTTATAGTGATTTATTTCATAAAGGCATACGCACTGTCGGTCGTATTTTTAATAATGGACAGGTGAAGCCCGTGGCTTATTTTCAAAATCTTGGGCTTAATGCAAATCAGTTGCTCCAGATAATCGATACTGCTCATGCCATACCAAATAGTTGGAAGAATGCTACTCCTTCGGTCAAATTTCAAAAAATTGATTTTGTAGATTTTAATATTACCATGAATATTTCTGGGCAGGAATCAGCCTTTCAGGGCGTGAAATCTAGAACTATTTACAACTGTTTTATCAAGAATTTACGTGGATCATATCATTTAACAGTAAAGGATGGTCATAGCAAGTTTAATTTTACGAATAAAGAATTATGTACGCTTTTTCGAGCAAGAAGCACAAACCTTATCAGAAAACAAAGAGAATTTCAGTTCATGCTTTTACATGGAGTTATATACACAAAGGATCACCTGTTGAGGTTTGGGTTTGTGAGGGACAATTACTGTTCATTCTGCCAAAAAGAGAAAGATTTATTTACATATATTTCTTAACTGCACGAAAGTTAAACAGTTGTGGCAATGCTGTATTATCGGCTTGGCTGAATTAAGAGATTTGGAATTGGGGAATATATTCCTGGGACTACCTGGTAATTCAAATAGAAATAAATGTGTGAATTCTCTCATCCTGTTTATCAAATACGTAATTTTTAAATCAAGGGCTCAAGGCCATGTACCTTCCGGTGTGAAAATGCAAAAATGTATAACAGAATTTATAGAGGAAGAAAAAAACCTAGCAATAGAGGTAGGCAAGCTGCATTTACACCTGCAAAAATGGGAAGAATTGAAAGTGCATGAGGATGTGAATGTGAACAGGTATGGTGTGTCTTGTGTTGTGCGCGCGTGAATGAGAGGGTGGAGTACTGTTGCATGTGTGCTTGTGGGTGTGGTTGTGAATGTTGTGAAAGGGGAGGGAGATTAGGTGGTAGAAGGGTGGCGAGGGGAGGGGGCTGGGAACGGAGGGTTTCATACATCCAGTTTTACGTCTCTTTATATGAGTGATGCCATTCTCTTCTCTTTTTGGCATGTTTGGGTTAACTGTGAAGTATGTATACGTCACATATTCGTATGTATGGCAGTAGTTTGATATATTATGGAAAAAAGGAAGAAGATTGCCACACTTTGAATCGTTTTCTCTCTCTCTCTCTCTCTCTCTCTCTCTCTCTAAAGTGATTTCACTTTTTTTTTCTTTTCTCCTTATTGATTTGTGAACTTATGTTTAATTCATTAACTGAGATAAGAGGAGTTGTATTTGTACTTAGTTTACTTCCTTATATTTATAGTGAACTGGGGTCCTTTGAATAAAGTTTATAGCTGAGGGAATATGTGAAAAGAAAGAGAAGGAAGATTGCCATATTTTGAAAGATCGTTCATGTAATTTCATACTTTATGGGGCAGGGAGGAGGGGGCTGGGGTTGGGGAGTATGTATTTCATTTTTTATACGAGTGATTTCATTCTATGATTCGTCTTTCTTGCTCATTGATTTGTGAATTTATTCAATTTATCAAATTAAAAAAAAAAGAGGTGAAGATCTTTATTATTTATATTGATTTGTATGTAATGATTTATTTTGAATGAAATCTAATAAAAAGATATTGAAAAACAAAGTTTGCGTAACTAGCCTATGTGACTTAGTGATTTTAAATGTTTCATCCCCTTGTATATGTCCCCTCCCCCTTCAACAAGTCTATCTACGCCAGTCTCTACGCTGTGGTAATAACATGCAGAAAACGCGATGACGTTGGCAATTGATGCTTCTCTCTAATCTAGTGCAACCATCTTAAAATAAGACTAAGCGGAAACGCCCTAAAGAAAGTGTCATAAAAAAAAAAAACGCTACCGTGCCCACCCATGCACAAAATGCGATTTTCAAGATTATCAAGTCAGTTTCTTGCTCCTCTCATTGCGAGAGCTTAAGCATTACCTCCAAAAAAGGCGAAGAACGAAAAAAAAAATGTTTATCCTTCCTTAGTCTCAAAACAGAATTAGATAAATGGAACAGTTGAATGGCTTCTAGTTTTTGCGGAAAATGTGGCAGGGGTCACAAAATGTCGTGCTCCTTCTTGTTCAGTAGGTAAATGTTAAACTAAACAACACTGTCCCCAAATAAATGCCGTAAGACAAGAAACTTGAGATCAAATAACACAAAACAGGGGCGAATTTAGGGGTGGCCGAATCGGCCGCCCCCCCCCCCCCCTTTGAAAAACAGAAAAAGCAAAATTTTAGGGTTAAATAGGTTGAAATTGCCTAGGACCCTATTTTGGGGTAAAACAGACACTTGAAAATGCCGACCGCCCCCTCCACCATTTTGAAAAATTCTGGATGCCGCCCTGCAAAATATTCCCATAAAAACTTTCCACTAAAGCAATCAAGAGAGGGTGTTTCTGTTTTCCGAGCTGCTTCAAAGTGTACTTAATCACCAAGGACGTTCGTGGGCAGCATCAGTGATGTTAGCCGGTCAATATATGGAAATTTTTTAATTTTGCAGTTCATTCTGTTGCAGCTGCGAGAGATCGTCGCAAGAAGGGAAGTGTCCTATCTCAATCCCGCTACTTGCAGTGCCTTCCGGGTTCGGGTCTCAATACACATAAAAGAAAAATGATCCACACCAGCTGTCATTGTCGAATGCTTTTCTTCTTGGCTGGTCTTTGTTTTAATTTTCATTCTTGAATAATTTCAGTTTCGTTCTCGAGTTACCATGTACGTATAGCGTAAACGTTATGTAATCGTCTTGTATTTAAATTGCTTACAGTATAGACATGTTTCAAAGTTAGTGGGGTTTTTTGGAAAAGAATTCTTTATGGATGAATTTTCTCATTTGTTATATTAATTGTTGAGTGTTGATGTAAACTATTAAGTCCTTTTCTGTAAATATTGTAAATTGCAATTGTCGATTTGAATTTTATATTGTAATATGTTTGAATGTAATTATTTTGGTTAAAATGGTTAAATGGTGGTGGGTTATCTTACCTGACTGCTAAGAAAGCATGTGTATGCTTGTTAGTAAGCAACCAGGGGACCGATGGATTTAAGTCCCCTCCGAGGGACTTGATAATGAGGATTAAGACCTTACCAAAGGGCATTAGCGCATCCAATTGGTTTCGAACCCGGGTACTCCCGGTTACGAGACCATTGCTCTACCACTGAGCCACAGCGCCTCCTGTGCCCCAAGGGACAAACCTCGATTAGCATTACGTTATTTTGTTTGTTCATTTTGGTAATAAATGATCAATCAATCAGTAGCACATTGGATTCTGTCTTATATCCCTTGATTCATTTCTTTTCCTTTCATATATAATTTTTGAATTTTGATCGCATATTTGATATTTTGAAAAAGGGAAATTAAATAAAATCTTTAAATGCGATGGAAAAAAGAAGAGTTCTAAGAAAACTATTGTAGCTAATTTCTAACTTCACCAATCCTTTGCATGATTATGCTATGGTCAAGTGTGAGTTTAGCCACTAATGAGTTCTCTGATGGGGGGGGGGGGGGGGAGGGGGGGGGGGGTACACCTGCCTTATCAAGTTGACGAAATGCATTTCCTTGCATGTATTTAAAATGTGCTTTAAGCTAGGAGCTGCAGCTTTTCAGCAAAGCCAAAGCAGAGGACATTGTTGAATACGATGGAGATGAAAGAAGAAGAAGAAGAAGAAGAAGAAGAAGAAGAAGAAGAAGAAGAAGAAGAAGAAGAAGAAGAAAAAGAAGAAGAAGAAGAAGAAGAAGAAGAAGAAGAAGAAGAAGAAGAAGAAGAAGAAGAAGAAGAAGAAGAAGAAGACTTCCATGAAAACTATTTCTAGGGTACTAGCAAGTAATTTTTTTACACATGTACATCTTGTTTTATTCATTGTTTCTCGGTTAGTCAAACTATTCAAGGGGAGTCTAGTGAAAGATTAACTATACTTGTGCTGAGGGGGTGGATGAAATTTATTGCCTTGAAATGAACTAATCAAGGTAAAAGTCTGCCTGAAGCTAGAAGCTGCTTTTTAGCAAGGCCTTTGCAGATAACACAGTTGAATACGGTTATCAACAAGGAAGGGGACTGGGGCAATATTTATATTAGCAGGCTACAATCAACTAATTTAGTATTTCAAATGTCCAATTTGCATGATTTGTGGTTGGTCGGTCCACTGGTCAGGTCCCTCCACTGAGGGATGTCCCCTATGTCTTGGGAGTACAACGGTTTTATTAGAATGATTAAGATTATACACGTACTGTCTTGCATTTAATTAATTACGGTTAAAAAAACCCCCCTGCTTTCAGTTTGAAGCTGCTTTTCAGCAAAGCCCATAGCAGAGGATATTTTCGAATACGTTGATCAGCAAAAAGGGTCTTGTGCAGCAAAACCATCATCCTTCAGCTAGAAATTGCTTTCAGCAAGACAGTGAACAAAATTTCTAATATAACAACAACTGCAAGAGGGCGAGAATAGAGTGGAGGAAAGGTGTAACATGGGTCCTATCATCTCCTCATTTTCTCGTAAAGTTGCCTCCACCTCTCCTTTTCTCTTTCTCTCTCTCTCTCTCTCCTTTTCGTCTCTTCCTTTCCTCATGTATCTCTCTTTTCATTTTCGCCCTTCTAGAAGGGGGGGGGGGGCACGCCGATATCTGTATACATTCATGAAAGGCAATGCGATGCCCCTTATATCATTTTGCCCGGAAATCAAATAAAGAAAATAAACAATTAGGAATCGAACCATCAAATTACACAAGTTAGGGCAAAGCAGACTGACTAATCACTTTTTAAGTGACATAAAATCAGGATTGAATAGGGTGAATTATACTCCAACATGGCGTCTTGATTATATCTGCTTGAGTTGTACAGTTGTATTCAATCTTTACAAAATTTGGAGGAAATTTGCTTTAGAGTAAGTGCGATAACTCATTAAAAAGAAGTCTACAAAATAATGTTGGGAGGCAGACATAACTTCATTAGTGTAGAATGATAATCACATCAATTGGCGCCCTACATTTTGTGCATAAGTTGTATTAAATCTGAACAGACTTTGGATGAGAAACTTGACCTAGGGTGGATACGATTCACTTAAAAATTCATAGTCTTAAGGTTAGGAGGCGAGCATTGCTTCATTATGTTACAGCTGATATTTATCAGTGAGGCGTCTGTGTGAATTAGCCTCGCTTAAGGTACATTGACACTAAATTTCTTAGATTACAAATAAATCTAAGTCGAATGTATTTAGGGACAACACCAAAAGAAATTATAATCTGTAAGATTGATTTCTGAATCTATTAGATTAAAGCTTTTAATCGAATTTTGGAGTTTGTCCTTGAGCTGATATTTATCAGTGAGGCGTCTGTGTGAATTAGCCTCGCTTAAGGTATATTGACACTAAATTTCTTAGATTACAAATAAATCTAAGTCGAATGTATTTAGGGACAACACCAAAAGAAATTATAATCTGTAAGATTGATTTCTGAATCTATTAGATTAAAGCTTTTAATCGAATTTTGGAGTTTGTCCTTGAGCTGATATTTATCAGTGAGGCGTCTGTGTGAATTAGCCTCGCTTAAGGTATATTGACACTAAATTTCTTAGATTACAAATAAATCTAAGTCGAATGTATTTAGGGACAACACCAAAAGAAATTATAATCTGTAAGATTGATTTCTGAATCTATTAGATTAAAGCTTTTAATCGAATTTTGGAGTTTGTCCTTGAGCTGATATTTATCAGTGAGGCGTCTGTGTGAATTAGCCTCGCTTAAGGTATATTGACACTAAATTTCTTAGATTACAAATAAATCTAAGTCGAATGTATTTAGGGACAACACCAAAAGAAATTATAATCTGTAAGATTGATTTCTGAATCTATTAGATTAAAGCTTTTAATTGAATTTTGGAGTTTGTCCTTGAGCTGATATTTATCAGTGAGGCGTCTGTGTGAATTAGCCTCGCTTAAGGTATATTGACACTAAATTTCTTAGATTAGAAATAAATCTAAGTCGAATGTATTTAGGGACAACTCCAAAAGAAATTATAATCTATAAGATTGATTTCTGAATCTATTAGATTAAATCTTTTAATCGAATTTTGGAGTTTGTCCTTGATTTTAGTCGAAGGAGTTTAGAGTGTTTGCACCAGGCCGACAAATGAGGCGAAAGCCAACCCATTATGCATGGGACTGCCCAAAGCTTAGTACTAAACGAGGGTGAATGATTGTTCTGATTTTCCAGTCACGTCAACAGGGCCAAGGTCAGACCACCACAGGTCAATCAAAATGATCAGGGCCCCGCTGCATAAAACTCTGCCACCAATGGTTATTACCATGGTAATACTGCTCAACCACCAATCAAATTCAAGGTTTCCATGGAAGTTACCATTGATGCCAAAGTTATACCATCAACTGTAAGTTTTATACAACGGGGTCCAGATTGTCCCAGATGGCAAAAAAAAAATGGTCAATTTGGCGTCAATCGGAGGGGGGGGGGGGGGGGGGTGAGGGGACAGGGGGACACATCCCCCCCCCAAAAAAAAAAAAAAAAAAATCAAGGGTGAGGGACACAGCAGGTTCCCCCCCCAAAAAAATGGTCTTTTCATTTCATATAATAATCACTGGCCAGCAAATATTTCGGGTCAGAGACACCCGAGAAAGCCAGGGACCTTTGCTTTTCCTTTCTCTTTTGCTTGTCAGCGATTTTTTTGGATAAAAGGGGACACCCGTCGGAAAATTTCTAATGTGTTCCCAAAATACAAAACTGATTGACGCCCCTGCCATGGCCAAGATGCGATCGATTTGGAAATTGTTTTGGGGAGGTTTCGCTGTGTAACTGAAGTAAAACGTCAGAGCCTTGTTTGATAATCAACATATTTATGCAGAGTCGAATGACAAAATTACATCTAAAACACGATCAAAATAATATACGGTTATATTCATACCCTTAACAAGGGTTTTTTCCAGTTTTATTTTGTGCAAACTTGGTTTTCTTGGTTTTGTTACAGAATTTGCTGGTTCAGGAATATTCCATTCACTTTCTAAAGATTTTTTTATACATCACTGAATATTTTCGCAACATTACAAAATCTTATACAGGAATGTCTGAAACATGTGCATTAAAAAAAAAGATATGCCTCAATACCCTGCGCGGACCAGGATATGGGTATTTCTAAACGATGTCAGGAAATTAATATAACATTTCCATTGTTATGCAAATGAGGTGAAAAATACAATCATTGTTTACCTACAGCTGACAATTAAAAGTATTCAGCCAAGGCCAAAAATGTTCATATTCACCTTTCATTTTAAAAGAAAATCACAAAAAGGATTTTGAATATTTTTGTTGTTAACAGTTTATTATCAAGACACTTTAACTGTGTTAATAATATTTGAAAGTTAACTGTTGATCTCACTACAAAAAACATACTTCGAAAGTTTTCAGCTGTCCGGCTAAAATTTGTTCAAAATTGATCTACAACTAAAATGAAGTTGATTTATCAAATGACGAATTTTAGGTTAAACAACTGGAAATTTCAGGGGCAAAATTTTTATGTAATGTGATAAACAGATTTACAATTAACCTTCCGGTCTTTGCAAACTTGCTAATGACTGTTCAGATGCAACTTTAAGACTTCATGTCACAATTTCACTTTCAACGAATTCATCGTACCATAAAGAAACGACTTATCAACGTTGTCTTAAGCCCACGAACGGTCTGCGATCCGATTTTGGAAAAATTTGTTATAGCATTTGATGTGAACAGTCAAACATGTAAAATCTTAACGATCAAAGTTCCGAATGGTCATATGAATACTAAAATCAAAAGTCCGGGCTATTGCAAGCCTCCCTGTAGGAATAAAAGCGAACTCAATTCCGAATCGTAGTGACGTCATAGCAATCTTCCGATCGGTACGATTTGAAGCCGATTTAGCCTTTACTCCGACCACAAGGCTTGCATTGCAGTTAACCAAAGTTTCGATTTTAGTATTCCTATCATTATTCCGAACCTCAAATAAGATAATTTTACTTGTTTAAACTTTAATATTTAATGCAAAATGCCATTTGTTCGAAAATCTGGTCGCATGCAATAGGATCGCATAGTGGGCGGTGGGCTTTAATCAATTCAATTATTTCTCACTTATCGGGGGATGCAGTCCCAGAGAAACGAGAATTTCAAAATTACTACAATTCATGCAACCGTAACTTCATATTCGGGCAGCGAGGTAATTTAATTGCATTATATCCCAAAAATTCTGATGGCGAAACAACATTTTTCAGTATGATAGATTCAATTACTTTTGCTCGTTTGCTTCGCTCAGTGACAAAATTAGAAGATGGAAAGTCAATAGCTGTTTAGGCAAATGACGTCAGTCCCCCCCCCCCCCCCCACGCCTTGGCGACCTTGAACCCGTACGCCTGTAGTTGCCTTGAACGTTGTTTACCACCTTAACATCATTCTTGCGTAAGTTTAGAAAATTGTTGAAAACCCTAATGTTCATTAATGTCTTTCCTTTAATATAGATTTCATTTCCCCCTGTTTACAGATCACCTTCGAGGAGGGCCTCCCTCTCGCAGGCACTAATACGCTTTGCAGGGGAAGTCGAACAGAAACAAAGTCAAAACGGAGGAATTCTTTTCTGGTTTAAATTGAAAGAGAGCAAATGACTTGAAATGGTTTATTTCCGCATTTCAAACAATGTGCAAAACCTGATGAGGGTTATAACCTCTTCATTCTGTTGAAGTGATCATTCAAAGAGCAAAAGTCAGAACATCGCATTAAAGCTTCACAGAGTGAAATGTTTCATTTTCCATTAAAATTATGATAACGTTCACATAAATGACAAAATGGAAATTTTTGGCCTTCACATGGTACAGTTTGCAAAATAGATATAAAAACATATACAAAAGATATAAGTTAATAAGCACATATCCTCTGTTCGGAGTCAGAAGGGCATTAATTCATATAATTTTATATAGACTTAACGCCTTTTGGTTCCAAACAGACGATATGCTCAAAAGCATAGACAAGTCGTTAACTGAAACTTATCCAATTTGTCGCCCTTTTGCTTGGTATAGAAATGTATAATATATCCTGCCTCATTTTCGATGTAGAAATGTTGTTATACCGGTCATTGCAATAATGCAGTAACATTTATCCTTTAAGTTGCACTATTGCTTGGGAAAGAAAAAAAAAAACATTAGTGCTTCATGTAACTCTTGAAGGTTAAGTAATTCGCATATTATTATCATTCTGGTGATATTTAAGCTACAATGTTATAAAATGAAACGAAAATAAAAAGGGGTGGGAAAAATTAATGTGCTCTTTAAAGTCCATGCAGCAATTCCTTGGTGAGTTCAATAATAGGAGGAAAGAAGACTTTATTGTTCCTCATGCCCTTTATGTAATATTCCTTTGTTAAAAAGAAAATTCTTGTCTCCAGAAGTCGTAAAATTCACCATTTCCGATCACACTCATTTTTTTTTCCTTTTTCATTCTCTCAAGTAAAATGTCGATGGCTATTTGAGTAAAAAAAAAAAAAAGTTCTCAGGTGCCCTTCATCAACCTTAAAAAAAAAATCACCCTTCCATTTTTTCTCTCTCTGCGACGGTTATTTATAGCTTTCTCTTCATTTTTCAAGCCTCATCTGCAATCTTGATATATCCTTATTCAGCAGAATTCTTAGGAAGAAAAAAACATGAATTTCATATGAAATCATAGCAAATTAATGCCTTATAGCAAACTCGATCTGTGGAAAAAATACTGAATTCCAAATCAACGTTTTATGACCCAAATGGGAAACGGAAAATGTTTTAATTTCTGGCATCTGCTTCCACTTACAGGATAGAAAGAAATTCAGTATATTTTTATTAGATCTTTAGTAGAGTAAGAGTTTATATATCCATAAATTCAAGTTGCGTGTACAATTTTAACACTAAAGAGAAAATAAATGTAACAGTAAAATAATGAAATAGTATGATTCCATAAAAATAATAAGCTATATGCGTTTCCAAATAATGTGAAATTATCCATCTTTTCCAAATGATAAATATTTTTTTTAAATGAACTGTGTCACAGCAAACGAAATTGCGGTTTCCAACACAGGGCCAGTAAATAAATCCTTACATTGTTAACATTTCATTGGGGTGAATCAATGATTAAGTATTCTTATGCCAAGGAATTTAAAGAAATCATTTATTGTCCTTTGGATAGCTTTATCTTTTTATGCATATAATCGAAATGAAAGGTTAATGTGAATTATCACATAGGACATCAGAAATTCGATCATTTGCCACGATTACTGCTTTCATTTTTTTTTTTAATGATATCGTGTTCATATTTGACATGAGAAGTGAAACTAATTGGGCGTGCTTGTCAATTCGAAGTGACAGATTAAGATATTTATTTCACATTAGAAGAAATTAATTCCCCGATTTATAGATGTCTGTGACACTATACATATGCCACTGCATACTAATTCGTTACTGTAAGTTGATGAAAAACGAGGACACAAAAACGTACTTACATAAAGACTTTTAGGTATGATAGTAAGTTGATATCTAATCTAGATCAAGGCACTGGTAATTCACCCTTGTTTATGCTCAATTTACTAATACAGTTTATGAGAACTAATAAAAATTTACAATATTTTTTAAAAAATTAAATGACAAAGACTAACAAGAATATTCCTTTTAAAAGAATCATGGCCGTGTTAGTTAAGGAAGGCTGGAGTTAAATGCCCCATAACTGAAAAAAGGAGAAAACAGAAGTGATTCGGAGATTGGAAAGAGAGAGCGAGAGAGAGAGTAAGAGAGAGATCGCATGATAATTCCATTATTCGACATTTTTGTTTTCTCTAGCATTTCATAAAAAGAAGACAGGTGACCCCTCCCCCCTCCCTCCCCCGGTGCTACGCCATTAGTCATAGGAAACAATGACACAATAGTCCAAAGCGTCACTGTGGTTTTTCTTTCCCCATTGCCTCATTACCATTGCCTCATTATCATTATCTTTGATTTTTTTATTTTCCAAAATATGGAACCTGTCAAAATGAAGCAGAAAATTATAAGATATTAAGCATCATAAAACGTCCAAGTTTTATCATTTTTGCTTCAGTTGGAAAGACGACAGCTTGAGTGCCCTATCATAATCAGACATCTAATTTTGTCTATACTTTGTTCTGATGCAGTGCCCCCTCCCCCCCCCCCCCCCGTTTGAAAACAAGAACAAAAACAACAACGCCTGTTTATAATCTTTCTTCGTAACCAAAGTTTTTATTGTCTTCAGAGAAAATACAAATCTATGGCCAAAATAAAATCGATTTGTGGAAAACAAATATCATCTTCACTCATTTTCAGCTCTAAGGAGGAGGGTTTTCTTTCTGTCATGGGTGATTGAGTTGAAAATGTCAGGCTATAGGTGAAAATTGTTATCATGATCTTATATCGATCAGCAGGGCAATCAATGACTTTTCTGTTAAAGTGTGAAAAGCTCTGAATCGAAAATAATCACGGGAATTCTACTTCAAACCGAAGGTGATCTTATATCGATCAGCAGGGCAATGACTTCTCTGTTAAAGTGAGAAAAGCTCTGAATCGAAAATAATCACGGGAATTCTACTTCAAACCGAAGGTGGACTCAATTCCTTGTTTTACCCTCTCTATTTTACTTTGACCATACATAGACTTTGTCATGATATTTTAGGTTACACTCTAAAACTAAAATGTTGAATCACCATTTAAAGGGATGGAGGAGTGACTACATTTTTAAAATGGTATAGATTAACACTTCGAACATGCTGGATTCAACACTATAAACGTTGGAATCCAGTATGTGTAATGTTGAATCCAGCATGTCCACAGTGTTAATATAATCTAACATTTTGAAAATTTAGTCACTCCTCCACTCTTTTCAGTGGTTATTCAACATTTTAGCTTTTAGAGTGTAAAGATAAATGACGGAGCTACCGTGGGCATAGAGACCACCCCTACTCTCCACTTGATCGGTTGGGGGGGGGGGTAGAACGAAAAGTAAGTGAGGTGGGAAAGCAATTAGACTCCTCATTACTTCCTCCAACGAATCGTTGGCAATAATGGTTGATCAAGCTGCTTTACATTTCATCTACAAGGTAAGATCATTGCCCCCCTCCCCCCTCCCCATGATCACAGTGTCCCCCAGTTAATTAATGGGCTTACGCTACGCCTCTGCCATTAATGATCTGATAACACTACCACGTGGAGAAGCAAACGAATCAAGCTAAGGATGGGATTTATCCTTATCATACGTTATCTCACGCTTTCTCCTCCTGCTTGCATACTAAATCGTGCTCTGAAGGCCTATTGCATACTGATTGAAATGATAAAAGGTGTTTTGAAAAAGATTGATCCACGTGTTCCCCCATGATTCATTTTCCCCTCAGAATTCGCTCGTCCTCGATCTCTCGAACAGGTCTATAAGCTTACAATAAGAATTTATAATGGTAATTAGATGCAAAGTGCATATCGTACCATAGCTTAAGCAATATGGAAATGAACAGCATGCTGATAAATCAGATAATATACCAGATCAACGCGATGATTAATGATTTGGCTGATAAGCCTTAGGTAATGATTTGGGTCATACTCACGAGAAATTTTAATAGGTTCCCAAGTAGATGGATAATAATGATGTAACTATTTTTTTTCTTTTATTCAGCCGAAGGTGTGAAAAAACTTTCACTAAAAAGGTCTCATAGCTCCTTCTTTTTTAAAAAGATTCTCCCCTTGGAACTGGAAAAACACCTCCACTCATGGGGAGTAAAGCTAACTATATCGACAGCTCACTAGAAATGCCGTTTAATTAAATAATATTGTTTAATTCGGTCACTTCATTCACTGGCATAATAAAGTTGTATAGAGAAATTCTGTGTATTCAAAATTGGCTGTGTTCAGTCTTAGGCAAATTACATTTTTTCAAGAAGTAGGCTGCGATTCAAGGTGAGTTTAAAAGAAATCTCACAGTCAAATTGTGAATAAAATGCAAACAAGCAAACAACAGCAATAAAAACAACAAAGTTAGCTGCATGTGTTATACTGCAGTTCATGTTCTAACTTGCCTGTGTGTTTAAATCATGGTCAAGAGTGCTAAGTTTCAATTATGAACATACAACATTTCCTAACCCCAGTGATTCTCCCTCACATATCAGTTTTCATCTCCAATCGATATAATCACGCGGAGATATTAGTACCTTATACATGTTATAGATCCAATAAGAGCTGATTCTAAACAATAGATGATTGATTTCAAACACTCCCATCCCCGCCCCACCCCACCCCCCCCCCTCCCCTGTACATATTTCTTCCCCCGAAATTCGGGGAAGAACGAGGTCGCTTATGTAATATCAAACACTGTCAAGCGAGCGAGAAGAAAAGTGCCTTTTTTAAATGATTGGCAAGAAAAAGATAAAGAAACCTTACAACTGTTCGCCGCACATGCGTAATTATGGTCATCTTTATATATCTGGCATAATTCGATTACCAATCAAATTCAGTGCAAATTTCATTCTGCATTAGCCTCTCAACTTTCCAGCTTCTATACTCTAGGGGAGAGGAGTTCTCGAAAGGCATTCTCTTTATTTATCATTATATAAGGAGTATATCTCCTTATTTTTAGCCTTATTTAACTTACTTTACATGTTTTTCATCCATTCTGTCTAATTTCTAATTTGAATGTAATTTCATTCTACAGTGTATATTACTTAAGGATTACTGCCTCGACAAGAAACTTTAATTTTTTTTTTGTTTTTCAGTATTTCTTAATTCCGCTTCGCCTTATTCTATTGAACTGTCTAGTTTTATCTATGCTTAATTATGTCATTTCAGTATAACCTCTACATATTCTGTTATGACTGTGCAAATGTGTCACACTAAGGAAAAAAAAAAGGTTCAGTTTTGCACTCTTCAAATGCAACACCAGGAGCTCCTTTATAGGTGCAACTTTGCACCCTTAGAAGCATTATGCACCATTAAAGGTAGAATGAGCTACATTTTGCACCCTTAAGGCCACGGTGCAGTGTTATACCCTTTAGGGAATTTTTGCACCCTTTTGGATGCAAAAATTTCTGCACCCTTTAAGGGTGCAAATGCATGGGCATTTCTGGGTGCAAACAAATACAAAAGGCTTAATCTTTCCACCTTTTTTTCATGTATAGGGTACAAGATTGCACCCTTTTTTTCTTAGAGTGAATGCTTTTGTATGTTTTTCTTTATAAATTCCTTTTTATCGGAACGGAAAATGAAATATGGAACTCGAACTTGAATTTGTGTAGACATATCTGCATTTTAGGCATAAAAATTTAGTCATCATAAAGTCAGAAATTCCATTAAAATCCAAATACTGCGTTGAGAAGCATGTCAAGAATTAAGCGTGTCAAAAACATAGTAAAACAGAACGAACAAACATATGGTAGATGTTTGCAATTACCAGTCACTTTTTTTCTGCACAAAAAGAAGAGACAGGTTGTTTGACATTGGCCTAAGGACTGGAAAATCCTGATTAATTTAATAATGATGAATACTTCAGATGGTGAATGGCAGCGTGATTCCGTGCTTATTTCGCCGTAATTCTTTCTTTTGTAAATCGAGATATTATATTGCAAGCGCTCTCGTCTATGGTTTTTATGCAAGAAAAACCACCACACTGTAAAATGCATTAATTGACACACAATAATGATAATAATATCAGTTAAGGTATTAGTGAAAACATTACCGCCAAAAATAATGACAGTGGATTTCTGAAATTGTTTGAAACTCAACACAGATATAACAGATGAAAATATTAATATACATGTAAGGTATAGTTAAATACATCATGCACATTTTAAATGATCATTATTTGACCACAGTCAAAGGTTGATTACAGAATGTCTTGTACTTACCTGAACTATACTCGTTAAAAAATGAGAGAAATCAAGAAAAGATCTTTAATTAAGCTCCATGCATCGGAATAAGAAATAAATTACCAGCCAAGTGCGCTCCTCGATCGATCGCAGGCACAACAAACTTCGTCAAGCAAAGCGTTGTAGCCTTTCATGCCTTTCAAAAGAAATATGCATCAGAGTTCTGTGAAATACATTCCAAATTTCGCCCGAAGCTAGTTTCTTTTGATTTCCTTTGGAAATAAGCGCCTCCATGAGCTGTCTTTACTCTTGCTAAAGAAAATAATCATTTTATTGAAGCCAATATATACCTATATAGAATAAAGAAATGCTAAAGCCGGGGTAATAATAGTGAATAGAGCGCCAGGAGTGTCAGTTCTGAAAGACAGGAGCGCTATACAAGAACCCAATATCATTATTATCATCATTATAAACAATGTGATCTCGAACTACTTTTCTTTTCAGGAATCATATCTTATCATTACCCATCAACCTCAGGATTGGTCTATCGCATCATCTTACACAACATAGATAATAAAGAGATAAAAGGCTATACTTACTATTCACGATAAACTATCTACTTCCTCGCTTTAAAGTTGAAGTAGTTGTAGCCGCAACTAAGTGTCTCTCCTCTTTCCACATAAAACAAAATGTTTCGTATGCGCTCTCGGTGAAGACTTTTCAAAACGCAATCAAATCTGAAGTGTATGCATGGAAAAACGGGCATCAAGCAGCCAATCATCTTTGGGCAGAAATGCGATGTCCAGCAAAGTGGGAAGAATGGAGAAAAAAAATTGTTGATGTTGAGGAGATACGACCGGACGGGAGGGGGGGGGGGGGGGGGTCGAGTGAGAATATTAAATAAGGCATGATTTTAAATCATCCGTATAAGGTGATTCCGCCCGGAGAGCATACGCGCGGAAAATCAACAAGTGGATGGACTAAACGTCACGAGGTATCGACCGTGTTTTCCTGAGGGCTTAACAAAAATTGTAGGGTTGATTAAATCTAACATAAACTCAGTTATAGAACAAGTAGCAATGTCTTTTGACTTAGTTAGATATCTTTTATATGCGGTATATATACGAATTCAGGACGTGTTATAAGTATTACCTAATACATGCTTAAAAATAGGGCTGCTTCTGGGGAAAATTTTATCTACCGCACTAGCATAAGATCCTATTTTTAAAAAAAAATAATCAAAATCGAAATAATACGCAATCCGGTTATGATTTTGTGAGAAGTATACACTGACTTGATAGGAAAATAAACGATTCTACAGTTTAAACTCAAAGGCACAACGAGCCATAAATATCATAAACGTCTGATAGAAAAGACGCCTAGCAGGAATGGAGTGGAGAAGGTGCATACATTGTAAGCTGGCAATCATTAACGCGATGACAGGGTGACAATATCCCTGTAAAGTGCTATAGGGGCATCATGTATCGGGGCCATATAACTCCTGAATACTGTTATGACCATTATATTTACCCCATCAAAATTCAAAAACAGGGGAAATGAGTGAAAGATGACAGATACAGGTAAGGAGAGAAGACTATATGATCCACTCCCACATCCTTTCTGACGGAAGCCCATTAGTGTGACCAGTGAATTAAAATTTAAAATGCGTTGAGTGTCGGCCCCTAGATAATCAAGTGGTGTTATCTATGTCGCGGCCTCCACTTGGTAACTTGGCGGCCGTCAAGATATGAAAACTATCAAAATTAAATCGTACAAAAACAATAATCGTCGCATACTAGGAATTAAAGGTGCACAAATGGTTGCACCTTTTTGTAGCGATATCAACGAAACTTGCACCTTTTGTTATCTCAAACGCATGCTGCCATATAACTTGTAGTCTTTTATTTGTTGTCCTTTAAAGTAATCACTTAAGTTTGTCATTAAATTTGATATTTAATAGGTTATACTATGACATACTTTTGTATATGTAGTAACATGTTCATCTCTAACTTTTTAGTCTCATAAATGAACTGAACTTTTGAGGACAATTTCGAACGTAAGGAGGAAAAGACTAGGCCTACATGAACATCCACCACAATGGCCAATTAATGCGGTAGAAAAATGCAATGCCGAAATGCTAATCATATGTATGCACGCACTAAGTTCAAATCGAATCCTCTGTCTCGTGAGCCTTCGGCGTCAACTCATGAACTGTAAATATGAAATATGGTTTATATCTTGTGAAATATAACGTAATTATAACCTCTCTCTATTTTGTGATATCATATGTACTTTGATATATATTTCGCTAATTTAAAAATTATAGAAAAAGATCAAGCAACTGTATCCCATGTCCATAACCCAGTCCCACCTGTACAATTTTGTGTAAAGTTGGACCTAAAGCTATGTGTCAACGATAAAATGATATTTATGAGGCGCACTATGAGTAGGATTCCCCGAGCTCAATATATATATAGACCTGTTCAGTATGGGTGTTGTTTATATGCTAATAACTGTCTGAATGGGGGGGGGGGGGGGGAGCTTCAGGCACGCCTAACAAAAGCACTAACGAAGTAACATCTGAAAACACCTGAGTCCTTGCATAACCTATTGAATCATCTTCTTTATTTGCAAACCCCAGTTATGGCAGTTAGGGCTGACATAAAGTGTTCTGAAACTGAATTTGTCTCTACCCGAGAAGCTTTCTGAGATGGTGGAGGAGCTGTTCCCCATCCTGAACTTGCTTGAGTGGTAAGTAGAGGATTATTATCTGAAAAAGATAGTTTACAAAACATGTCACTAGCAGACAACAGGAAATTTTGATTCCCTCTATCTAGTTGTTTTTATGATGTTCAAAGCATGCATATACACATTCATTAGGGATGTCAGCTTAGATTAAAAATATCCATTCTGAGGATTATTTTTGATAAATTACATGGATTGTACTTTCTCTAACAGAACAAAGCCAGAACAGTGTTAATTTTTTTTTTTTTTAATTTCAGCGAAGAGATGGAGCACTCTTTCACAAGGAGATTAGTGAGTTTTCTGGACTGCCCTGGAAAAGGTAGCGGAGAAAATCCTCCATGTTTGGATGAATTTGACCCTCGGATCTACAAGCTGTCTCTTCCAATCTGCTTCATATATAAAACTGAATTACTTTGAATGCAGTCCACTATTCGCATTAACTGGCAGACCTGTCACACCATTTTGATAACATCATCGTTCATCCAGTTAAGAGTGTTCAGCATGTCCAACAGTTTTTTTTTTTTTTCCTGTGACCTAGCAAATTTCTTTCCTTTCACTTTTTTTTAGGAACCTGTGACACCAACACCAACTCTGGTGATACATCTGCAGAAGAATATCCTGTCCCAACATCATTGCATGCAGCACCTACCTTGACATAGAAGACGTCGTTAAGATTGTGACAGAAAGGGGCAAGTTGTGCTGCAGAGTGGACTCTAGCTCTCGATAAAAGTATTGGACTTGGCCATCACACCAGAAAGCTGATGATGACAAAGGAACATTCTTACTGAACCTTTTTCAGAAAATTCTGCACCTTGAGGGATGTAGGTTTGTCAATACGAAATACGGCTGCATTGAGGTCTTTTCCCCGTTCGGGGTACTCAACACCATGGACGTAAGAGAGGGAAAGAATAGTGGCAAACCCTGTGAGAGCTCCTGAGCAATGGCATAACTTGCCCCCATCAGTCCAGACTGCAGTTTACAATGTCTTCTTTTTTTAATGCATTATTTGTTTGCCAATGCATCTTATCATGTATGAGTAAGGATTAGTTTTAAAATAATAAGCATAAGTGCAAACTGCAACTACAACTGAGATGAAGAAACTGCCTGCTTTATTTGAACTGCAGGACTCTTATACTCTTTGTAGGCCACATGACAAAAATACTTTTGATTTAAGAAATGTGTATGGTTCCTCACTAATTTTACATGTTCTTTTTTTTAGTTTCAAATGCATCTCGTGTTTATACATTCATTATATGAATTTATAAAAGCTAGTAATGATTTGCTGTACTTGGTACAAATCATGCACATGTCATTATCAAAACTTTAACAGAGATGAAGGTATATAAATCTGCTGGCTTATGTTGTACATGTAGTACCCACTGGCCTTGAAAGTGTATACTCAGTTGAGAACAATGATCTTAATAAGCAGGGAATAATTTTCCTTGTTTTGCATAGGAACTTGCTTTCCTTTTTATTTGACTGCAGCACAAAATTTCTCTTGTGTAACAAGTTCTTTTACTTAGTACTATACAGAATGAAGTACTTTTCCCATCAACCAAAACTGATAATGAAATTTGAGAAATAATATAATTCTCTGATAATGATGTGATGAACGAAAACCTTTTGCTTGTCACTGCTCCTTGTGAACCATTTTCAAGCCAGTTTATGTATTTATGTAGCACTATTCATTTTGTTGTTATTTTAAAAATATCTTGCAAAGTTGCTATTGTGAGAAATTCATTTAAAGTGCATCTCAACCATGTGTATTCTCATCACAACTACAGTTCTGTGCATGAACATGATACATCATGCTATATAATTATACATGCATTCACAGTATAGATTGTATGCTACAATGTATGCTTATATGCCTATGCATTGAATACAGCTCGTTTTTAACTTAACATGGAAAAGTAAAGCTCTCTGTTTTATTTTCTTCAAAATGGCAGGTTTTTGTGGACAACTTTCCATAATGTTTCGTATACAAAAATTCAGATTTTCTCCATTATCTCTCAAGGTGCAGCTTGTCTCTTTGTGAACTCAACATGTTTCAAATACATTTTTGCATGCATGATATACCTTGAGCTAAGAAAGAGACAAGCTGCACCTTGAGAGATAATGGAGAAAATCTGAAATTTTGTGTACAAAACAGTATGGAGAGTTGTCCAAAAAAGCCTGCCATTTTGAAGCGATACTGCCAATTTGAGGATCGCCATAGAATTAGATCAAGACGTCAAATTCCATAACTTTCTCATTTCGTAACCGATTTTTATGTAACTTTTTTTTTTTAAATTGCTTCTCTTTATTCTCTCTTTTCATTAACATGGACTTGTCTCCAGGGTTCCCTTTCCTTTAAACATAGAGTCCAATAAAAGTTTGAGCCTACTCTAACCTTGTTATTTTTTGTTTGTTTTTGTTTTTGTTTTGTTTTGTTTTTGGGTTTTTTTTTGTTTTTGTTTGTTTGTTTGTTTGTTTTTTTTGTTTTTGTTTTTGTTTTTGTTTTTTTTTTGTTTTTTTGTTTTTGTTTTTTTTTTGTTTTTGTTTTTTTTGGGGGGGGGGGGGGTTAATGAGCATTTATATGCCTATCGCTGCAATAAAGCTCCTATGTATAGTACCCACAACTAGTTATAGGCTTACATTTTAAGAGATTTTAAAAACGCGGCAAGACCTTCCAGCCAAAAGTGATTTATATATTTTTTCATCAGAATGAAAGATGGATACTTTACTCTCACATGTCTTTCGCCCGGAGACTTGAAAATCCTTCATTGAGGATTAATGGAAAAAGACAAAGATCGTGTGACGTAGTTTGGATCATTTTATGGTCATTCTCCATACGCAGTTGTATTAATGGAATGCGTAAGGAATGCGACAAGATGGTGAAAGTTTTAGAAATAACTCAAAGTATTCAATGAAATATAATTCATAACCTTTCCATTTCTGAACGCTCCAAATTAATATGAGCTAGATTTAGTTTTCTCTGACCCTTCCAGAAAAATACATTTTACAGATTTTTGACAAGATGTTTTGTCTGGTAGCGACGCGTGCGCATACCTACGCACGGCCTTTGTTGTCCGCCAGTTTTCTCATATTTTCTGGAGAGACGCCTCTTAACGCCTCTTTTATTTTAATTCACTGGTGGCACCAATCCGGGGCACCAGTGGGCTTCCGTACTATTTTCACTCGATGGCTTGTATTCTATTTAACTATCTAATAAGACTAGTCCTCCACTTGGCACCAGCTCTCGATCCTCTCCTCCGTGCTCTCCTCAGTCGCAAAAAGCATGCACGCTGCGCCACTGTGAATGGCGTAGCGCGGAATGGCGTAGAATGGCGTAAATGCTCTTCTGTCAAGTGAAGACCGAACATAGGCTACTAACGGGATGACATTGCCTAATTGGATTTCCCTCCCATTATCACAAGGATCAAGGATGACTTATGGGGGAAGGATGGACAACAGCCCCTCATCATTTTGTTGAACGTGATGAAAAAAATGCACATTAAACACGATAAAATCTACTTTCGAAATTTGTACTGCCCATACAAATCATGTCCAGATTACGTATAATAAGCCATTGTAGACGTCCGCACATTTCTCAAGGTGATAGACAGGGCTATTGAAGTTGCCTTAAGTTGATTTTTCGAAAGTATATTTATCGGGTTTTACAATGCTTCCAAAACTCATAAGAACAGTTGTTACACTTATCAGAGATTTTGACGTTTACTCTGCCTAAAACAAAAAGGTTTTTTTCTCTCTCTCTTCGAAGTTTTCTTTTACAACATGTGGCTAGAACCAAACAAACAAAAGAAAAATGAGATGACACCGGTTACTTATGCTCCCGGGCTTATGCTAGAAAAGAAACAAGTTAAGAAAGAGCTTATATTGACAAAGAACAAAAACACTGTTGAATTCCTCTAACAGAAAATTCGAGAAAGGAATTTTGTGGAGCCGGTTATTACAACATTAGGGAAAATGTATGCTTACTCATTTGTTGATCTACGTTTACAATATTCTTGCATTATTTTCCTAAATCACGCTACCTCATTGCTAAGAGGCTCTCTAAGAGAAAACAAAACAAATGCAACCCCCTCACCCCCTCACCCCCTCATATAGGCTTGATATAAGATGGGTATCAATAAAAGTAACCCCAATTATTATTAAGGAGAAAGTATTCGCAAATACAAATGTCTTACATTGTACATGTATATAGGCTTCAAAATGGAGAAACCCTCTTTGATACCAAATTTGCTTAATGATATCAGGAAAAACCGAAGTATAGTTAGCATATATTATTTTTGAGGGTTTGCTGAATGTTATACCTTCACCTTGTGCTAATATTCCTATAGGATGGTGCAAAAATTGCTGCCATACCGCTGCTTGTCAATCATGCACCTCCTCCATGGCAGAATTGCCCTTGGTGAGAATGACCCCAGTGTATTTCCTATCGTCCAGTCCAGATTATTATTGCTGTTGGAGTCTCTGTTTCTAGGAGATGTTTCCTGAAAGTCTCGCAACTTCACTACAAACTCCCTGTCCTGTGAAATGTTGTAACCCCCGAGGTCCGCTCTTCAGTTCGAAGTTAACAAGCTGTAATTTCAAAACCAACTAAATACCTAAGAGTGAAAGCAGATATTTTCTTATATGTCCCACTTCACAAATAGGAAATTTATTTAATAATGCCTCAGGTCTTGCATCTCTCGCCTAAAGGAAAGTAGTTTGAATTAATTCACTTACAGTTTGATAAAAAAAAAAAACATCCTTCATCCAGTTTATGAAGAAGACCCAATTCATCCCGAATAACATTAGGTTTTCGCTTGAAATAAATTACCCACGTCAAATTTATTTAATTGAAAAGCAGATCTTAGTCACGCTGATGCCAAAGGATAATTCACTCCAGTTATGAGCAACCATAATTTCTTTAATGATAGAGACGTTATCTCAAGCATGAGGGATTACGACGCCGATAACATAGTTTGATTAATTAATATGGGCTTTCAAGGGCAGATTAACCTTTCTTGTTTGAATTGAATGTTCAGAGAATGAATGAAAACTTTCCCGTTTCTAAAACGTACTTACGTCCACCTTCTCCTGTTCATACATAGCTTCGAACCCTTTACCTTTGATACCTACCCATATCCGGAGTAACTCTATGTACCTGCCCTTGAGCTTTCAGGTGGTTTAATACTACTTCCCAGAAAGAACGGATCAATGGATTTACTTCACAGCTGCAGCATGAATGAATGCAAATCCATGCTGAGGAACAGGTTCAGGAAAGGGAGGAATTCGTGTTCATTTCGGATTGAAATATATTAAAGTAATTAACGTTATATATCATATTGGAACAAAAATAGATTATTGGTAATGTATAGTTATCTGAAAAGAAGGGTTCCAGAACATTAATTGTTCTCTTGAGATTGTAGAAGTCGGCTTTAATTCTAAATAAATCAACACCAAGTTATTATTTGTTTCCTGAACAAAAAGCATGACACCTCAAAATATACAGCACTGGTGCAAACACATGGTGCCAATAAAAATTATTATTATAAAAAGGAAAACAATCATTGTATGAGCCAAATAAACTACAAAATAATGACACTTGATTATGGTTATCTTGGACTGAGTGACTAATATTTATTGATTTTGATAATAGTTTCTTACCTTCGCTGTCAGATATTTTCAAGCGATACACATTGCAAGTTAGTACATAAACAGTACATTTTTAATTCGCACTGTCATACGTAATAATCATGATAATGTTTTAATCGAGTCACAAGGATCGGAATATGCTTCCAACCTCGAAGCGATCGAAAGAACAGCTGATAATGGATATCGATTGAGGATTTTTTCATCTTTCTTTTTATGGGGAGGAGATAAAGGAATTTGGGGGAATCGGGGTAGGAGATAGGAAGGCGTTATTTTCCCCTATTTTTTCCTTCCCTTTTTTTACGTCTGATGTACAAGCATCCATTAATATCAATGATTACGCTAGTAAGATGCTGTCATGTTGATTTTACTTTGAGCACTTCACTTTACGTACAAAATGTTCTAAATTATAGTTTGTAATACATGTGTATCTATGGAATATATTTGTTATAAAATTCATGATTTATTAGTGGCTTATGTTTGTTTAAAGGCTATGCTTACTTTAACTGATATGAATATGTTTTTTAAAAGGACAAAGACACAAACAAAACAAGATAAATGCGACTGCGTCTCCTGCATGCCTTCGCCTATATTCAGTTAACTTCAAGGCTAAAATGTTACTGTGATAAAACAGGATAAAAACAAGCATCGTTACATGTTAATTCATCTGTTTGACCTTTGATCTAACAACCCAAAAGTGCGATCACTTTGTCTCCTCATAGTACTGTCGTGTATACAAATAGTTGAAATATAGTGCTAACAAAAACTAACAAATCTTTAATTTAATGCATATTAACTCGATGATCTCTATGACCCTTGACATTTGATCTACATACCCCAAATTTAAATCAGATCGTTTTCTTATGGTTATGCATACGAGCACCAAGTTCTCAAATAGTTCTTGAGATATCGCGTCAACCAGGCCAACACCTGAAATTTGACACCCTGGAGAGCGACCTCTGTGACCGTTGACCTTTGAACTTCGTACACCAAAATCTAATCAGGGCCCCGTAACGCAAAGCTTAGCGATTGATCGTATAATAAATTTTTGCGATTGATTGCACATAGTGGTCAATGCGATCAATCGCAAAGATCAATCGTACGATCAATTGCTAAGCTTTGTGTTACGGGGCCCTGATCGTCCTCCTGTGGTGATACATACGAGCACCAAGCGTGAAGTTCCTAATGGGCCTTGATACATCATGTTAACGATCGAGGCTGAAATTTCATATTGACCTCTGTGACATCTGACCTACATACCCCCAAATCTAATCAGACGTTCTACCAATTTTACATACTAGGACCAAGTCTGAAGTTCATACCTTAAACAGTTCTTGAGATATCGCGTAAATGAAAAGGCGAGAGGAACGACGGACGGATAGATCGAAAATATAATGCCTCCGGCACCATTTTCTGTGGGTGGAGGCATAGAAAATTTTCTTAAGCTATTTTTATTGTTTTATAAGTATCTAGACGTATGACCTTTTTCAACAATAGTATCCAATAGAAAAGATTTAAGAACAGTAATGGCAATTTGATGAACATTTCACCAGTGTTTACATAATGATTTTGTAAATATTGTATGTCTTCCCAAATAAAAATAAAAGTGCAACTGTGGCAAATCATAGATCTTTTAATACATTGGCTATTTCTTTCATAAACACAAAATAATATCTTCTAATATTCACTTAAACGCAAACCACTTTATCATTTTGTTTTTGTTTTATTTTTGTAAGGGTGTCCAATTTTTCATTTACAATGTATCCAATGTTTAAACGAGAAGGCCAGTTTGAGCGACATTTAACGCAGCACGCTGAACACCGTCTACATGTGAATAATACTAGTATTTTTTTCTCGTATGCTGGGAGTGTGATCCCGTCAACATGTATGTATTGTATCGTACTTTACTGAAATTCACTGATTTACATCAATATTCTGTTCTTTTTTCATACATAAACATAAACATGAACATATCATAAATCGACATTTTCTAAAAACATGAAGTACATAAGGTTAAGTATATATATAAAAAGACACTAAACAAAAGCCAAGCATAACAAAATAATAGTTATATTTTAGCTGTTAATTAAGAAGATCATTTAACAGAAGTTTACATCTATATTCCTTTCTCTTTTTTTCAAAGTTAAATATGTAAACAAAACAAAAAACAAAAAAGAGAATCACATAGCTAATATTTAACACAGTGGTAAAATCAACAAAAAATAACCAAAATAACAAAGGCAACAAAAGTTTGAATTTGTGTTCCTTTCTTTTTTAAATTTTTAAAAAAACAAATACTTATATATACATAACGTGAAAATTGAACGCAATATACAGCTCGAAGCCTGCAACATGCACTTTCATTGAGAAATCAACGTGGCATACAATATCGAGATACACAGGTGCAATACTCGCCTGCCAGTGGCGCCTTTAATCTGGCGCTCTTTCACTGCGAGATCGATATGCTCCTTGTATCTTGAAAGAATTGCTATTGATAACATAATCTTTATGAAAATTCACACAATGTACAATTTTAAGATCTTTAAGAGCCGTGAAGAGAATGACAAATATTGGACCTATATGACTATGACACTCACTTGGAATAGGTGCCCTATAAGAATGACGTCATCAGAAGCGAGGCTAATAATCTAACGTCGAATTTCATTGCTATTTAAGATGTATAACGTTATAATTAACAAAATTTCACAGAATAATATCACTAAAGCTAACGTTCTTCAAATCAAAGATAAATGACTTGAATTCTGCCCTGAAAATCCTTTATAATCGAGTCCTTTGGTTTTGTATAGCTTTGGTAATCCCTAAAAATCCGTTTGTCAGATTTCTTTAAAATGGAGGCTACTTGATAAGAAACGGATTCAATACTCTAAGCTACCTGAAGATTATTAGCATTTAAATGGAAAATTATGGAAGATGGATGACAAAATTGAAATCCTATCCCGGATTCAGAAAGCCACCTGCGACCTGCATGTGTGATTAGTATTCCGTAGTCTGAGATGTTGCCACTGTGGGCGATAGTCTTGATTGAGACTTTGGCCAAACGTTAATTTATCATACATATTTTGATACATGTCTAATTCTTATTCATATGGGAATAATACTAGACCATATTCAAGAAATTTCACTCAAATTTTCATTCCGCTACCAATATGAGCACAAAGACTTTCGATAAACCAACTCAAGGCCATTTCGATGGCTTCGTCTTTTTTTCTACATGATTGTATAAGCAAAGAAATAAGATGTTACCACCCCCCTTTTTTTCTTTTTTTTATCAATAATGCCTACAGCATTTTCATTTGATGTACGATAAAAGAGCAATGTAGATAAAATGCCTTGCTCGAGGGCATAAGTGCCGTACCGCGGGGATCGAACCCCCGAATTTCGCGTCTCCAGTCAAGCGCCTTAGACCACTCGACCACGGCACCTCCACCCCTGAGATGATTTATCGATAGTCTTTGGATGATTGTCTACCATGGCTCCGGAACTCATGATACATAAACCCTCTTTTATCTGGGAATCACAAGATTTAGAATTTCAATAGCCAATGATGAGGCTGCTCAAAGCTTTGAACTCGGGTAATCTTCGGCGTCCACACCCAGCTGAAAGGAGACGGGATAATTCGGATCACTGATGGCTGGTCGATCCATAGTAAAACAGGAAATGGGAAAGGCCGTCTTCCCATCTACGGCTAGCTGGCTGAGAATCTTGCCAAGCACAGCGGAAAATCTGTAGGGCAAAGTTTTTTTAAAAAAAGGTAAAATCTCACTATCAGTTTTCCCCTGTTCGATCTGTTTGTTTGGTTTGTACATAATGTCTACTTTTGTCATTGTCCTAAATTTCAAATTCATTACTTTAATTTCTTAGCAATTTGCAGAGCGGTTTTCAATATTTCATGGTTATTTTCTTTTAATTGGAATACAATGAAAGGTTTATATAAGCTGGCTAAAAAGCTGCGTAGGAATAGATGTACAGTTTTCAACGAGTCAGGTAAAAGTAAAATCGGCCAAAGGTGAATGACACGGAATGGGTAATGACACGTATTGATGTCCGTATACAGCTAACATTACTTTTCATTTGCACACACCCACATGCACGCAGTTACACTTGAATTGTTTTCCACATCTTTCCTTCCAATTTCATATTATTTTTTTTTTCAAAAATCATACAATTTTTTTATACGTGACACTCCATATTATTACAGACTCGTTTCGTACATGAAGGTATCATGTCATGCATGTAGCCCCCCCCCCCCCCCCTGCTATTTACTCGAGCGTACTTGCTTGCAATAGCCGACCCCTGCATTTATCTTGATTTCTTGATTAACCTCCGTAGTGTCGATAATATCTGTGTATTATTGTTTTTTTGCAATTCAGCTGTCATATCTTTAGTTTTCCCAACAGACTGGAACTCAATACCCAAATCCATTTTGTTCATGCACTCGTCTCTCCCTTTTTAAAAGAAAGCTAAAACAATACTTTATTTCGAAATACACTTAAGTAGCATTTCTGTATTTACTCTTGAAATTTACCCTTGTTTATAATGTATTTTGGGAGGGTTTTTTTGTGTTTGTATACTTTTGGGAAAAGTTTTTGCACGAGCCTTTTTTCCCTTAGATTGATATTTTATCAAGTTCTATTATACATGATATACCCAATAGCATCCATACTTGTTCACCGGGAGATTTGTCTCACAAAGGCTATTATCGGATGTCCTTTTTTCTTTTCATAATTCAGTAATGCTTAATTCAATAATTCCATAATGCTTGATGATGCTTAATACAATAATGCTAAATATGTCAAATGTCATATGCTTTTTAATGGATACTTACAAGATATATGTGTATATATTTTTATTTTTACTTTTTGTTTTAATTTCTAGAGATGACATAAATGAAGCCGAAATGAACTGAACTGAACTAAGTTATGTTGTATATCATTAATGTATGTAGAGTTTGTATTTGATTTCTCAAATAAATGAAGAAACATCTGCTTTAAAAATAGCACATTAAGTGTGCTCTCAGCGCCAGCTTAAAGCCTGATGAACACGTCTATTTGCCTGATGCAAGACGGTGTCACGTCAGAGAGGGATAGTATTCAAATTGCAAAAAAGAAGGGTGGAAACAATGCTTCGATTACTTGCGTAAGGGCATGAAGGGAGACTTGCATCCAAAGGCTTGATGAGCTTCAAGCAATAACAAATCAAAAGGACACCTCAGGTATATGACGATCATTACACGACTTACTTGTAAGCATGACCAGCTCCACAGCAGAATATAACATCAGGATGACCTGCCTTCCTACAGGTATCGATCACAAAGTTTCTATCAGGGGTCATCGTGTAAAGACACGTCTTGGTATACAAGATGGGTCCAACAGCCTATCAAAAGAAAAATGAAAAGAAAATTTCTCTTATTTATACGACTTTATATCTAATACAGAATAGGCTAAAGATATCAACGCCAACACAGGAAATCTAATTTTGCAACGTTCAGTATGATCCCAAATGATATAGCAGAAGTCACAAACATATTGTAGATAAGTAATTTCATAGTCCTATTCTGGGTTAAGTAATTGAATAGTTTATTATCCTCCATGAATGAGATGCTGACAATTAAAAACAACGGCATCAACAACAACAGCAAAAACAACACTGATTAATTAGGATAGTCAGTTTAGGGAACTAAGAAAAGCTTTCCCAAAGGAAACTGTTGTTCGGGAAAATTGTTCTGCGAGAAAGCTCACGTTGTTCTAGGAGGTAGTTATCAGGGGATTGTTTCACGAAACCGTCATAAGTCTAAGTTCATGGGCAACCCACAGAGAAAAGCGTTGTAGAATTAACTTGGTATCACTGGGATTTCCACGACCTTAATATACTTAGTTTCGATCAAGAAACAGGCCCTTGTATTCAATTGTCAAGTAGGAGAGGAGGAACGTGGGTAGCAAATCATGATACAAAATAAACAAGACTATGATACCCTTGGACATAGTTCTGCAACATAATTCCTCTCTATCTCCTGTCGTTTCTTGTCAGGTATAAAGTTCCTGGTCTGGGCAGTGACTACGGGACCCCCGACATCCAGGCCGATCTTGAAGCCTGTGTTGCCGTGCAGAGGGAGGAAGTACGGCTCAGCCTTTTTGCCCGTGTGAAAGATGAATATTGGGCACCTGAAAGTAGACAAAACGAAGCCGGAACAGTTTTAGTTGCATCACTATTATTTCGTCGTGCTACTCTGTAACTGAACTAAAATGATGTTTTAATAACAATAATAATAACTGGGTTCTTGTGTAGCGCTCATGTCCGTCAGAATTGACGCTCCGGGCGCTCCACTCTTATTATCCCGGCTTCAGCAAGGCAGCCATTAAGGCACTCTAGCATTTCAAGGAAATTCATGCCTACCGGAAACCTATTTAATACACCTAGGTCGAGAGTGGCAATTGCAGATTAATGTGTTACCAAAAGACATTGGTGCCACGGCGGGATTCGAACCGCCAACCTTGTGATCTACAGTCCGGCACACGTATCCACTAGACCACGACACCTCAGTGGTATTTCACTCCGATGGAAGACAGAACATCATTCATTTAGGCTCCAGGTTTTGTACCTCATTTTCCATCTATCTATCCCTGTCACGTCTATTGTTTATTCGTCCCATGTGTTTCTGTCCATCTTATCATCCTTTTTTTTTTACCAGCACACGCTTTTCCAGCTCGACAATCAACACTTGACTTTACATGTGTATATTGTACAAAGAAAGTGCTCGAAAACATTTTAAATGAGTGTGCACTTTACTCATTGTCTTGCTTAAACAGGTTGGCATATCTGATGCAAGATATTAAGGTCTCATTTTTGTAATTTGGTTGCAATGTCAGGGCTATAACTCCAATACCAACCTGTCTTTTGTGAACTCGTTCATGTGAGGAGTACCAAAGTAAGTGACCTGTTCCTGGGTGACAGTTAGTGGTATTTTTACTCCGATGGAGGAGAGAACATCATTCATCCAGGCTCCAGCAGTCACCACTACCTTCCTGCACAGGAAATCACCTTGACTTGTGCAAACCTAACTTGAAGAAGAAAATAGAAAGAAGAAAAGGGTGACGCAAAGAAGATTGCTGAGGCCACTACGGAAATCAATCAAAATGCTTTTCAGGGGGCTTTGGGAATAGTTAACGATAAATTCATCTTTAAAAACCTACAAGACCACAATTTCATCTTCGTAATTTCATTTATTCCTTCTGACTACAAGGACAACTTTTTTTAAAGCCCCTACTGCACTGAAGTAGATTGTAATCCTTACAGCAATAACGTTAGAAACCATAGTGCTTTTTAAGACGGAGTCCTTTTTTATGCTTTCTTAGTTTCTTTCAGATTTGCTCTTAAGAGGATATCAGAGAAGTTTACGTGTGTTCTCCCAAGAATTGTATTACAGTAAAATCTCAGATGACTGCAAGTAATCATTTTGATTGCATGGAAGCGACTCCGGAGAGATCACTTCAGGAAATGATCATGCAAGACTACGCTATAACGCCTAGTTTCAATACCGAGGCCAAAGAACAGGTTAAAAATATGCTTTTATATTTCGTGCGTGAATCATTTTCACCTTTTTCTCTTTAAGGGAAAGGGAGATATGGAAGATTTTAGTATTCCTTTTCTTCGCTGCCAGCAAATAAGTCAGGAGGCATTTTTTATTATTATCATTTACGATATCGATAGAACTTCTTGCAACTGTAACGTTCTATTGGTGAAAGGGCTTTTTCAGCTGCAGCACCTTCTCTTTGAAATAATTTACCATTAGTTGTGAGAAATACACCTTTAAATCCAAGCTAAAATCCCATCTTTCTTGAAACAATACTGGTACTTGACACTATGACACTTATCCAGACCCTTTTATCCTTTCTATTTTTTTTTTTCTTGTGCGCCTCGGAATTAGAATATTTCTAGAGAGACGGCGCCATTTGTTACTATTATTATTATTATTATTATTATTATCATTATTATTATTATTATTATCATTATTATTATCATTATTATTATTATTATCATTATTATTATTATTATTATCATTATTATTATCATTATCGTTATCATTAGTATTATCATTATTATTATCATTATTATTATCATTATTATTAATACAAATCTTGAATAAAATCACTGCGAGTCAAATAAACATACCCTTGTGAGATTGCCTTGCTTGACAATCTTCAGGACAGCCGCATCTTCAATAATTGTTGCCCCGTGCTTACGGGCTAGTTGGATGTGGACTGCGTTGCCCATAGCAGCATCCACTAACCCCGATTCTTTCTGATAGAGGGTAATCCATTGAGGGGTGGCCGCGAATTGGGGAAACTTTTTCTTTATGCTCTCACCTTCATATCTCTCAAAGCTTCCATGGAAACAAGTAAGAATGGATAAAATAAATACAACAATCAAATTATTATGCATTGTTCATATGAGATAATATTCCCAAATGAACGACACGACAATAACGTAAAAATGAAGAAGAACATATAACTAGCGAATAGTACATGTTTTCAAGTCACCATTCTTCATCATCAGCCTGAGATTATTCCATCAGTGTCAATTATACACCCTTTGATTGTAAAGGGCATCATGGATTCGTCTGGGCGGCGCCAGAGTATTTTGATAGGGGGGCAAGATGTGAGGTGACTTAAACCACGTTTTAAATGAAAAAAAAAATACGGGTTTTATATAGTTGCCTGACCCATTCCTCTCTTTCCCCATGCTCTTCTTTCTTCTTTCTCCCCTTTTTCTTCCTTTTCTCCTCTTTTTCCTTCTTTTTTGATCACTTGAAAAATCATAGGGGCGGTCGCCCCCTGCCCCCTGTAGCGCCGCCCCTGGAATTAGTTACTCAAGGTGTGTTATGAATTTAGTTTAATTACTAAGAACATCATGTGATTAATTAAAATTATGTCATGGATTAAGTTCAGATCTAACTGGTCAAGGGGAATGGACATTACATAATTGATTAAATAGACAGCACTGACTGATTATTGTACACCTGATTGTTGAGTTGAAGTATGGTCCAGTGGATTTTATCTTTAATTGAAAATCGTGTGGGCAGTTTTGAAGCATTGTGTCTTGCATTAATCTGATAGACATTGTTTTGAAGACTGCAAGTGTTTCCAGACTATGAGAATTTTTGTCTTTCCCCAAGTGCTCCTTTACTCGTGTTATGTAATGACCCATGACGCGAAGTTCATGACCTTGGATGCGAAATTCATGACCTGGGGGTGTTTTATAAAGCTGTTCGTTAGTTACGCACGACTTTACGCACGACTGGAACATGTCCTTGGGTGCTAATCAGATTCTCAATCATTTACATGTAGCACAAGAACAGATCACCAGTCGTGCGTAAAGTCGTGCGTATAACTTACGAACAGCTTTATGAAACATCCCCAGGGATGCGAAATTCGCGACCGGGGCGCAAAGTTTGCCGCGAAATTCACGTCGCACATGAGTCCTGTTGTCGAGCGTACTTCAGGGGCCTTATTGATACATAACACGAACATGAAGCTCCTGGGGAATGGGATCCTTGACAGATAACAGAAAACCACGTTTGATTGATGAAAAGGAAATGTTAATGGAAAGGTCAATGCAGTATTGTTTGAGTCTTCTTAACGATTTTTTTCAAGTTTCCTGGATGGGTTGCCGATATAAGATAGCTTGAAAATATCTCTTTATTCTCTCTCCTATTCTGATATCATTCTAATTTCGGACCTGACCTGTCTTTCAACCAATCTGGGTACATATTTTCTTCATTACCTTATTCAAATTGTCACCACTGGTATGAAAGAAATGAGAATTACTACCGATTTTGTAAGCCCTGGGGGTGTAACATAAAGAGATACAATCAATCTTACGATCAATTGTAACTCTGTAGTACATGGTTTGCCATAGACTTACGATTGATATCAATCGTAAGATTGATTGTATCTCTTTATGTTACACCCCCCCCCCCTGATGTCTATACGAATTTATCAAATTTTAGTTTTGAAACAGGTATAGAACTAAGAAAATTTGTATACAATCTTCTTTCTGTACTGATCTGGTATCATTTGTATTTTTGCTGTTAAAATGTTAACTTGCCGATAACATCCTTCTAAACCGTAAATTAATATTGGGATGCTTGGTGTTCAGAAGAGTCGTGAGAAGTTGGTACTTCACTGTCATTGTGAAATAAATTATACAGAACACATCAGCTGCATATGTATGATAGATTGAAACGTCGGGTTCTTTCCTAATAATCCGTAGACCACTTTGTACCATTACTATTATTATTCTAAGTTGACTCTGTAATGAATAATCACAGATGGATCAAAGTTTGATGACTTCAAAGCTATGTACCGTTCACTAAAGTGTTATGTGTTCTTTGTCGTTTTTTTTTTTCATAAGATAATATTATTTAGTTAGATTCATAAGTGACTGAATGATGAGGTACAATCAATGGCGATGACATAGTTTTAATCAATGAGGGAAAACAGGAAGGGTCACAGCACAATGAAGAGTGTCACGTCTATTAAAATAAGAACGCAGTAGTTAAGAGAAGATAAGTGAATTTCATAATAAGTAATGGTACAATGCTGACAAAGTGCTTAGTCAGCAAAATGAGAACGAACACGTTTACAGTTTGTCTTTATCAGTGTTTATGGGGCACAATGTATGTCAGTTCAAGTCATTACGATTATCAGAAGATATGACGGGGTCCACGTTTATTGCATACCACTGCCCCCGTCCGTCCCGCCCCAAATGCTTCCCTTGATCCGATGTTTGCTCCCCACCTCTTTCCATCCCATCCGAATATATTCAGATAATTATTATGTAGAAATTATTTCGTTGGGATTATCATTCTCACTGTAGGATTTCGGCAAGAAAGTTATAGCAAGGGCGAAATTCTTTCTGAACAAAAGGCTTAACCGGGCCAAAATGTATCTAGATATGCCCTCCAACAAAAGACCTACAAGTTTTGCTTAGTTTGCTTAGTCTCTTTCTCTCCGTGAGCCTTTTAAACATTGGGCGCCACCTCACACTCTTATTCCTACGGAGTTGAATTTGACTCGGAATGGAGTCAGCTGGGAGTCAACTCTATTCGGAGTTAAAGTGACTCTGATTTCCGAATTAATTTGACTCGGAATGGAGTTACTTTGACTCGAATTTAGTCGATTCTAAGTTGACGCCACACCATTCCGGGTCAAATTAATTCGGAAAGCTGAGTCATTTTAACTCGGAATATAGAGATGACTCCCAGCTGACGCCTTTCCGAGTCAAATTTGATTCCGCAGAAATTAGAGTGCATCCTAAATAAGGCATTACTCATTTGTTCATATATGATTGGATTATCTACTTACTGGACATTCTGTTCTGCCATAGAATTGGCAAACTTCTCCAAGACTGGGTGACCTGGAGTACCTCTTTTGGCGATATCCAATCCACCCGTCTTGTAGACCAGCTGAACCCCAGATTCTCTCTCAGCCTCTCCCCATGCTTCATAGGTACCTCGTGCTAAGGGGATGTACTCGCAGGCATTGTAAGCCAAGCGACTGTCAAAAAAAGTAATATACTCTAAAGGATTTTCTACAAAGATGCCAATGTAATGTATATTTATAATCTTTCTTCTTTTTTTCTTATCAACTCTTTGTGAGCCAAGCACAGGATGTCCTCACGTGATGCCATACTGTATTAGAGAGATTTACCATAGGCATGAGGATTATTATTGTTGTTGTTTTTATTTCAGAATCAAAGTTAAAGACATATACAAAGAACATAGATAATGAAAGCTATATGTACATATCAAAACATACAATCTGAGGAATGCCCTATTTCAGCGATGTTTTTTAGAACATCACTGTTCTTCCTTGGGATCCTTATAACAAATTACAAATACTCAAAAACATAAAATACTATACAAACAAAACAAAACAAAACAAAACATAAGATACACGAAACATAAGGCAAAAAAAGAAAGAAAAAAAAATGGTTATTAAAGTGTTATCGTAGAAAAGGAATCTCTACATGAACAATTATTTTTTTCATTCTGGACTCCGATAATCCAGATTTGACCAAAAATTTCATACTTTTTGTTGTCGTTTTCAAAAAAACTCCTCATATACAGGGATTTTAGTATGTTACTTTGTAAAATGTCTAAAATGTTGTCATAACCGGGAATGGGTAGTTTGCATCTCTTGTTTTAAAGTGAGCAATCCTTCCGCTAATTTGAATTGTTTTGTGCCGATCGGGTGCCGATCGACAAGTGTGACAAAGCCCCGTTCGGCTGCGAAAGCAATCGAAGTGTTAATGCTATTCAGCATAATCTCTCTGTCTCTCTCTCTCTATATATATAAATCTTCTCAACCTCACCCCCCCCCCCTCCCCTTCTCCATCTCTCTCTCTCTCTCTCTCTCTCTCTCTCTTCCTATATGCCACTCTCCTTTCTCTCATTCTCTCTTTCTTTCTTTCTTTTTCTTGTTCATAATGCAACCATGGTTATCTTCTTTGAATAATCATATGAATCTCATAAAAATATGATGGGATGTTTACTTTGAATTACAAAGGAGTATACCTGACCAATAAATTTTTTGAAAATAAAGTTGTTCCCTTCTTTCTTCACGGAAAAGGTGAACAGGTCGTGTTTGCAGTAATCTCCTACCCCACCCCTTCCCTAAAAAGGAAGGACATTTGCATTTTAAGACATCCTCTTTTTACTGTTATCAAGGAGGCTTGTGATCAATGAATCCGTATTTTCGTTTTCAAGAGGACCCTCGCAGATGCAAGCTTGTATAAAACCATCGTAGGCCTAAACTCCTTGTGATATTTGAAGAAGGTCCACGCCATAAATCTATTTGAATAAAAAGAGGAAATCATGTAGCTGTTGTCATATTGACACAAAGTTCTAACTCTAACCATGCTAACATGACTTGTTTAAAGTAGAGTTCCACGCACAAAACGAAAAGGATGTGTTTGAAAAAAGAAGAAAGTATGTGAAGTTTAGAAATTAGTGTGTTATTAAAGATTTTAAGCAGCATTGAATGAATAACTTACATAATCCTTGAGTGATCTTGGGATCCCCCATTGTCATGACCCAGTTTGAATTGTTCGAGACCAAGCACTCCTATAAACAGAAACAAAAAATCAAGTATTTTGTGAATTTGAAGACATTAACGAGAAAATGTACTTTTTAACACCACACTGCACAACATCAGAGTATAATAAAGAAGTAATGTATATATCACCATTATGTTATCCGTCATCATATATTATTTTGTTCGTTCTTTATATGTATTTTCCCTTTTGTAAAGCATGCAAAGCAAATACTACATAATTGCTGAAAATAAAAGAATGAACGAAGTAATAGTAACAATAATAATAATGATGATAATGATAATAATAATAATAATGAAAATAATAATGATACTAATAATGATTTTTCAAAAATTATATAGTGCGACTACTATATCAATAGTACTCTATACTGCTCGGATTGAGAGTCAACGTTCACTATAAATTCCTAATCAAGTGGTAGGTGTTTGAATATTCATAACTGCTGATTAAGATCAATCATACTTAATCGGAATTAACCTTCGCTGTGACTTTCTCCGAGCTAATTATAGCTTACATTAGTCCAAAAATAGCTATATAGATTTCAAAAAAAAAAAAAAAACATAAGACAAACAAATATAAAATAAAGGCCATCTACATGAGAGCTAAAAAGACAATAATTTTCAGTGATACAAAATGGCTGATAGCAAAAGACAACGAATGATACTGGCAGCTGGCCAAGAGTTTTATAACATTATTCCCCACTTTTATTCACATTCATATTGGGGGGGGGGCGGCACTGGCTGTTATTTGGGGACTTGTTCTTGAATGAAAATATTTAAGGGAGGCGTAGAAGGAAATCGTTTATCTCCTTCCCATAGTCTCCTCAACTCTTTTCCTTTCTCTCCCTCCCTCGGTTAATTTATCATCTTTCTCTCCCCCCCCCCCCACGACACCTTCCTCTCTCTGTGTCACACTCTCTCCCAAACTGTTTTTTCCCCCTTGGGGATACAGTGTCGAGATGTGGCTTCTTGTGCCTCTCTGGCTGCCATGCATTGAGTAAAAGGGAAAAAAAACAACAACAACAAATACCCTTGACAAACAAAACTTGTTTCTTAAATTGCTTTGACGACATGAGCGGCAGCTATAATATGAAAACATATAAGCTGATTTGATTTTCATCTACAAAATCACAGTTGCTCTGGCGCAGACTCTATCCAGGCCTTCTGATTAAATATCATCATGAAATAATTGATACAGATATGACGATTTTATACGACAGTTTAATGCCTTGTTGCTAGCTTTACCTTTTGAACACCTGGAGTGCCTTTTTTTCCATCGAACCGCTTGATAAAAGGTGTAGACTTATACATACCTCATTGGCGTAAATCCCGGGGGTGGGGGGATATATCCTCCCACTTTTTCGAGAGGGGGGATGGTGTGTACAAACATTCCCCCCCCCCCCCCAATTTTAAGGAAGAAATGATATTCGAATTAATCAGTTAGTAAAACTTTTAATAATCTGTCATAAATAACCATCTTATATTAAATTTTCTATTTGAAAATGCAATTGAAAACCATAAAAGTGGTTATTTTTTGGCTCGCTCGCTCGCTTTGCTCGCTCATCATATTTTAGAATTTCTGTTTGAAAATGTGATAAAAAAAACCAGAAAAGTCGTTATTTTTTGGCTCGCTCACTTCGCTCGCTCATCATATTTTAGAATTTCTATTTGAAAAAGCGATTAAAAACCCGAAAAGTCATTATTTTTGGCTCGCTCGCTTCGCTCGCTCGCAGAATAAAAATTAAAACGTTTGTAAGGGGGTCTGTGCGGATGGGTGAGGGTGTGTGTTTATACTGAAGTGTGAGTTGTACAAAATCTCCAAAAAGTTGATCATCCCCCCCCCCCACTCCTCAAAGTGGATTTACGCCGGTGACATACCTTAAAGCAAGTGGTGTAACGGCTATCTTTCTTCTTTTTCTCAATAAGATAAAAATGCTATGCTTTGGAACGGAAATTTGAGTGTAAAAATGGGAGTCTCCTCCGCGGCACATACCCACCACGCATTATATACTGAGTGCCCCCCCCCCCCCGGGAATGTACGTCGTTCGGACTTTGGAATAATCCAGGCACCTGTGTTAGGCCCTAGTTAATGCATGTCTGTTTAGCTCTGTGCACAAATATTCAAAAGTTATCAGGGTCTTCATATTTGATTATACTTACGTTTCCCCGCTCTCTTCGATAGCTGGTATACCGCTGCGCTCCCTATACCTCCACATCCAACAACTATATAGTCATACTGCTGGACCTGCGACATTGTGAAGAACTATATATAAAGTCAGAGTTGTTTGTGGAGCGGTCTTCCCGTCCCTAAGTTTCACTGGCCTTTTGACTGAATTAGTATTCGTGACATGCATTTGAGCGAATCGTTTGGGGGTAGTGTATAATTGAATAAAGGTCAATTTAAATCAAACAGATTGCGTTTCCTTTTTTTTTTTGGGGGGGGGGGGGGTGTTGCTTGTTTGTTTTCGGTTGTTACATGTGCATTTTGAGGTCACAAGTCGTGTTTTGGTTGACGACGCAAAGGAGGGATGGGGCATTGGTGCCTATGTACTCCCTCTGGTAAGGTTATAGGCCTACGTGCAAAATATAGAAAAGCATTTCAAACGGAAATGAGTACTTTAACGCTTTAATGTGCTTCTTTCATTTATTGTTTGTATCGCGTTTGTGCAATAAAACCGAGACCATGAAAAATTCACAAAAACAATAACAACAAAATCTGATACCCCCATGCACTTACAAAATTACTCTGACAAAGGAAATCCGATTGTTCAAACAATAATCTCTGAACTTTGTTCTAACAATGATCTTTGAACTTTAAAGTGAATACTGAATATGAACATATACATGTTACTGGAGATCTGTTTTACCATTTGGACATGTTATAGACTGATAGAGCGATCTGATTTGTCTAAAGATTTTTACATTTTCGACATTATTTTATAGATTGATCGTTATCCAGATAATAGAGGTCTGCTCACCTTTTAAATGAGGAGGGGAAAGGGAATGTGCAAAAAGGAGACGATACGACCCCTCCTTCCACATACTCCCCTATTTGCTTTTCACCTAGCAAGTAACATCAGTGCCCCCCCCCCCCCCCCGATGCTGTGGCCTTTTATTAGTCCGGAACGGTGGATGTCTGCGATGTCTTCTCTCTCGCTGTCTCCATAGTCTCAATGCCACGCCCACCTTTCTCACGGTTGGTTACGACAGTTTAAAGCCCCCCCCCCCCCTAAAACCCATAAATTGTATAGGACATTATTAGATTTAGCTGGAAAATACAGTATTTACCAGTTATTCCATGTTTTCTTGAAAAATGGAATTAAGCTTAGACAACTTACCTAATCCAGGGACACGTATAACAGGGGGTGTTTCATAATTCTGTTCGTCAAGTTACGAATGACTTTACGAACAACGTGAATATGGCAAGCCAATTGGGACTCTCAATCATTACAAATTGCAACAGGTAAAGGTGAAATATGCAGACTAACATTAACAATACTATTGTTTACAAACATTTTTATCGCAAAGTATACATTTTTATGGTAAAGTATAATTTTTGCCACAATTCAATTTAGATTATGGGAAATGCAGTTACACTTTGTTAAAATGCAGGAAAAACTTTGGGCATCCCATTTGGCACTTCATATTCCAGTCGTTCATAAAGTCATGCGTAACTTTATGAACAGCTTTATGAAACACCCCCTGGACTTCTTTTTATACCCTTTCCAGATGCATCTACAGCATAAATTGAATTATCCAGGACTGTGACGCGGAACGCTCTTCAAAATGGGCTAAGGGAAGGCATCGCCAAGAATTAAAGGGGCAACTATGATGTTACATTACGAAGTGACATTTTTCATACCCCCCCCCCCCCCCTCAATGCCCCCGCCCTTAATTAATGCATTAATGCATTATCATCTTGCTATGGCTTATAAAACTGTTTTTGTTTTGGTATAAACCAGCCCTCCCCCTCCCGAACTCCAGATTCAATATTGGAATTATTTTTAAAATCATTGGAGGCCGATAGGCTTCATTTCGCTGACTTTCGCAATGTTCATACAACACGATCAGCTCTGAAGCTGCTTCAGTTCAGTGCACTCACTGTACAGCAGAGGCGGTGGAGCCGGGGGCAGGGACACACAACCCCCCCCCCCCCACACACACACACACACACATTTTTACAATCACCCCCAAAGTGCCCAATTACACCCATGAAAATACCCCTAAACCTGTTTAGTGCCCCCCTTTTCTTTTTAAAAGGGCCCATTTACGTTTGCCCTTTCACCTTTTAGTAAGTGCCCCTTTTCACTTCAGATAATAAGTCGTCTTTCTTAAATCCTAAAACTACCCCCTTTTACCATGTTTACACCAGATTAATGACCCTTTCCCTTTTTCTTATAGCTCTCCTTTTCCTTCTATAAAGAAATGTGATAAGTGATCCTTTTGACTGCGTACTGTCGTGCAATTGCCCTTCTGCCGAGTGCCCCCTTTCACCTCTGTTAAGTTCTTCTTTTCCATTTTGGAAAGTGCCCATTTGAAATTTGATACATGCCACAATTTACTTCTGATAACTGCCACTTTTCCTTTCTAGTATGTCCAATTTCTCCTTCTGTTAACTTGTTAAAAGTGCCACAATTACCCCTTTTTGTTTCTTGATGTGTCCCTTTTCTATTCCGGCATGTGCCCCTTTTTGATATTTGATACACACCTATTTGATTTATGATAAATTCCCCCCTTGCTTTCTAGTAAGTGGCATTTTACCTTACGATTAGCTCCCCCTCGAATCTGATAAATGCCCCTTTTCAGGGCTCCTTTTCGTTTTATGTATTTCAATTCTCCTTCCGATACTGAGTGCCCACTGATACAGTGTCCTTTTTACGTCTGATTAGCCCCCTTTCTTTCTTGTTCCATGCACCCCTTCTTTTAATTATCTCATATACACATCTAAATGACTTAATTCAAATTTTCAAAAATATTGAAGTAAAATTGAAATTAACATTTATTTCTTTCTCATCGGTAAACAATGTGGAAAATGAGGTATACATAATTAAGTAATAATGCAGTAAACACAGAGTACAATATGGTAAATAATTCAGAAAATAAAAGGAGGCCAACACTCGGAAAACAAAGCTTGCGTTGGGAACGCCCATATGAATACTGAGGAATATCATAGTACGATTTTCGCATCTGCAATAAGGAATCGATGATATAGGAATTAGGAGAAGTACAGTAAGTGGAGGAAAAACAATATATACCTAAATCAAAGAAGCTTCACATAAGAAATAGATTCCATTGTTACTTATTACAGCGGGAGGCACTGGGGCAGGGGGCAAGCTGAGCTAAGGGCACAACGCCCAAAAACTTCTATAAGAACGAACGGTACTCCTATAAATTGAAGCAACTAGGATTGGGGGGGGGGTCGTTATTTGAGATCGTTTGAGATCGCCTGCTACGCTTGCATGCTCGCACTTATTATGTTTCAGGCAAGGCTGTGTTGTAAAAGTGTGTTGTAACCAAAAAGTCTTTCCTATTCTATTTTCCTATATATGTCGAGATTGTACTTAATTTGAACACCCCTTTTCAGTTTGACTCCTTTTCTCTATATCGGGGATATCGGCCGTGATGAGACCTTAAAAATGCATCGAAAATTATAGCTTGGTCAATAAGAAAAACAGCCGGGTTAAATCCAAACGAAGAGGAAGGAGAGGAAGAAGCACTAGCGTACCTGGGGGAGGGGCAGCGGGGCAGAATGCCCCCCCCCCCCCCCACGGGTTCCCAAACTGAAGGGGGAAGAAAAGAAAAGAAAAAAGGGAAGAGAAAAAAGGACGGAAGAAAAGAAAAGGAAAGAAAAGGGAAGAAAAAAAAGAAGAGAAAGAAGAAAAGAAAAGGAAGAGAAAAAAAAAAAGAAAGAAAGAAAGAAAAGAAAGAAAAATAAGAAAAAAAGACACAAATGAGAATAGGAAAATTAAACTTATATTTTTCGGCATCGGCCTAACTTCAGACCTGTGCCAGTAGTTGGTAAATCGTGCCGTCGCGACGTCTGGAAATATGAGAAAGAATAGGAAAGGAAAAAAAAAAAAGGAGAAAAGGGAGAAAGAGAACTGTGTTCAGATGGCACTCGGTGGCAATTATCATGGTGATGAGCGGTGCACCCATGATGACACTCTAACAGATCCATATGGGCCCACCGCACCACGTGTTTTGTTGTTTGAGCGATCGAGTCTACGTATGTCTATGGAGCCGTACATACGTACACCGACCGGCCCAAACCAAAGAATATTAATTACCAAGAAGTCTTGGTACCGAAATAAAGCACGCGTAGATATTGTAGTAATGGTAAGTGGTACACATCCATACACGTCATCGATAACATTTACTTAGTATAATTAACTTAATTTCAAATTCCCTGTTTTTTGTGTATTAACCTATGCCCACTAGAGGGTCAAAAGCATAATAATCCCCGAAATTTACGGGTGGTCTTTAAATTTTCTTTAGCCTTCACTAAACTTCTCCAAAGTCTCAGACTATATGTAAATCACATTTGAAATAAATTCAAAGTAGTAATAGGGGAACTATAATCAATCTTAAAATCCCTGTTTTAACCCTATTAACCCTGTTAACCCCCGTGTTAACCCCATGGATATGGCAGGTGACTCTGTCAAAAAGCAGGCGTGATCCTGGGGATTTACAGTGCCATTTATTTTTTTAAAAAATTATAATCACAGTGAATTTTTTAAAAAAAACTATCCATCCTTCTGTTCGTGCAAAATCAGGCTTCAAAAACAAAGTTTTAGATATGAAATATCAAGAAGAAATGAGACATCTTTTCACATGTATACCAATGGCGAACCTACATTTCCGAGTCGTGCTTTTAAATTTATGTCTATGCTTTTTAACACAGCCAAAATGTACTACGGAAGTAGGTGCGAGTAATTTGTCTTGTAATTTAATGTCTTTTGCCTAAACCTGTACCCTGCGTGTGCATCTGACAACCAGGCTATCATATCATGGAACTGCCGTTCGGTCTGATTGGGACGATTGGAGATGATGACAATGTTTCTGTTGACTCTGAAGAAAGCAGCAGCGATGAAGAGGTATAATTACATTATTTCCCTTATTCTTTCTGTGTAATGAGAGGCCGAATTGTCAGTGAGAATTTTAGTTCAGTCCCATGTACTAATATCTATGAAAGTAATCTATTCACCTTATTTTTGCTGACAAGAACCACTTTGTGTGTGTAATAATGCAAATGCACACTCATACATGTGTACTCAGTTAATGAATTAACCTCATCCTGCGGAATTAATATGGGTATGGCGAAATTAAGGGCCATACCGTGGTTTAGGAAACCACTCGTTCATTTGACGCACGCACTTGTGTACAAACAAAGACTGGAGGTGGAAATAGGAAACCAATGCCATACTTGCCAACTGTCCCGTTTTAAAAATTTTTTAGAGCAGTAAAATCGGAACATTCCGATTTTTGAACCTAGACAAAAAAAATAAATCAATAAAGAAAAAAAGAGAAAAAAGTGTTTGCGCGTGTTCTATATATACGAAATGTACAGTCATGACAGTATTGTCTATGACTTCCGGGTTTGAGCTATCGATACACGTAATGTTACAGTCCCACCACGAAACTGACCGATGGTACATGTACGGTATGTCAAGTTTCGATCGCTCTCCCAAGTCCGCTGTGTGACTGGGTGTACACATGTGACTGCGAAAACGTGGTTCGTTCGCATGCGATGCGATGTGATGTGCACAACGCATGTATGCACAGCACCGATCTCTATATGTGGGACATGTATTAACGCTTGCTGAGCTGTGCACGGGGTATGTGACGATCGTGGATTTAACGGGATTATTTCGCAAAACTGGAGAGGATTTGATCAAAATGAGTGGAAAACGGTTGCAGAAATTTAAAGAGGAGTACAAACAACAATTTCCTTTCATAAAGCCAAGCACAAAAGGCGTTGAATTTGCATTTTGCATGTGTTGCCGGCAGGACATAAAAATCTCAAGTGGAGGAGCTAATGATATAACTTATATAATAAGAAGGCATGCCGAGAAGAAAAAACACATCGACAACATGTAATTTGGTATGTTTGAGGACATGGTTGTGGTGATATCACTGAAATGTCTTTATTAATATTTCACTTTATTTGTTTTCAGTGAAAATAAAGACAAGTGAAAGAAAGCATATTTTGAAATTGTTCAGTTTTGCAAAGTGATTTTATCAATTTTCATACAATTAGAGAGATATTCAACACAAGATGAACATATCTAATTTTATATTTCTAAATTTTGAGCAAATTGAGAAAAAAGAAATTCTTGCATTGAGCTGCATAGTTTAGTCACATGTTTTTCAGTATACATGTAGAGTGTCTTCTAAATTAAAGGATTATATGTATATGCAAAATAGTAATTTCATGTTGATACTTTTCCTTTGCAGCATATTTACTCATAAATTTTTTTGAAATCTGAATTGAGTAATCTAATTAAACAAGAGATTTCCATTCTGTTGTGCACAAATTTTAAGTACATACATGTATTTGTTATTAGATTTTTAAAAAAAAAGAAAAGTAAAAATGAAATCCAAAATCTAAAGCATTTTCTCAACACCAGTCGGGTGTAGCAAGTCATGCAATATTGCTGACACTTGTATAATTTTTCTTCTACAGGTATTATGTTGTTGGAAATCAACTTTGGAGATGCTGGAAGATTTCAGGTCTCCAGTGGTCCTTGATAAGTTGTTTCTCCATGTGTGTAGAGTGTCTATTAATATATATTACGTGATTCTGGTATCATTTTAAGCATCTAATGGCCCTCCATAGTGCTATTTTTCTTTCAGCTTCAAGGGGGCGTTGCCCCCTTGAGACCCCCATTGGGGCGCTGCCCCTGAACCACGTTGGGGGCCTAAGCGGCCCCCTGGACCCCCGGCCAAATTTGTCCCTCTTTTTAGATTTCAAATGTTGGCAAGTATGCAATGCGTGTGACTGAATAAAGCGCTGCTGTACAAAGTGAACGGTGGTTTCCTATTTCACGATAATGCCAAATTAAGTTATCACACTTCAGGAAGTGAGCCCTTTCTTTACGAATCGTTGCAAATTTATTCGGCCGCCAAAGCGTCGGTACTAGCTTGCAATGAGCTCAGAGCATGAGAGGGCAGCAAATTAAATGGCAATGGCTGGGAATAATGCCGTCAAGTTTCATATCACGGTGGACGAGAATTCTATGCTCTAAATTCAATATTTTGAGCATGTGTAATATTAATAGCAGGAGGACACGATAGTTCAAAGCAGCATCCTAAACAACAAGCTGGTAGCCTTAGTGAAATTCTATTTTTCTTCTTTATTTGGTGTCATTTCAATTCAGTTTTAAACGATGTTGACTCACATCATAGTTTAGCAAAAGGCTGAGGGGTGCTGGCCTATTGCTGAGTAAATGTTAGTGGCTTTTGTGCAGCACTTGGTGTTTCTAAGTGTTGAGGTGTACATGTATGACAATGTCCATTACTGCACACAAAGTACAGTAATGCTGCTGTGAGTGGACTAACATCCGGGCTTTTTCCCTGTAAATGGTTAGCCTGGAAGGCTCCGTATTAAAGGAGAAGTCTTGGCGATTTCTGTAAGCATGGATCATAAAGAGAAAAAAATCAGCAGCTAGAAAATGTCTTACTTTACACGACATACCCTAGGATTACCGAGTAATCAACAATTAACTTGTATAAACAGTAGTTCTAGTACGAGCCCATTTTCATCCACAATACAGTTTGCACCCAAGCCCAGTGACTTAGCTGATGCACCGCAGGCAGGAGGCGATGCAAGCGATATGCGTGTACGACATTATGGCTCGAAGTGGTCTTCGCACACTTTCTTTAACTTCGAAAATTTATAAGTTTTGAAGTCGAATTTGTCCATTCTAATATCATTAATCCATCAGGCATACCTCTCCCTGTCCGTCAGGGGATTCGGGATTGCAAAAAACTTCTCTTTGGAACAGAACTGGTGTCATTTGTACACCCAAAGGCTAGACATATCGGCATTTTGCATAGAGAATGTGCATAGAATAAGTGCGCATGCGCAGTGCTAATGCATCGCCTACGTCACATGACCATCAACCATGTTTGGGTTTCGGTGGGAAATTCAATTATTTGGAGTAAAAAAGCCAACACTTAATTGGTATTTAAAAATCACAGAAATCACTTTGATAAATGAAAGTAGCATTATCTTTTAGCGTGAATTTTAAGCTTTATAGTGTAATTTTAATGAAATCGTCTGGACTTCTCCTTTAAAGGTAATTCTACCTGATACAGTATTGAGTCTGACTCTTTCCTATCCCACAAACATAACAGACTGTTTAGAAATTATAATCTTTAATAGAAAGCCTCTTTTCTGGAAATCAACTTTTTGCCAAATGTCCTTGGATAAAGGCTTGAACTGCTGAATACTTCTTGATGAACTAATGTTAAGCCAGAAGAAATATTTCAGTCCCATTCCTTTCATTCATATGCATTCTCAACTACATTTGGAGTCTGTTGTCTTGATGATATGTATATTCTTCTTGGATCTCTACACATTCATTTCAACTGAATCAAATGAACTACTATATAAAAATAACTTCAAAATTTCTTAAAATGCTAGGCTGCTCAACCCAAGAAGGTGACTAAGAACTTGAAAAGAAAGAGGGAAGGGGAGGATTTTTCTCAAGATTTTGAGTTCAGCAATTCTCTCTCTGATGATGATGATCCATGGTCAGCAGACCTTGTTTCCCAAGCTTCTTCACAGAGGACATCGACATCTTTGGAACAGAAGATAGCCAAGATAAGAAGAGAAAGGAAGAAGGTGAGCTCATCCCCCAATTTATAGGCCAAGTAGTGAGGTTTGATAACAAGCATTTTTTAATGCATTACTGTTACAACTGGGCCATAATCTTTTGTTTATGAGAATATAGTTTGGTAGAGTTAAACTTTTTAAGTTAGCAATGATTATCACACTATTTAAAAGAAACAGAATGAATAAAGGACCAGGGAGACCCAGAAACAAGTTATTGTAGTCAGACCAAGCCATTGATTAATGCATTATAAGCATAGGTAGAGGCTTATTTACACATACAATGTCTTAGTTCTGTTATGCTCTGTTTTATGTGCTCTTCCAACTCATCACAATAGTTTGAAGTAGGTTATAATGAAAATGTTGAAAAATAAAGTATTTATCCATCGTAACTGTGATTTGAATTGTTAATTAACAAATAATGATATACCTGTTCACATTTCCTCACTAAGATTTGTTATGTGGATTATTCTTTGTTTTCAGAGAGCAGGTGAGGTAACTTTCTCTTGATCTGTTCAACCCCATCACATAACATAACATCCCTGGTAAACCAAGTACTTTAACAGTGATGGTGGGTTTTTTGGGTTTTTTTCTTGATATACCTTTGCATCTGATAGAAAGAAGCTGCGGAAAGGGACAAAAACAAAGAGAACCACACAGAGGAGGAGGTAGCAGAGGATGTAGATGAAGATGGAAAGGAAGGCATTAATGAAGAGGAAGAAAATGAGGATGATAATGATGAGGCGGAGGAAGATGATGATGTCCAGGGTTTTGATGACTTTGCCAAGTGGGACAAGGTCAAGGTCAAACCAAACAGTGAGAAGAGACTAAAAAGGAAGAAAGGTATGCATAAACACTTTAAAGGAAAAAGAAATGCTCATTTTATGCTATTTGCACATGATAGTACTGAAGTAGTGAATTTCATGCTGTGCTGCATTATTTCCATTAAAATGAAAAATACAGGCAGGTTGTAGTGAGTTCTGTAGGGGAGCTACAATGGGGAAATCACTTTATCTAGTTCTCCCCCACCCCTACCCCACACACATACAGATTGTAATACTAGTAAATAATCAGTCCTACAAGAGGAAAAAAAAATAAAGAAAAAAAGTAAGGTTATCACATTTCTGAGGCTTGATTAGTGAAAAAAATGTCTGGCCATCAAACGAAAGAAAAAAAAAAAAGAGTAAATAAAACAGAAAAAGTTGCATGCTGTGCCCCTCCCTGTGGATCCACTGCTGATAATAAATCATGCAGTAGCTGTGTACTCTGAAGATCAGTTGATTTCGTGCATTGTTTGTTTTACAGGTGATGATGGAGAGGAGGCAAATAAGCCATTCTTTGAAGAGATGAAAGATGATGCCAAGGCTTTGTCTTTCCCTGAAATGAACCTTTCAAGACCACTCCTCAGGGTAAGTTCTCTTCAAAAGAGTATGATTTCCTTGATCTCATAAGTGCATACATGGTCACTTTTAGTTTGCATGACGAGAGGTGATGGATGTTTGCTTCCTTATTGTCAGTTTTTGGGATAAGTATGTTGAGGTCAAAGGTCATAGAGATCAATTTCTTGAATTCCTGTTTTAGATTTGTTGATACGATATCTCAAGAAATGTTTGAGTGATGAACCTCAATTCTTATGTATCACCAAAGTGATACAAGTCAATTAGATTTTGAGTGGAGTAGAGGTCAGTGTGCATGAAATCACTCATTCTTTATTTTTGTTGGCACTAGATTATTTCAACTAGTTTGCATGCAAGACTATGAGGAAAAAAGGTGGTGAGACTTTTAGGCCATTAGGCCAAAGGTCAGATATCAAGAGGTCCATTAACATGTAATAATAGGTTTTTTATATTCCTGTTATCACCATAATCTCTCTTTGATGTAATGTGAATGGAAGGAATGTTTAACTCCTTGTCTTGGAATATAATGAATCCTGAAATGAGTTTATGTGTGTAGTATTGTAATTTTTTTTTTTCATATTTAGTTGTGTATTCATTCATTTTGTATATTTGTAGGCTATCAGTGGTCTCAATTTTGAAACACCAACTCCCATCCAATCAGCCACAATACCTGTGGCTCTTCTTGGCAAGGATGTATGTGCATGTGCTGCTACAGGAACAGGTTTGTACAAATGTTGATGGTGATATTGTTGCTTACCTTCTCAGTGCATATTTTTTGAAATATTCTCTGGCAACAGTTGTTCTGGTTCTTTTTTGCTTTTTCAAAACAATTTTTTAAAACTCTTTCACCCAAAGACACAATACTATACCTAATCCCAATACTACACCTGATATAAAACTCAATTACAGTCTAAGACTTAGCTTCATAAAAATAAAGTGCATGTGAACGTTATTTCATCATATGAATAAATAGGTTGCCCTACCGTACCTTTCATCAGATGAAATGGTGGAAAACTGGTACTTGGATCTTGGACATACCCATGTATTTTCCTTTCTCTCTGTTTGCTTAGGTAAGACTGCTGCCTTCATGCTTCCAGTGCTCGAGCGTCTGTTATACAAGCCGAAGCAAGCTCCCGTCACAAGGGTCTTGGTTCTGACTCCTACCAGGGAACTTGGTGTTCAGATATTCAATGTCTCCAGGCAGCTCTGCGAGTTCACAAACATTGAGTGCTGTCTTGCTGTTGGTAGGTACAGGTTTCCTAAGTTATGTAATATTTTAGTTTTAAAGGTCCTGTTTAAGATTTGAAATGACACATTGTACAAGTTCTTGCAGCATGATAATTAAACTAAGAAATCAGAAATATTGATATCAAAGAATAAAATAATTTTTGATGAAGGCAGTCTTTGTCAAACAGATTTAGGAAAGACACTAGTGAGAAGCACTAGACAGGGATATGGGCATTTGGGACAAATCTGTGTCATCAGAATTTGGTCTAGAGCAACAAGCTACTTCTAATCATATTTGAAATAATGACAGCTCTTCAAGAGCAGTCCTTTTAATGAGACATTACTACAGTGAAATTATTCCTCTTTGGAATAAGAAGGAATGAGAAAACTCATGAAGTCGTGTGCACCTTTCACAGAACTCATTCTTCTTAACCCTTTGACTAATGAATTTTGTAGTCCCCGTAGACCTTGATACAGGGGGCACCCGGTTCTCGGTTTGCAACTAGTTAATATGTTTAGATGGTAGAAAACAAGTTTAGAGGACAGAAAGCATGTTGACATGGAGAGTATGGTAGCCTCGGGCAAAAATGAAAATGTATGTGTTGATCCATCTACATTTGACCCAAATTCATCTCTTTCTCTCAGGAGTTATCTGATATGATTTTATATCTTGTTATAATCTTGTAAAGTAGCTCGAAGGCAATAGATCTAAGATATCTGCAATCACACATGATTTCATTATTGTATTTTTATTTGCAAATTCATACAAGGCTGCATGTCATTAACTTTAAACCCAGAAAGGTACATCAATGGATCTACTTGGGATATTCACAATGTTATATCTCTTTTATGTTACTTCTTATTGGAATTATATCACATTCATGTATTAATGTATTATCATTGTAAAAGATTTCTTTCAGATTTTGAAGTAGATTTTTTGCAAGCATTGACCTGTTGTTTAATTTCAAGAAGCGGTATATGAAAAGTCATATTGAAAAACAATCTCTTTTTCTCTTTTTATTATATTTTCACATAATAAATCTATATAATAGATAATTTCAAAGTTGAACTCTTTTACAAGAAATACCCAATGAAATTATGTTTTGTTAAATCGAAACTTTATCAAACAAAACTTAAGATATATATTTTTCTAGATGTACAATTCCACACATATCTCTACACATGTCTGAAATGGCCTCTATACTTAATTTTGTCCATTATAGTGTGGCATAGTTGTTATGAAGTTAAGTTAATTATGCAAAATATCTTATGCATAGTAGCAATGAAAAAAATAAAGAATCAGTAAAATTTGCATTGTATTTTATTAAGTTAAGTGTACCCAGTATCTTTTTGGAGTTGCCACATTTCTCCTTTCTTTTCTTTTTCAATCTGATAGGTGGACTGGACATCAAACTTCAAGAGGCTGCTCTTCGTAAGGGTCCAGATATTGTCATAGCAACTCCTGGTCGTCTGATTGATCATCTACACAATGCACCAACCTTCAGTCTAAGTAGTGTGGAGGTTCTCATTCTTGATGAAGCAGATAGGTAGGATTTTGTAATCTTTTTCTTTGATCAGGGCCCTGTTGCATAAAACTTACCATTGATGGTAACTTTGCCATCGATGGTAACTTCCATGGAAACCTTGAATTTAATTGGCTGTTGAGCAATGTTACCATGGTAGCTACCATTAATGGTAGTTTTATGCAACGGGGCCCAGAAAAGATATAAAAAATAACTATAATACAAAGATTTGAGATTGAATTTTGCAGTGTAAACAGGTAATGGTCCAAGCATTTGTTCCACAAATTAAGATTACTTAAGATGATTATATTGTTAGTGTCAGTATCAAAATTTTAATATGATGATGATAATGGTATGTTTTATTGAAAATACTGCATCATAGCCCAAGGGCTTGATTGAATAACATTTTTGTATGAAGTTAAATCAAATACAAGAAATTAAGAATTCAACGTAATCAATATTTGCAACTATAAAGGAAGAATGCTATACCTAAGGGAAATCAAGTAGAAAGGGAGACAAATACTATAAAACAGTATAGTTACAATATCATTGGGTATGTATAGCTAATAACTGATGTTATTTCTGTATATGTTTTAACCAGGATGTTAGATGAGTTCTTTGAAGAGCAGATGAAGGAGATTATCAAGATGTGTTCAGTAGCTAGACAGACCATGCTCTTTTCAGCCACCATGACAGATCAGGTAAATGCATAGAAAATTACTTCTCTACATAATAAAGTATCATTTGTCACTGGCATTAATTCCGTGCATTGTATTTGGTCACTGTGTCGGTTTTTACTGATATGTTGATTTGGATGGTAGCGATATGATACAAGTTGATTTATGTATTTTTTTCTCTGTTTAGGTGAAAGACCTTGCTATGGTTTCTTTGAAGAATCCAGTAAGAATATTTGTCAATGAGAACACAGATGTTGCATTCAACCTGCAACAAGAGTTCATCCGGATCAGGGAGAACAGAGAGGGTGACAGAGAAGCAATAGTAGCAGGTGGGTTTAATAGATTGGTGTTTTCCACATTTACAGTAATAATGCCTTGGATTGTGTATATTTCAGTAGAGGTCTTTAAGCCTTGGTGAAAGTTTCTTGCTATTCATGATGATTGCAAACTGCAAAATAAAATTAATAAGTAAAAGAGGAAGGGTACGACCTGGACAATTGAATATGATGTCAATACCTTCATCTCCTCATACATTCATCTTCAGTTATCAAGTCCCTCTGATAGGGGTTTTAGAGTCATACTTGCAAGAAGGTAAAATATTCACACATGGAATTAATCAGTTGAGCAATTGTTATGCCTCCACCACTGAGGTGCTAGAGGCATAATGTTTTGAGGTTGTCCATCTCACATCTGAGTGTTCATCCCTCTTTTTCTTTCTGCCGTAACTGAAAACCACAAAACAGATTTGAACTGATTTTTTTATTTCATGCAGCTTTGTGTTGCCGAAACTTCCATGATCACTGTATGGTGTTTGTTCAGACGAAGAAGCAGGCTCATCGTCTTCACATCATTCTTGGTCTTCTGGGAATCAAGGTTGGAGAGCTTCATGGAGACTTGTCACAGGCAAAGGTAAGATGGACGTTTACTTACAACTCACAGTAAAAGGAATATAACTCAATGCTGTATTCCAAACCAACATATATGCACAATGCTTTAGCTTACAGATGCTTGTTTGCCATTTCTTATGGGAGAAACAAAATTTAAACTCTGTTTTTATGAGACTTGTGTCCTTAGCATCTTCTACGTATTCAGGTATCAGCAATCCTCTTGTAGTACAACATTCTTTACAAGGGCCACCCATCTCTACTGCTCATTATCTCTGTTTAAAAAATATATGTTGTGGAATTTGTCTACAAAAGCTATCCATCTGCTGTGTCCACTGTTCATTTTTCCCTTAGGTAGCCTTTATAGATCATGTTTCAGAGCTTTTTGATTGACCTATTGAAGCCTTCAGCTGTGTTATACTTGTTTGTGTACCTGACCATTCCTAATGCCTCAATGACTTTTGTTTGTCCTCCAGAGAATGGAGATGTTAAGGATGTTCAAGGAGGATCAGGTGGATATCTTGGTAGCAACTGATCTGGCAGCTCGTGGTCTTGATATAGAAGGAGTGAAGACGGTAAGTGTTTGTCAGAACCTTTTCTAATCACTGCCAAAATGTTGAATGCTCATTGGCGAAATCATTTAAATTCTGTACTCAGTTGCTTTCCTGGATGATAATATTTCGGACTGCTCTGGAATTTCATGTTGTAAAGTAAAGTTCAAATATGGAACACCCTGAGAGACAATAATGTGAGATGATGATATCTATTTCTTTATTGATTAATTTATTTATTCTCCAATATTTTTACAGAGTGGCCTGATCAGCTTTAAAACAAAACAAACAAAAACAAAATGAAATAGCATAACAAAATAAATTTTTTTAAAATGCTATAGAGTCACTAAACTTGTCTTTGGAATATCATTGATCTGTTATCGCTTTTTTTTTTGGGGGGGGGGATTTGTATTTGTATTAATCTTTACACATTTCATCAATTTTGCCATGCCCTATTATGAAAGATATCAAGCTCATAATAATCCATTATTTTTTGTTCTGTGTGTGTTTATGTATACACAGGTCATTAATTTCACCATGCCCAATTCTGAGAAGCATTATGTGCACAGAGTTGGAAGGACAGCTAGGGCTGGTCGCAGTGGAAGGTAAATTACATTCATTCTTAACCTATTGACTACTTATTTCTTTCATTCCCATAGGTCTAGTACAGGGACCACCTGTTTCCATAAGGCAATGGGTTAAGTCAGAAATATTAGTATTGTATTTAGCTTTGGACATTGATAAAATCCTAAGCAAGTTTTGGTATTCAGGTTATTTTCTCCTTGATCTGAGAAAAGTAGTTAGCATACTAAACCCAGTTGTTTTGAAATCCTTGGCCAGCAATTGTATCTCCAATCTCCAAATCTCCAACCTCCAAATCTCCAAATTTTATTGTCCGAGAAAGGAAATCCTTTTTGCCCAATTGATCGTGGGCCCGGCAGCCACTGAGCAGCGCCAGATCGACGTTGCTCTATCCTTTTCATGTCTTGAACGCCAAAGAAGGTAGCAGCAACTCCCATTTTTAACGTCTTTTGGTATGACGCGGCCGGGGTTTCGAACCCGCGACCTCCCGATTGGGAGGCGGACGCTCTACCTACTGAGCCAACACACCAGTCAAACCAACACACCAGATGCACATAAGTTGTGGCTTCAAAAGAGGATGCTGTTCCATTGAATACTCAACTATTAATGAACCTGGCGCTTGGATATGCCTCTGCGGTATATTTATTCAGGCTTTGATTATTTACAGTCCCATCATTTCTTACTGTGATTTCATCCTATGAATGTAGGTCAGTCAGTCTTGCTGGTGAGAAGGAGAGAAAGATGCTGAAAGAACTTGTGAAGAGAGCCAAGAATCCTGTCAAGAGCAGGATAATACCTCAAGGTTAGTTCATTCTCTTTTTTGTTGTTGTTGTTGCAAACTCAGTACTACATGTATTTTGTTTTGTTTGTAGGGACGATCAGAATATTTACAAAGAAATATCAATATTATTTTTGTAACTTTTCCAAGAGAACGTATGGAATCTTACTGGCACCTGATTGACAGTTTTTAATTTGGCTAAGTGTATTGTTTGGTTTGTGAACTAGCCATTCAGTCAATTTGCAATTTAGGTGGCTTGCAAGTATTCATTAGTATTATATTTACATTATCTTCCACCAAGGCGTGGTTGCCAAATACCGGGACAAGATCGCATCTCTGGAGGAGGACATTGAGGAGGTGCTGAGGCTGGAGAAAGAGGAGAAGGAGATGAGAACCACAGAGCTTCAGCTCCACAAAGCTACAGCAATGCTGAACCACCAGGAAGAAATCCTGAGTAGACCTAAGAGATCCTGGTTCCAGACTCACAGAGAGAGGATGCAAGAGAAGGGTAAATAATAAGTTGGAAATTACCCTACGTTATAAAATGATCAATAAATGTCAAGGTGAAGTTTTTTTTTTCATAGCCATAGCTATGTGATATTTTTTCAACCTATCCATCTATTCTCAGTCACACCAAGACATAGAATGCAAGAGAACGGCAGTTAAAACATTGTAGTATGATGTAAAATAAACATATGTAAGGACAATGCACTTTGCTTGGACTAATGGTTTGTCCTTTAACCCTAAAAGAGCTGGGTCTTTTGGACCCATCTCATGGCAGGGGGGGGGGGGGGGGGGGGGGGGGGGGGGCCCTAAGATCTCAACCTTCGACCGCGCTTTCGCACCGAAAATTGGCAGGCACGTCACGGTCACCCACGACGTTATCTACAAAACTGTATAGTTGATTTCTCCGAAAAATATTATTGATTAATTATGCTCATTTATGCATAAAATCAGAATTTTGCTCTAATTGATTTCATAAAGCCAAAAAAGTGCAAATTTTTTGTCTTGACACTCTTTGTAAGATTCTGATCAAACGTATTTTTAAAAATTTCGGTATCACAATTTTTTATGTTTTTATTGGTTTTTAAAAATTTCTTACATATTTCTTTGTTTTTCGACTTTTTGTTTCTCATTGTTTTTTCAATGAAATTTGTCAGCGACACTTACGATCATAAACAGCATGAAATTAATTGATTTTTATCAGTTAAAGCAAAAATCTTTGGTCTGACATGCAAGTGCGAAATGTCGCGTAACTTTGGAACCACCAACTTGGTCTCAGAAGATGTGCAAAAAATCAAAAGAAAAAAGTCATGAAACGGCGTGTCAACTGCTTTGTGCGTGAAACATTGAATGGGGGGCTGATCCTGCCCCCCCCCCCCCCCCCCCCCCGCGGGCCTTTTAGGGTTAACATATTGTTATTTATTAAGGAAATGTAGTCATTCATTACATTTACTCACTTCAAAGAAATCCTTTTATTTAATTAGTTCATTAACTATGGATATTGTGTTCTCTCTCTCTCTCTCTATCTTTCTTTTTCTCCTCTCCACCCCCCCCCCCCCCATGCTTTTCTCTCATTCATTCTGGTCAGCATCCCTAAGGTTAGATGCAGGTACCAAGCCAGTCAAGGGAGAGAAGAAAAAGAAGAATAAGAAAAAGGAGATGACGGTGAGTATTACATTCTTGTCCTGTAAAAGAGTGAAAATCATATGTGATAGTTAATTATGAGTTATACCCTTCTGTTCAGCAGACTGACTTTATGTTTGTTATACCTTTTCAAGAAATATATTTCTAGTAATCTTAAAGGGAAACTAGAGTTCTGGGGAAGGTGACAAATGTTTTATGAGCTTTCTCATTCTTTTTATGTCAATTAGGAAGAATATCTTAGTAAAAAGTTACCCTAAAAAGGATTGCCTTTCGAACACCCTCATATTGGCTGAAAATATCGGACCGAACATTCACACCAGATTTGTGTGTGGTCCCATGTACTTATTTCAATGTGCAGTGCAAATATTTTATGTGGAAACTGAGTAAATTTCTTGTTAAGGCAGTAATTCCCAAATCTCACTCTAGACGTCTGTGTTCATTTACAACTAATCTAACTCCTCCAGTTGCTTTGGAATAGTTTCTCATTATAATCGTTTTTATCTTCAAAATGCAAGCTATCTTTTAAATCACACGTACACAACTTGTTAAACCCCTTTGCTATTCTTTCTCAATGTAGGCTGAAGACCGAGTGAATTATGACCTGATGAAAACTCAACAGTTTGCTGCTCGGGTAGCTAAGCGAGCCAGGAAAGCGAAGAAAATCACTGCATTTGCTAATGATGAACCACAGTACAGGATAGGTAAAGTATTCCATTTATCTCATTGAGTAATATATATATTCCTGTAGCATTCATGTACTTATACAGTCCTTAACTTCTATTATTACCTTGTGGGGGATGGGGAATGTAATGTAGCAAGTATGTGTATTTGCCATGTTCTTTAAATACTCTTGCCCATTGGGCTAAACAGGTTGAAACTTAATTTCAGAAAACGGAAGTAATGTTAGTGGTGTCAAGACAGCATGCACTTTGATGCCTGGTCTAGGTGTATTCCGTAAGTCAGATTCACTGTGAAGTTTCAAGTCATTCCATTTAATCTGATTGGAGTATGCTGATAAAAATGTGAAGAACCTTAACTTAGAGCTTACCTGCATCTTCCAAACTGCGTAATTTTCAATAAGAGTATAGGTTGTGTAGTTGAAAAGTTTGACCCATTAATGAAATCTCTTTGCAAAAAAAAAAAAATCTTTATTAGAGAACACAATTCTTTTCAAGCATCATTTCCTTTGAAAGAAGACATTTTGAGTACCATTTAAACTTGACATACAAACAACAATCTCATTACATTGTCTTTTTGTTTGACAGCTCCACTAAGCAAGAAACAGAAGAAGAACCAGTCACGGCCAAAGACATCATTTGAGAAGGAATTGACCAGCACCAGTCGGTCTTCCATCAAACAATTTAGGAGCAAGTAAGTATGTCTGTAGTTGGCAATGAGCATGTGATCTTGAAGGGATGTCATTGGGTCAGTTTATTCGTAGTAAGATGAGCTTGTAACACTTCGTAAAATCACATTCAGAAAGTGAGGGTCTTAAATGATATTGAAATGTAAATGGAAGCATATAGATAAAGTCATATTGATTTTGTAATTGCAAATGCTCTAACTTTTTGTTTTCCATTTTTTAATCCCTCTGCAGAGCCAATGAAGCAAAGAAGATGAAGGAAAGAGGAAAACAAAACTCAAAAGGAAAGGGTAAAGGGAAGCAACAATTCAAAGGCAAGAGGAGGTGATAGAAGAACAATGATGCCATCTTGATCTTCTAACTACAACTTGAACTTAATCATGAACTCCTACAACAACTGTAGTTTTCACTTTTTATGGACTATAGTGTACGACAGAAAATGTCAACTTTGAACTGATTTGGATACTTCTTCCCAGTGACAAACTATTGCATTCACCTGTAATGGATATTGTGATTTAGTAGCCATAAGACAGTATGTATAAAATTTGCCTATATTGGATTTTGCTATATCAGGTATGGCTTGACAAGTTGCTAGCAGAAATGCTTGAATGTTGAATACCTCTCTGAACTTCAATATTTTGTCAGTCTCTCCCCCCGCCCCCTTCTCTCTTTTTTTTTTTTTTTTTTTTTTTGATAAGGATACATACAGTGGAAACTCAGTATGGAGAGATCTGATAAAAGAAGGTAATATTCCAGTTTCAGCTCTTTATATTCTATTGTTTTTTAACCTGATATAAAGGGATTCCTGCTTTAACAAGGTATTTTTGATGACCCAAAGGTCCTCATCATACCGAGTTTCCACTGTATCTAATATTTATACATTTCCATAAATTAATAATTTTATTGGATTTTTTCAAACATGTGATCTGAGTATTGTAGGATGGTTTTGAAATCAAGAATTTACCCCTGCTGTATAACACAGTATGTATAACACAGTATTTATTTGCATTTTGCAAGGATTCCAGTGATTTTATGATCGTTGAGCTCCCTGATGATATTTTTCACATCATACCTTGATGCAAATACACTGAAAATGTTTTGCCATGATCATCTTGAGTCCACAACGTGCATGTATCATTCAAAATTTTAAACCTTCCTAAGTAGAGCAACCAGAATGTTGTCATCGAAGATCTTGAAATGATAATATGTCAGATACAAATTTATTAAGATGGTGATTCTCATTATTGCCTGAAATCAGATTAATTTTTAGATACTGTATGAGAGAGCACCTAGTGATAATGATTACATATATGTAAAGATGTGATTATTAAAAACTCTGATATCACAAAACATCTAATATGTCCATTCCTTTGTTAAAGCCATTTTTGTATAATTGATTCTGATTGTTTTAATATTTATAGACTGATCCGGCTTATCTTTGAGGGCAGCAGATAATCAGCCAAAACTGCAGTGTGCCCATAGTGTTAGTGCAGTGCATTTCTGAGGTGTGCCGCAACTGTATGTAGTGCGCAAAGATTATGAAGCATGCGCTTTATGATCTTTGGTAGTGTGTGCAGTGGAGAAATTCATTCCCAACCAGAGTTACATACGCACTATGATACGCACTACAGTAGCTTGGGGACACCGCAGTAATGGCGCAGTCCACAAATCGCTTCTCGGATCGGTGTATAGATAGCATATTCCACTTGTATATCTTACTAAAACATTATATAGGGTAATATTTGTCCCAGATATCAAAAGAGAAATTTTCTTTAAATTGTGTTTCAATCTTGAGAAAGCAGATTTGTATTTCATTATTGATATGCCTGTCAATAATTCAGATCCATGTCATTTTCAAGCTAATCCTCCTGCATGAAAAATAAAGATAACTTGAACATTACGTATTGTGTTTCATAATGTAGATTTCTTTTGATTCATATTTTGCCTTAAATTGCAATGTCAATCTGAAAAGTTGAAAGTATGACTGAGAAATGATTACTTTTTAAAAAATTGATGAAGATTATGTAATTAAATGTTTTGATCATAATCCGAACTTCGTTTATTCATGATTTATTAATGTTTGTTTTGTTTTTGGTTGGGGGGGGGGGTTAAGATTAAAAAAAAGAGAAATTTATTTAGAAATTTATGGGTGAAGTGTTGAGTGAATAAGTTTCAGGAGTTGTTTTTTAGCTACGTGAGTGAATAGACAAACAGAATTTCAGTGAGGAGAGTTATGTGGGAACTAGGGTTAGTATGTGAGAAATAAATTGTATTGGGGGATGGAATAAAGTGATGAAGACCTCTCTACTCATTTTTGAAAAATTCACAATAAAGTACATTTAGTTTTACTTAGCATGATTCTTTTAGGTCTTTTTAAAATCTTTCAACAGTGGGAACAATATCCCCCCCCCCCTCCCCTAGCAAGTACTTCATGTACTCTAATTTGAAGTGTTGCTCACCTGAAAGTTTATAGTTGTACCTGTATTCATTAAAAGTGTTTTCCATACACAAACATCAAACCATGTCAAATAAAATCTGGTCCACTAGAATGTATATAACAGGTCAAGACATCCCTGAGCTTTCTTGCTCATCTGTGTAAATTTGCACATAAACATATTTTGAAGCAGTTTATTAATATGACCCTGATTGTGTTAACACCCTAATGCAGCGTGACACACTACACAGCAATGCACAAAAGTATGGCTTTAGGATTATACTTCAACTGGAAGAAGAAGAAACTAACTTATCAACAAAAAACAAAACAAAAAGATGGAGTCCCGGAGAGTAAGATTCAGAGTAGGATTCACACACACATAGTTTGCAAGAATCTTCAGTCTTATTGATGGAGGTAGACTTAATCAGAAGAAGAAGAAGAAGAAGACCACCTGAGGAATTCAGCAGCCCGGTCAAGAGCGACTGGTGAAACGAAACGCGCAGCAAAAGTGAGTAGCTCATTTCAAATAATTGATTCAAAAACTGTCATTAACTGATCAACAGTTCAGAATACACTTTCTCCCAGATTACCAAAACTCAAGAGTAACTAGATTTGACTCTTAACAAATGAATTATAATCATTAACTACATGTACTGTACTTGAGTATTATTGCAACGATTTTCCTTTTTAATTTGCTCTTTATAATATATAATAAAATTGACAGATTGTGGTCGGCAGATTCAGCTGGAAGGCTTAGGAGCAAGAGCTTATCTTTTTTTATAGGTTTGTTCATGAAATTCGAATTCAGGTTAAAACCCTATAAAGTATATGTGTGCTTGATGTGTAGGAGGCTGTAATTCCTTTGTATTGCGAGAGAAGGCGGTTGCCTTCCAATTATTTACATTGGGATCGTGCCGGAAAAGATTTTATGTGGTCCCACGTACTACATTCCCTGTTGGTAGTTGCTGGACGAGCCTGTTTGCATGCAGATTAAAGCGGCAGGTCAAAGTGGCAGGTCGCTCTTAATAATAATAATAATACTAATAGGGTAACTTCTTTTTTTCTTGCTTTCTTTTCTTTAGGAACCTGCAGACTTAACAAGCTTTGCTTTTAATTTTGTGCAAGTTCCTTCATATTTCACTTTCGTAAATGAAAATGTTTATTGACTCATACTCACTCCGTTATGAATATGATACAACTACAAGAATGTTCATGCCATTTTGTCACATTACTTTATTCTGTTAAGTGTTTAATATTTGTTATATCCTATGTTCAGTCTGTGAAATATGAGAATAAACTCAAATCCACATTCAAATTCAAATTTTTCTTCCTTTTTTTTTTTTTTACTTGCTGCTTTGATAATGTGTCTCTTCACTCTTCACGACTCTGACTTCAGTATTAATAAATGAGCAAGGCAGAAACAGATGCTCGATGGAGACTTTTCTATAAGAGATTGCAAATATGGACTTCTTCAGTGGGAGATTCCTCAATATTAATCGTGTTCTTTATTTTCAAAACATATACTTGGTAATTGTCCTTTTTTTTTTCAAATGCTCACTGGGTGACATATGTCTATATGACCTACTGTCTACATGTTTGAAGCAATAATTACCTGTGATCCCTTTCATCTTCATTTTTCATATTGATTATTTGCATCCAAATATGGATATATTTTTTCTCTCTTTTTTCTTTTTCCATATAGTTTTTATTGCAGTTATTTCATAATTCATGGAGATGTTTAAAAGTAATAAAAATAATTCTTTTGTTTAATTTAGACAGGTTTTGGAGCCCCAGACATAACCACCATGCTGGAAGGGGTTGGGGTAGTTGGGACAGGGTCTCTGACTAGTATTCTTATCAGCACCCTGCAGGCAGTGGGAATTAAGGTTGGTATTTAAAAGGCTTAACTATTGTAAGATTAAAGATTCAAGAACTGTTTTTTTTTTTTTTTTTCCATTTGATAAGTTTTTCTCAGGTGCAGTTCTGCTCCTCCGCTCTGTGTACATGCATACTCCCATTGTTATTTCTATGAATAATTTCAAAATGTAATATTGAATACTTCTAAAAGTGCTTCGGATGCATCAAGAAAAGGAGTTTATACCCATGAGCAATAAGGTTGGTGCATTATTCATACCAAGTGAAAGTATAATATTTTCTCTTTCTGCTGTTTTTCTTCAAAGGTTGTGGCTCTGTGGGGTCCTACAGATCAAGAAGCTAAAGAGTTGGCCAGGCAGTATCGTATCCCTTTCCATACCAGCAAAGTGGATGAGGTCCTTTTACACCAAGAGGTCGACCTTGTATGGGTGACCTGCCCACCTCACCTCCATGGAGAGGTCGCATCAAAGGCTCTTGGAATTGGTAAACATGTCCTGTGTGAGCGTCCAGCTGGCTTGAAGCAAGCAGATGCGGTGAAGATGGTGACAGCAGCGAGATACTATCCCTCTCTGGTGTCCATCATGACGCATGGGCTGCGGTTCCTACCTGCCTTTGTGAGAACAAAGCGTATGATTCAGGAGGGTGAGATTGGAGAGGTGTTCCTCTGTGATGTAAGGCTCTCCTGCGGGAGCTTGCTGACAGACAAATTCAACTGGATGTGTGATGAGAACATGGGAGGGGGTTTGCTGAATATCCTTGGTTCACACATAATTGATATTATCAGCTTCCTGGTTGGGCAACGGGCAACCAAAGTCCGTGGCATGTTGAAGACATTCATCAAACAGAATGATCGGATCAATGGAATCCGCCACATTTCCAGTGACGACTTCTGTACATTCCAGATGGAGCTTAATCGTGGAGCTTGTGCCACTGTGACATTGAACGGACACTTTCCAGGACAATTCAAGCAGGAGATTTTGATCATTGGTTCTGAGGGGCGCTTGCTCATCAAGGATGCTGATTTGTATGGGCAGACATCATCCCACACCAGGGAGACATTGCTTATGGCTGATATTCAGCATGTACCCGAACGACAGAAGTACAGCATGGCCCCTACCCCAGAACTGCCCCTTCCCTACTACAAAGGACTCTTGAAACTCACTGATGCTCTGAAGGAATCCTTTGAGAGGAAGAAAGAGCGTCTCAACTGGGATGGAGAACCTGTAGCATTTGCAGCCACATTTGAAGATGCCCTCTATGTTCAGATGGTTTTAGATGCCATCAGAAAATCAAACATTTCAGGGAACTGGGAATCGGTAGGGACATTAAATGAAGAGGGAAATGGTAGGAACTTTTTCCTCTCATGATAATGATCAGGATTCACATGTTTATAATTCTCCCTATCACATATAGCCAATATTAACTGACCTTAGTTTTCAATACTGATATCAGGGACATGGATGTTGAGGCACTTCTAATTGCATCATTATAGCATGCGATCTGTGTGTGCAATCAATGGTATATGCTTAACTTACGTCAAATCTTCGTCGATTTTTAATTACTCTTCATCAGAAATATCCCGTTTTGAAAATGCCAATCTAGAAAACACAATTATGAATCTTTGCTAGCCTGAACATTATCAACAGCAATCAACCTTTACAGCTGTAAGTATGGGCAGTATCCTTCCCTCAGAAATATACCGATTTACATACCGAAAAACTAGAGTGCTGCCAGTGTTAGGATTCGGAGAGCTATATGCAATGGGGGGAATTGTCAAAGAGTATACATACACATGTAGATAAGAGTTGAACTGAAAATATTATATCATGTTTATTTATCATTGGCTTATTCTTGCTCAGTATTTAGCCTATGGACAGATTTTAGATAACTCCTGTAAGATTTTTAAAAGGTCCATAACATACAATTATTGAATTATCCTACAGACGGTTTCCGTAATATAGTTTTGTAACAATCCATGGCAGCATCTTTTATTCACCCTTTTTTGGCACCATAAAGGACAAGCAAAATACATTAGCATTTTGGTTTTTTTACTGTTGCATCTCCACCCATCCTATCCCCCCCCCAAAAAAAAAGCAGAGATGGGGATCTTTTTTCAGTATTTCTTTCCTCAAGATGACCCATATAGATAGGGTGATAGCATAATGTTGATGTATTAGGGTGTGATCACATTTTCTCTGCATTTTTATGTCTCTTTTTTATTCTTTCATCTGAAGAGAAATCTTAAGTGAAATACTGGTAAGTAAGTTGTAATGTAGATAAAATGGAGGCAAGAAGAAAAGTTATAATTTGATTGAGAAAAAAAGAGAATCATCTCATATGTAGTATTTTGCATATAATTTTGATAGGTAAAGTGCAATGTTATTACATTTAGTAGAAATATATTTATATGCAAATGCTGGTGCTTGAAAGGTTTTAAAAAGCTTTCTTTTTAGTATATATGCTACAGCGCATCTGATTTTTATAAGCATGTATTTTAAATGCAGGTTTAATTTCTGGTTAGTGCCAATTTGCATAAATTGGGACAGGCTAAATGAATAAACGTGTGAAAGTTGATGTATTTATCATCTTATTTGCAAATATGCAGGTAGGTTGTATAGTGTATACTTGTATTCGTCATTAGATCCAGAAATATCCAGGTCATTCTGCAATCAGCTGCTAATTCAAAGTTAATTTTATAATAAATGGATGGAAAGTATACATGTATTTTATAAATTATGTATTTTTAAAATACATTGAATATAATAGTCCATCAACTTTATGTCATTTTTATGAAATATATTCAGTTCTAAATAGAGGGTAGTTTTATTTTGGGCTCCCATTAACGTGTGTTCACAGGGGGTTCAGATGAATTGGTTTATTAGTGTTATGTATGCACAGGCAGTTAGGCACCTTGTTTACAAATTTTTGTTTTTAAACTTTTAAGGATTGGCGGATAAAAATTAGGATTCCATAAGCATCATAGTTTTATAGGAACCCAGATAATTCATGTGTATTTTTTTTTTTCATTTTAAAATTTTTTACAAGTTTTGGCCCTCCATTGCCCGGGGGGGGGGGGGGGGGGGGGGGGGACTAAATGTATCAATCTGAGATTCAATGACTTTTTTTCTCTGATCCTTCCTGCACGTTTTGATACCAAATTTATGTCGATCGGACCTACGGTGCCGGTGTCAGATTACGATTACGAACGCAAGTCGTTAAAATTTCACTGTTTCTGTATATGACCGTGTACAAAACTATGGGCAAAATTAGAAACTTCAAAATTATGTAAATACTGTCAGGAAAGAATAATTACTCTCTCTAAAATAGTGAGAAGCATCAAACACACTCTCTCATATACACACACACACACACTCACACACTCACACCCACACCCACACAAAGACACAAAAAAACAAAGAAATACATAAGGAATTTGTAAAACAATAGAATACATAACAAAAAAAAAATGATAATCCATTTTTTTAGTGAAGGAGTCGATGTGAATGTTATGAAAAACATTTATCCCAAAAATCATTGTTCCTGAAGCTTTATTCAGTGAGATATAGCCAAAACTATGATTTCTTGCATAAATTAGCATAAATTAATTCCTATAAAATAAAACAAAACAATTTGATAAAATCTAACCAGATAGCCTTGTAGATTACATCATTCTCTACCCTCATGCCAATTTTCGTGCCGATCCGGCTATCCACGGCCGAGATCATAGGGGGGGGCCATAATGGCCCCCCCCCCCCCCCCCCCCGGGATAACTAGACCAGAAATAGTCTGGGTCTTTTAGGGTTAATTCACATATCTTTTTTTAAGATCTGCAGGTACATTAGTTTGACATAAGGAACATTAATGGTCGGAGCCTTCTATTAAAGAGTAATCCTCTAATTTATCATTTTACCTTTTGATATGTGTATATATAGTTAACACAGAATGCATGCATCCATGGTTGTTCAAGCAGTACAATGTTCTATTAAATGTTAAATGGTAGAAATTTATATGAGCAATTGGATTTACCAGTGTGTTTGCTATATCATGCTGACTGATGTAAAATTGAAAATATCTAGAGACTTGAACAGTGAAGAGGTTGATACAGGCGAGGAAGAGAGTAGTTAGAAGAAAGGAAGAAAATAGAAAAGAATTAAGAGAGAGGGGGATAAAGAGTAGGAGGGGGTTCCAAAGTCCTTTGGAAGCACATAGAGAAGTTAGATAATAATGTGACATTGAACGGACACTTTCCAGGACAATTCAAGCAGGAGATTTTGATCATTGGTTCTGAGGGGCGCTTGCTCATCAAGGATGCTGATTTGTATGGGCAGACATCATCCCACACCAGGGAGACATTGCTTATGGCTGATATTCAGCATGTACCCGAACCCGGACCCGAACGACAGAAGTACAGCATGGCCCCTACCCCATAAGAAGGGATTATTGTTATTATTATTTTTATTGAGAGAGTGAGTTGGGGAGAAAAGATGTATTCCTAAAGACAAAGACAGACAAGGAAGAGACAAGAAATGATGGAGACTGAAAATTTCTTGGAACGCTCAATCCCCCCCCCCTCCCCTCCTCCCTCACCCGAAATAAGAAGGATATTTCATTTGTTATCCCAAAATAAATTTCCATGCAAATATCATATATTCAGAGAATAAGATTTTGAAATGATTAACTGGCACTTCGAGAGACGAGAGGACGAGACATGGGACGAGATGGCAGGAGAGATCGGAGATGGCATTACTAGTATTATGTAGACATCTACAGGATGTCTTGCGTTTACACAAAACTACTGTTCAACGAGACTAATCAGCGGCGTGTAATGAACGTTGAGTACCGGAGCTCGAAGCATATCTCGCCTGGAAGTCTCGGGGAAGTTTCCGACGCGCGACGCTTGCTACTCGCTCGAGCTCCTACCAGCAAGGAAAGTCATGCCACTGGATTCTGAAAACTGTTATTGAGATACCACCTCGGCTTCAAGTTGCTTATTCCTCTTCTTGAAATGGCAGTTCCCTTGCCTAAGTTTTGGAAGCCAGGTAAGAAATATGAACTGAGGGTGAGGTGAGGCTGAGCTGAGAATATGGCTGGATATATCATGTGCATTGTTTATTTTGATCGTGGAGTTTTGATGGTGTGGTGGTGATCATGGTGATGATGATGATGATGATGATGGTGAAGATAGGAGGATGATGAAGATATGATGATGATGATGATGATGATGATGATGATGATGATGATGATGGTCGATTCATATGATGATGATTGATGATGTTTGAATGTTTCAATGAAGGATGAGAGTCGAGAGTGAGGATGCGGCCAGATGAAGATGATGATCACAATAATGGCGGTGGTGATGAATGGTGATGATGATGATGAAGACATGACAAAAAAAGAAGGGAAGATCATGGATGAGAGTGCGGCTGTGGCCAGATGACAAAGATGATGATGGTGGTGGTGAATGGTAATACATAATGATGATTAAGACATGATAAAAAAAAAAGGAGATCATGATGTGATGATGCTGCTGATTTTGTTGGTGGTTGTGATAATGAAGATGATGATGATGATGGCAGTGCTGATGGTGGGGATAAACTGTACAATGCAGGACCTATGCAGCATGCAGAGTTATGGGGGGGGGGGGGGGGGGAGGAATAAGAAAAAAGCTGGAAAACGGAATGAGAGCGGAAAAGGGCTTCATAAATATAGTCTAGTACCCCTCACCAAAGCACAGCACAGAAACTATATTTTGCAAGTTGTGACCAATATTCATTTTTCTAGGAACTGCTGCTCCTGGTGAGGGTTTGAAAGAAGAGAGAACAGCAGGTAGTGGAGAGGGAGAGACCCAGTGTGTTGTATTCAACCAATATGTATCACTCTCAGTAGAACAACAGAGGCAGAGGCTACCAGTATTCAAGGTCAGTGGTACCTATAATATTTTCTGCACTCATGCCCTTCTGGCACTATTACAGGGGCATATTCAATATGTCCCTGTATAATAGGGGCAGGGGGTATCACTGGCCCTATTCCCCCTCCCACCCCCCCCCCCCCCCCACAAAAAAAATAAGGTGGAAACAAACAAAATGTGATCACATCAGATCGATACTTTTTCAATACACTGAAAAATAACCTGTGGAAAGCAAATAGAAAGGGAGGAGTCCGAACCCCTGTGACTACATTGTGATCTTTGTAATCCCAGTAAAGTTAATTCACACCAAAATAAAACCTTCTTTTTTCTGTCATTGATAAAAAGATTTATGAATATTGATATCCATTTTGGTTAGAACAAAAATCTTTAATAGAATATAAATAGTATTGTATACAGAGGAATTTATTCATCAAAGCATACACATAGAAAACAGGGATAAAGAAAAAAAAAAAGATAATGATATTGGATTTATGTTTTATATCCTACAGCACCGAAATCACATCCTGTACTTGCTGGAGAAGTACCAAACTCTGGTGGTTGTTGGTGAGACAGGGAGCGGGAAGAGCACTCAGATACCCCAATATCTGGTAGAAGCTGGTTGGGGAGCTGAAGGACATGTTATAGGGGTCACACAACCCAGAAGAGTTGCAGCTGTCACTGTAAGTGTGCTTTTTAAAAAAATGGTTAATCCTAGTCACCATTGTAAAATTTCAAGATCAGTAGAAAAGCAGTGACTGAAAGAATTGGCATTGATATTTCAAAGAAACTTGTTACAATCTTAAATTATTTAATTGTTAATGTTGCTTATTCATTCGATGACAAGACTGCATATCTGTTTGCTTGCTCTTGGTTTTTTTTTTAATTTATTTATATCTATTTTATTTTATTTTTTGGTGCTTTCAAATAAAAATGATGTGATTCTTTACTGCATCTGTCCTTTAAAGGCAATCAGTTTGCTAGGAAATTCTGTCATGCAAAGGGCTCTACAGTTTGGCCATGTTTTATTTGGAATCAAGTGCACTAAAATTCTCAATCTTTCTCTCAGCATTGCTGTAAAAGTGAACATTACCATTTTACTCCTTGATTATATGCTCTTTGCAGGTAGCCCAGAGAGTAGCAGAAGAGAGAGGAGCCATTGTTGGACATGAAGTTGGCTATGCCATTCGCTTTGAAGATTGCACTGATCCTCAGTCTACAAAGATCAAGGTATGATATAACAGTACCCTGTATCACCCAATGCCATCATTCTAGAGAATGTTTGTACATATGTAGGCATTGTGTGAACATTGCATTTTAGTAAAGATATTCAACAAAATAATAACACTACACTATTTTTACAGCAACCAAACTAAATTTTGTGGAGTATGTATTATTAACTCTTTGTGAGCCCAGCAAAGGGCTTCCCTGTAGATAGATAGGTAGGTAGGTATTTGGTTTTTAGAGGCACTTTTCATTTGCAAATAGAATATTTGTGCCACACTGTATTTCTCATGAGAGAGATTTACCATCTGTAGGCATTAGGATTATTAAAGTATTACAGTACAAAATGAATCTATACAGGGTGTCTAAAGTGTTGTCATGTATCTAGTGAAGCCTGGAAATGAGTTATTTCACATCTCTTGTGTTATACAGAGCAATCCTTCCGGTGATTTGTTTGTATTGCTTTGTGCCTATCTGCACATATGGCAAAGCCCCAAATGTGCTGTTGGGCTATAAAGAACGTAATCAAATTGTTATATTAATTGAACTCAGTCGGATCATTTGATGTTCTATATTTTAAAATGCCAAATGATGGTTAGTCATACATTCTTACGTTTTATTTTTATTTCAACAGTTCATGACAGATGGCTACCTGCTGAGGGAGATGATGAGAGATCCTCTTTTGAAGAGATACAGGTAGGAACATATCACTTTGATTATGAGTGAGATGTTGTAGTTTTCTAATTTAAAGCTTCACATGAATGGCCTTCTTGGTAATGTTATTCTCCTGACCCAGACAGCTTAGACTCAAGCATCGCAATTACACATACATGAATGGACTGAGACTTTTCTTTTTTCAATATTGAATCGAATATTAGATGTTAAATATGCTAAACAACGGATAACTGTTTTCAGCATATTGTGTATAAACTGATTTGGGATGTAGCCTTTTTTGTGTGCTCTTGTGTGATACTTTCATTCAGGATGCTACTATAAGAATCATTACAGGGATTTTTATTTTGAATTAGTAGACCTTTTTGATGTGTTATCTGAAATTCCTTTGAATTTTGACCCTAAGAAACAGAGCAAGCTGTTGTGTCTAGACCTAAAAAAATTATTCACTGCTATTCAACATCCACAACTCAGTAAGCCCTAACCATGCTCATTGTCATAAGATATCATAGGTATGTGCATTTATACAGATTTCCCAGAGTCTTACATGAATTATGCATGACTTGTGCTGACCCTTTTACACTGGTATGAAGAGTCTCAAATATTAACCACTGAAGCAACCACACCTATTTTCTGTTCCTCCATCCTCTATTGAGTTTGTGTTAACTATGGGCCACTATATAACACAAGCCCCAGAATGGAGTTTGTTGTAGGTAAATGGAAGAAGCATTCTAAATAATCTCCTCCCAACCCCCCCCCCCCCCCCAATCTAAATCAGTGTTCTGATGCTTGATGAGGCCCATGAGAGGACTCTGTTCACTGACATCATCGTAGGTCTCCTGAAGAAGATCCAGAAGAAGAGACCTGAACTGAGGATCATCATTGCTTCTGCTACCCTTGATGCTGAAGCCTTCAGGGATTTCTTCAATCACAATACCGGCAAGAATAAGAAGTAAGTGATGGATTGAATCCCTACATGTATGTTCTGTTAGTCTGATGACCGTGAATGAATAGGGAAAAAGAAAAGATAGGAATTGTTTGTGTGGTTCTACCATTTACAATACTGGCATCGATAAGAGGCTTGTAGAAGGCTGGATCCATGACTGGTATTTTTTTTAAAAAGAGCCAAGGAAAGAATTATTTTTCTGTCCATATATATTTTGTTAGTGTTGTGGTATAGATGACATTGGAGATGCGGTATGTACAGTGCACATTTTTAAAGAAAGCAAATAGGTTTCTTATGTATTGCAAAAAGAAATCTTGTTAGTAGTTTTTTTTCAGCCCGCAAAGTAAAAACAGGATATGAATATATTGAATTAATATTACTTCTAAGTCAGTGTGAATTTACTTTTCTTCTTTGTAATTGATGCATCTTCCATATACTGTAATGTGTAAAAAAAATGTTTTATTTTTGTTGCTTTAAGAGAGGACACTGCAGCTATACTGACAGTTGAAGGAAGAACATATCCAGTGGACATTTTCTATTCAACCAGGTTGGTTTCCAATTGCTAGTCATGTCAGTAGAACTGTAGTTTTAGTAACTGGAATTATAATTACAGTAATTGCATTGCAATAACATTTAGTAATTTTTCTTTTTTAACTTTTCTAATATGTGAGATAGATTTCTTTGTATTGGTTATTAATAATTAAGTTTAAAGAGTGTAAAGATAAATCAAAGTTCCTTTTTCCATGACAGGGTCGATTTCCAAATTCATAAATGCAGACCTCCCAACCATTCTGAATTTGGACGAAAGAATCTGAATTTTGACCCTTCAATTTTTTTTTTTTTTTTTTTTTTTAATACCAGCCCTGTACCACACTACTTGAATGCTGTAGAAGAGACTGATGTGAAGATCCACAAATCAGAACCAGGAGGTGATATCCTGACTCTTCTGTCTGGTCAGGATTAGGCCGAGAATATACTCAGAATGATCATCTGAGCACCTTAAGATTTAATGGAAATACCTCACTATAGATATGTTTTTATTTTGAATTTCTCTCCAGTCCTGCACCAGATTACCTGAAAGCCATGGTTGAAACCATTATGAAGATCCACAGATCAGAACCAGCTGGTGACATCCTTGCTTTCCTCCCTGGACAAGATGAGGTTGAGAACGTCCTCCGAATGGTCATGTAAGTAAAGAGGTGCCATTCATGTTTTATGGTGACGATTATATTCTATTCTAGGACAGCAGTGCACCAGAGTGTTATCTTCTCGAGTGTATAGTGTATAATGGGATTTTTGTTTTGCTTGGCTGTCATCTGGAAAGTTCATATTTAGGCCAGGAGTGTCGACTCACTGACGAAAATGTTCCTGCATGTTTATCTGCTCTGAAAAGCTTAGCTTTATGTACCTACAAAATTTAAAGGACTAGGCTCTACTTCTAGAAGCTCCTGATATCCTAGGAATATGAGACAATACTGATTACAAACAGATGCATGAATTTTGTCATTGAGCATATTTAGCATCGTGGGATAATCTGTTAGTATAATACATCATTTTTCAACCCTGTGGCAAATTAGCCCTGTGCTCCACATGTTCTCAACTTCATTCATTTTCATCTTCTAAAGATCTAACAAAAACTTGCTGGAAACAACATTTGCTGAGAAACCTATCTCATATTTGCATCTACCAAAAAGCATTTTTAAAGCAACAACAAAAAAGATTGTTAAATGAACATTACATTTAGTCTAAGATCTATTTGATTTGCATGAGAATGTATTTTCTGGCAATACCAGAACTGAAGATCATTGTTGAAAAATCAAGCTTACAATATCATAGGTTGTGTATTAAACTCTCTGTTTTCCGAACAGAGATCAAATCAGAGCATTACGGGATAACTCTATGAAGATGTTGGCCTTGCCAATGTATGGTAGCCTCCCAGCCCAGGATCAGATGAGGGTCTTTGAACGTGTAGGCAAGAATACAAGGAAGGTTGTCATAGCAACCAACATAGCAGAAACATCCATCACCATCAATGGGATTGTGTATGGTATGTGTTTTTATTTTTCATTCAGTGCAAACATATTTAGGATAATTTCTTTATGGACAACTGTCATGAATGGTCCTCCAAAATACTGACCTTGGATAATTGCCCCTGAAGTATTAAAATGAAATAGTAATTGGCAAAATTTCATATGGTACCTAAGTTTATTAGCTATTATTGTGATTACAAAATAATTTTTAAAAATCTTGCCATTCAGACAAGGATTTGTACGCTTATTACTTTTACTTGCAATATTTTTTTTTCTGGAAAAAGTGGCTTGATCTCTCAACAGATTTTCTATAGTAATTCTTAAGCAACATTGAAAATGAATTGTAAATATTACATCTGCATGGAAACTAATGAAATCTATGAATAAGAGGGTTGTGATAGAGACTGCATCTTCACATGAAACATATAGGTATGAAGAGAATGGCTAAGATTAAGCATATAAAAGGATGGATGAAATAAGATATAAATGTGTAAAATGGTTAAATTTTGCTTGCATTATTTTTTCAATTACTTTTCAGTGATCGATGGTGGTTTTGTGAGGATCAAAGCGTTCAATGCAAAGAATGGAGTGGAGGGACTTGTCACTGTCCCTGTGTCTCAGGCCTCGGCTCAGCAGAGGGCTGGTAGAGCTGGCCGGGTCAGGTCGGGGAAGGCCTACAGGCTGTACACCGAAGAAGATTTCAAAAAGCTACCAAAGACCACTGTGCCAGAGATGCAAAGGTATGCTTACCAGAGGATGTGTCACATTGCAATGTCCTATTATGTATTCATTCAGATGATTTTAAACTCTTCCATAATGATATGTATTTTAGTTGAAAGAGCCTGTGAGGGCCATTCTGAAACATTTAAGGAGTAGGTCATATGCTGTCTGTGGCCATTTTTTTTTTTTTTACTTTGCAAGGATATTCTGGGTTTTTTTTCAGAATCCACTTTGCATTAACTTGGGTTATAAGTAAAAGGTTATCAATGAAATGCTATGTCAGGCATATGGTTTGGCAGGTGGTAGTGTTTGAAAGTTTACAATAGGGGCTGTGTTCTCTCCCATAAGATCAAACTGCCTCCAGGAATTAAATGAAAATGGTTTGTGCATCAAGGTGTAAGCACGAGGACAATTTTATCTCCAAGCTCACTTTCAAAACTGGCTGCAGAGAGCAATATGAACTACTCAACAATGTGACAAAACTGGTTTTGGGTTGGAAAAATACACTTCTTTAATTTTGTAATTGAGGAGAAATAGAAGCTTTCTACTAGTTTGAGGTAAATTTAAGCTAATGTTATTCAGGGAAAATGGCTGCTCTCAAGAGAGAAAGTTTTTGCCAGCAATTACATGCTTGGAATATCAGAAGGTGTAAGCTAAAGGTTAGAAAAATCATTTGCTTGGCTTTTTTTAGTTTTATAGACTATACCATGTATACCACTGAACAGTTTCGCCATATACCTTTAACCTGCAGGAGTAACCTCGGTACGGCCATCCTCCAATTGAAGTGCTTGGGAATCGACAATGTTTTGCGCTTCCCTTTCCTATCCCCTCCTTCCTCCAAGGCCATGGTGAGAGGGCTAGAGTTACTCTATGCCTTGGGAGGACTGAATGACCATGCCAAGCTATCTGAACCAATGGGGGTTAGGATGGCCGAGCTACCGGTCAATCCCATGCTAGCTAAGATGCTGCTAGTATCAGGTGAGGGTTCAAAAAATATGTAACTCTCTGTACTGCATATAGCTAAACATAAACCAACCTAAGGGGCACTCTAATTAACTTTCCTCTTTTTCCTGACTTTTTATACCAGCTTCCGAGTCTGTATCTCACAAATAGCTTTGTATACATGCTGTAGTACTATGAAGACCAGCCCTTCTATATTTATTTTTTTTTTATATTGTTGATTTTTAAAAAAGAGAAAAAAGTATTGCAAACAAATTATCACTGTGGAAATAAATCGAAGATTTTTGGGCAGTGGGGATTGTATTTGTAGTTGTTTGATATTTAGAATATCCTTAATAAAAAATTACTCTTCCATTTAAAGTATGTGTATCCTCGGTTCAGTCTCTTAAAAATCAGAAACTGAAGTGCTGATATTCAGGCTAGAGATGTCAGCCCTTCTGGTAATATTGTGCCCAAATGCCTCTGTAGCATATGACAATCACCCTGAAGCCTTTTTAGCTGATTGGCTCAATTATCTAGGGATAAGTTGCCTGAATGTATTTTGGTTTGGATACCTTGTTGACCTGTATTCATATTTTATTGGTTTCTGTGTAGGTGAGTATGGATGTTCAGAAGAGATTCTCACCATTGCTGCAATGTTGCAGGTCAACAATGTATTCCAGAGCCCTGCAAATCAAAGGAATGCAGCGGTAAGTTTATTGGACATTGAACAGTATACAAATAGCGAATAGACATGAGTGCGATGGTACGAGATTTCGCATGAGGTGAAAGAGCGACCTTCTATTCAACTCGGCTTCGCCTCGTTGAATAGAAGTTACGTCGCGATCTTTCACCGAATGCGAAATCTCGTACCATTGCACGAATTAGAATATTCGCTATTTGTATTGTACAACGCCTCAGAAGTCTGAGAAATTGATGAAAATCAAGAAAAAACAGTCACATTTTGGTTAAGAAATCAAGGTTTATAAAGCAGGAAAAGAAGTTCCGACTGTAAAGCTGGTGCCGCAGTCTGTGCGCGTGCGCGTATCTACAGCAGTGCGCGAACGAGACTTGCTGGCATAGCCCTATAGCTATGGCATAGCCTGAGTTGAGCATGCAAAATCAATACGCGTATAGGGTCCACAACGCAAGCTACTTGTGACATCACAAAAGAAATAAAAGAAGTAATTTGTGGGAATCTACTATGACGTCACGCTAACCGTGCAATGGTACATTTTGGATGGTACATTTTGGATGGTACGAGTGCAATGGTACGAATATCGCGCGTTCAGCTCCCATAGACTTGTGTACAACAAGCTGAGTAGGCGTTGTACAATGGGGTATTCATGTTGACTGTTGGTGATTGGATAGTTTGCAGTATACAAAGACCAAGTTTTTAGGGGGTTACCTCTTACAAATCTGCAATATAACTTCGTTAATTAAATTGTCTGTTTGATGTCATGTACATACATGTATATAGTGGAACCTCGTTATACAGAGCACTGTTACAACAAAGGCTCATTACAACAGAGTAATTTTACTGGTCCCACTTCTTTGTATTTTATTGATTTTTAGCCCTGATATAACAAGGTTTCGATATAAAGGGGTAATTTCCTTGGTCTGGAGGAGTTTGTTATAACGAGGTTCGCCTATATAGGTTTTTTTGGTTGACATAAGTTTCAGAGTGTTTCATAATAGCTTTTTAATTTTGGTTGATCTGAACCTTACATGAATCATCTAAAATAATTTACCTTATAACATTTGCTATATGTTTGTCCATTTTGCAGGAGAGAGCTAAGCGAAAGTTTGGAGTGAAAGAGGGAGATCACCTGACGTTACTTAATGTTCATGAAGCATTCTTGAAGGTATGTACAATAGAAAAGATTGAACTGTATGTAAAAGTAAGGTAGAAGGAAATAGACCAAGAGAGAAACCAAGAAACAAGAAAGAAGAGTGGACAGTAACCCCAAAATTGCACAAGATATTGTAGAAAACAAAAAACTCATTGATCTTGAGAGTAGTTATTGATCATCTATCGGTTTCACAATTTTTTACGGAGTATTATTCAAATTATGTAGTTGGTTAAAGAAACCAAAGTCTATTTTTTTTTTTTTATCTAATCTGCCATTCAGTAGGTAGAGTGGTAATCATGGTTTGAGATGTGAATCTCTTTTTCTCATTTCACATTGCAGTACAAGAAGAATTCAAAGTGGTGCAGGGAAAACTTCTTGAATTACAAAGGTATGTATTCACTGACAGCATTGATATGTTTCATGTTGAGTGATTTGGTTGCTTTGACTGATGATAGTACTGTATTTCACTGACAGGAGATGGGTGATACAGGATTATAAGAAATCTTATGTGTTCAATGTCATAAAATTCTCTTCTGTAAATACAAGTGTAAGAAATTACACAAAGGATAAGTAGTCAAGCTTGTTATGACATTCCCTGATTGATGCCTGCATGATTTTGCATGATATAATTTGTATTTACTTATTTGACATGCTCAGTAATGTTTTTTGTTTTGTTTTTTTTTGTTTTTTTTTTGTTTTTTTTTTTTGGGGGGGGGGTTTTGGGGGGGGGGTTTTGTTTTTGTTTTTGTGAAAAGGGGGAGGGGGTCCAGCATTGCTTGGCCATTTGTAAATCACTCATGCTAGTGAATACACTCATCCTGCACGTAAAAAGAACAGAATGTAATAAATGTATGGATGTATACATGGAAATGGAGATTTGGATTATAAATACTTGTAAAAAGCTTGTCCAAACTTATAAATTAAGCTTTTCAATTATTGGTTATACATTCAACCAAGCACATTGGTATGTTTGAAATTAACAGCACTATGTAGAGCTGTTGTGGTCAGGGAACAACTGAAGAAACTCCTCAAGAAGTTCAAGGTCAAGATGGTTTCCAGTGAGGGTGATGCAGACACTGTGCTGCGATGCATTGTAGCAGGCTTCTTCCCTAATGCTGCCCACTACCATCCCAGCGGGGAGTACAGGACGATACGAGATGACTATCCACTGCAGATTCATCCATCTTCTATCTTGTACACAGAACCTCCACCAAGATGGTAAGTGAACAGTATGCTGCATGAGAACAAGTACTCCCTGGACTATTACATCACCCCCTAGACCTTTGCAGACTTGTTTTTTCTTGGGGTAGTTGTCCAAGTGAGTTTTTAAGGAGGATGAGTAGCACTAGGGGTTGTAAAAAGGTGTTTAAGTGGTCCGAGTAAGTGTAAATCGTCTCTAGGGAGTTGTGAGGTTGCGCAGTCCTGCTGATAAACCAAAATCTTTATGTATCAGGTACATCTGATATGAAACCTCCACAATTTTCACCTATATTGTATCATTCATCAAAATGTTTTCCTGTTACAGGGTGATGTACAATGAGATCCTTCAGACAAGCAAGGATTACATGAGAGACATTACTGTTGTGGAATCATCGTGGTTGTATGAGATAGCTCCTCACTTTTACCAGTTTGGAACAGTGAGTAAATTTTTCCTCTTTTAGGCATGAAAGAGAGATGAACAATAGAATTTAAAATTTTCAGTATCTGTAATTTATTTATAACAATGCAGTTAGACTGTTGCTTTTTCACTTTTGCTAGAATATTGAACATTTCGAGTCGGTCATTTCAACTACAGCTGAATATGATTATCTAGACTGATAGATACTGTAATTAGAATGCACTTTAGATTAAAAGTAAATTGTGTGAGGTATAACTCATTGTTTCCCTTTGAGAACATGTTTTAAGCCCGATTCTTTAAAATAAAGTCAAAAGCCAAAAAATTAAGAGATATACTGGGCTTCTCTATTAATGTTTTTAGTGAAAAACAAAGCACATAGTTGCTGGAGAAATAGAGGTTTTCTCTGTATTCATCTAGAGAAATGGTTTTGTATTGTTGTTATTGAATGCCAAGTATATGTTTGATTATGTGAAGGTTCTTTGAAGCTTTTTATTGTGATTGTCACATTCATTTTTTTTTCCTTCCTGAAATGCAGGACAATGAGATTGCTGCCAAAAGACATAAGACAGACAGGTGACACATAAGCATTCCATGACAGAAGTGCAGGGCATTCCACAAACTTTTTAATGATCATCAAGACTCTTTGAAGTGTGATAGGATTCTCTGAAAATGTCACTTTTTCTGGTAAACTCATTGCCTGTATCGAACAATGGAGCTTTACTCAAAGTAAAACTGGACAGATGCAACAAAGTTTTGAAATGAAAGCCCAAAGAGTGGAGGAATGGGAACATTCATGGAAAGCTCTTGCAATGTGGACAGTACAGTGCAGACATTTTTAAAATCTATGGTTGCTGCTTATGCCATTAGTTAACTCTGTGACATACATGTACAGACTACAGAAATATGCATGGTATAGAATGATTATAATGCTCCCACAATTTTTCTACCAACTGGATTCAGGACAGGAGGTATTATCATTGTGTGTCAATCTGACACTGAATAAGAAGTCCTCTAAAGCTGTATAGCAGGGTTGGCCAGGACAATATACCTGCAGCAGTGGACAAGCACAGGCACAGAATTTTCAACCAGATATAAAGTTAATGACCAACTGGACCATCTTTACTTCAAGGTACTTGACACAAGTACACTTATCTGAACTCGCTTATCTCTTCTGTATTTTCTTGTGCAGCTCAGAAAAGACCATTTCTAGATAGACACCATCATACAAATGCCTGTTATTATTATCATTATTATTAAGATTACAACCAGGCTAGGTGTAAGTCAGTTTTGACTGAATGCTAAAAATACTACCAACAACAACCTGGCACTGACGTGCATGCCGTTATCACATTTTGGAACTTGTCCTTGTGTTGATCTTGTGGAGTATAGTTCTTGCTGCTGTAAAATAGTTGATATATCATTCACAAGACCAGCCAGTGTTACATCATCAGATTTGTTAAATTATGAGCAGAATAAAAGGAACAGAAACTGAAGATCAAGTTTCATGTGTTGCTGTCTTTATTTTTGCACAGTGTTCTAATTTAGACCTAAAAATCCACAGTACAGTCTCAGGGAATTTCTCAATTTCTTTGCCAGTCTGGATGAAAGTAAGGCATAGATAAAAACAACCTGCATGAAAATTCAAATGCCATATATCTGATTTCTTTGCTTTGATGTTAGACCGGAATGTCCAAGCTACAGGTTTTGGTCATTTCATATCCCATATGTTACAAAGTATACTGCTATGGTAAACATAAAAATGCTATTTTCATTTTTCATTCGCCTCAATGAACCACTAGTATGCTGTCTGCATATTTCAGGTTCTTTGATGAATGAAATAACCATGGACTTCAAATTACTTTGTAGCTCCATCAGTTCTCTGTATGTTGGCCCACACTTGCTTCCTGTTTGTTGGGGGGGGGGACCCTCATCCATCTGTCATGAAGAATGATGTATGTGCCAGCACATCTACATAGATATGTAAAGAGAAAGGAAATTAGTAATACATGTTACATTTATTCATGATGCAAAGTACTTCAGGGGAGCATTTCAGGAAGAGTCTTGTCAGTGAAAACCACTGACAAATTTGCTCTCGGCCAATCAGATGCAAGGATTTCAGTAGCTTATAGCAGTTGTCAGTGAAAATCACTAACAAGACTGTTGATGAAACACTCCCCAGATGAATATATTTTATGTCTACAAGTAAAATTTGAATTTGTAACTGGTACAGTGTATTCAAAAGTACACTTCTAAACTTGCCCCACAATGAAATCGTTGAGATGGTAAATGTTATTACAGTATCACCACTGCTACATTGGCTTGATCTTTTGTCACACATGTCACATGTCAGATATGGTATTCCGCAGCATTCTTTCTATCCCTCCAAAACACAGAAAATACACTAATCTGAGTGTAATGATTTGATGAATAACTTTCTTATCCCTACAACAATCAAAGAGAGAACAATTTCTCTCTATTACAGCTGATAATTCTAAGCTTTTAGTTTAGTGAAAATGTGAACTCACTTTCTAATGATTCCCCCGTCTCTTTATTCCCTTGTTTCCACTTCGTGGGTAGACTCTGCATAAGCTCTTCATCATTATAGTTGATGCTTGTCAGAACCTGTCTTTGGTTTTCATACCTGGCAGACTATTTTTCAAGGAAAGTAATGTTTTTATCACTGGTTGGCAGTGTGACCAGATCATGCTTAAACTACATTTGTTTTCAAATCTGACAATTCCATTGAGTTGGGGTATGGTATTGCTGAGAATTTATCAATTATTCTATTAATATTTTACTATGTATGATATGGATGATAGATTGTACTGGTGTAAACTACTATTATACATTATACAATATCCCCATCCCATTCAAATTATTGTATTTGTACACAAACTATCAACAGAAAGCTTGGAAGCTCTACAATCAGAAATACATAAACCATTAACCCCCCCCCCCCCCCCCCATGATTTTTCAAGAGATCAAAATAAAAAAAAAAAGAAGAAAGAATATACCATAGGGGAAGAGAGGGCAGAGTCATACAACTATATAAAGGCCCTATTTGTTCATGATTAAAAATGTAAACTCACCCATGGGTTGCCCCCATTCTCCCATCAAAATACCTTGGTGCTGCCCCATTGTACAAATGTATTTAGACCGTTTACATGATAGCTAATGCTCTCCATGTATTCTCCAAATGTATTCAACAATCATATGAATTACATCTTACATTTTACATTACATTTTTGCAAGAGGTGTTCTTAAAGTTCATGCATTGTAATTATATTAAGTTTGAGCAATGTTTGAAAGGCTGTGCTGAGCATTTTCAACAGTCTTAAAAAATTAAAAGACAGAACTGCACATGGTGTACTTCGGTTTCAGTAACTGATGGCAGAAAATAGGGAAGAAAAGCAGAAGCCTCAAATTTAATTTCAAAACAAGTTTGACCTCTTTAATTCGTTCACTTGAGTCAATAGGAATATTGTTACTTCAGCTTCATTCACACTAGTACCTTGAAACAGAATTCTGTATTTGGTCAAGGATACAAGAACTGGAACAGAGTGTCAAGATCCTGAAGCCATTCAAGCATATCAGCTATCGAAGGCCATGTAGCTGTGCCCTCTGTGATGTCATCCAAAGGTAGGTGTTGGGCATTCTTCTTGTAAATTGCCATGCTGTTGATGTACTGCTGGTGCACCTTAGAATGTATGGTCTGAATTTCATCACTAAATGGGCATGCATACAAATCAAGAAAAATTAAAAAAAAAAAAGTTTGATGATTTCATCAAGCATTTTCTAACACTTGGATAAATTTATTTATGTATTTATCTATTTATTTATTTATTCATTCATTAATTTATTCATTTGTTTATTTAAATCAGTTAATTGGTAAAAAAAAAAAAGAATCTTTTTGCAGCCAGGTGGCCAAACTGCTGATTCATTTACATTGATACAATATGAAATGCTTACATTAGATAAATAAACATTCAAAATTCAAAATTACAGTTTAAAAAATGACATATCCGGAGTTATCAATGTAGATTGTGAGCAATATAGGCATAACAAATTGTAAAAAAAAAATCAGCTAGTGCTGACTTTGTAAGCAGGAAAAGTGTGAAGGGAGAGATCTATGATAATCTATAGATGTTCAGTAATTTTAACTTGGTTTGATGTTTGTTGATGAACTATACTTGACTGCAAATCATATTCATAATTATCAGTATCAAATCCAAAACAATTCAATTTCATATCTCAATGTGCCCATAGCAGATGTTATGGACATGTAAAGAGGAGCAAAGAAAACAACCTTATTCCATGGGCAGCAGAACACAGCGGGGAGGGGAAGAGAATAAGAGGAAGAAAGAGGAAGAGATGGATGGATGTATTAAGGATGGATATGATGTTCCACACAGATGTTCCATAATTTAGTAATTTATATCCAACTGCTGACAGAGTAAAACACAAGTCAAACACTTATCGAATATTTCTCACTTTAAGAGATATAGACCGAATGATTTTCATGAATGATAAAAATCATAATAATAATAATTATAATGATGACAATGATGATAACAACAAGGCACAGATTTGGGCACATGAAACAAAGGAAAACAAATTATGTAGAAAACAAAAGAGAACAAGAAGAATCTATATCGATATATACAAACATTAAACTTTACAAGAAAAGGAAAGTAGAACGTTAACGTGAACGGGGCTTGAAAAAGCATAGCTTGTCTAACTTCTTAGTCTATCCCCGGGGTCTCTATCCCCATTACGCATTAGTAATTAAAAGGGGAAGTCCACCCTGAGAATATGTGTGGTCAAAATTAATATCAATGAAGAAAAATATTATTAAGGCATGGACTCTTATTTCAAATTATTTCATAAAATATATAAGCAAAGTCATTAAGGTGCTGGGGTAATAAGCGAACAACGAACTTACGCGTTCATTTGAAGTTTTCCGACAAGAAGCTCCATCTCCTGAATCAATTTGTATGAAATCCGGTCATGAATATCTGGAAAGCGTTTAACCAACATGAAATCCGGCGATTGGGACTGAGCTAGACGCAAGTTGCAGTGATATTGTTCTGCAACATTTTGTAGCGAATTGAGGGAGGACGCAGCTGTGCTACAAGAATTTTTCCATACATCTCTGATAGAATCAATGTTTTTGAAAGATTTTCGCAGCTGTTTGTGCATTACATCTGATATTTTCGAAGAATTTGCCATGACACTCGACTATCGACTGACGTTATCTATCGAAAGCTCGAGGGCACCGAAGCGTGACGTTTTCTCAGTTTCTGTCGGCTACCTTCATCGGTTTGTTAAAAATATAAAACTTGGAGTTCATTATCGACATAACAAGAGGCAAGTATGAAACAGAGAGCCGGTTGTTTAATTCATAATAAAAGATTGTAATTTTCTCTTATTTAGTAGTTACAGGTTACATCACAAGATCGTTTAGCACCATTTAAAATTAAATTGACCTCTTTCCATTCCAGTCCCATATGCTCAATATGGTGATGTGTCTCGCCCTGTGCTGTGATTTACGTAGGTCTAGAAATAATTAGATCTAGATCTAGCAGTTAGTATTCTAACAAGTTAGGCCGGCCGAGTGATTCCAGGTTAGCAGCCGAGTCAGAAATTATGAATTACCAGTGGTATGCAAAGGCTAATAATCTTGGCTATACAAATTTCATCCTTTCTCGTATTGATAATTCCTTCATTCTTTCAAATCTTTCTTCTCAGTTCTCATTTTATTTTTGTATTTTCATCTCTTTTACGTTTATTCTGCAATTTATCTCTATGAATTTAATCAGTCTCTGTAATGGATATTAGGAAAAAAATGGAAATAAAATATTTTATCATCATACAGCACAACAAAAAACAATTTTCCCAGCATTTCACTGATTATTACAGTGATATCAATTTTCAACTATAACTTAAGTTAGAGGTCGACCTTTGCAGAACAGAAATTTACACTGCCCAACTTATGAATGCTCCTGTATGCGTGTGTGACTCCAGGGCTGCGTTTCACGAAACCATCATAAGTCTAAGTTCATGGACATCCCATTGAAACGCGTATTAATTCTACAACACGTGTTTCAATGGCATGTCCAAGAAGTTAGACTTATGACGGTTTCGTGAAACGCAGCCCAGTATTACAATTTAATAGAGGTTGGTTTGCTTCAAGATGAACTATTACAAAACTTAAATTTAAGATCAAATAATTGACTATAGTTGCTTTTCAGTAGTTATTTACAAATGACATTTTCATTCATTTTCAGACTGAGTGAGCCATACAACCAGGATGCCTACTGTTATTGGTTTTGAAGGCAGTGCCAACAAGCTTGGTATTGGGATTGTGAGAGATGGAGAAGTTCTGTCCAATCCTAGACATACCTACATCACCCCACCAGGGCAAGGTAAGCTTCATCTCCATTATTGGAAAGTGAATCTTTTCTGATTTTAGTTAAATTTAGCACCAAGCTGTTTTACACTGGAAATTTCCATTATGGCAGAGCACTGGCCTTGTACATGTATTCTGACTCGGGTTAGAAACCAAGTTGATAGGCCAGTGCCCTTTAGTAAGGTATTAATCCTCAATATCAGGTTCCTCGGAGAGGACTTAATACCTGGGTCCTCTGGTCAGGCAAACCAAGAACCAATATTGAATAACTAGTCTCTAGAAATCATATTTCCATATTATTGAAAATGACATTGTATTTTCTTCTTGTAGTTTGCATTGCAGTGTTGGCCAGAGAATGTATTACCCAATTCTGAAAATAATGAACAGCTAGAGCAAGAAAGAAACATTGCATCTTAATTATTGTTATTCTGTGGTGGATTAATGAAGTGCCTTTTAATCTGACTATATTCCAATTTTGACAGTGATGTGCAGAGAATAGTTATCTGATCATGTCATTACAATGACATAGATTATAGATAGTGAAATGAATAAAAAGATATGTGTGTGAATGAAGCATAAAAAAGAGGCATAGCAGTGGAATAACAGTAATTACCCTTGTATGATTATCTACCTGAATGCTGGTTTTTATGTCATCCTGAAATAAGGATTTCTGATAGCCTGGCCTTAAAGGGTATAAAATTTGTTTACTTTTGTTCAGGTTTTCAACCCAGAGATACAGCTAGACACCATCAGCAACACATCATGTCTATCTTGAGAAGGTAACATCAATAACTGCAAGAAAGAAAGTGACTATGTTTATCACTGTGAATGGGGGGGGGGGGTGTCATTCAAGTTTAACAGTGCACCTGACATTAGAAATTGTTTTGCAGATGACGTAAGCAATTTGACATATCAATTAGCCCTACAACACAGATTCAGAAAACGATACATTTTGAATTTAACACAACCCAATGTTGAGTATAAATTCTTTCTATGTCTGGGTATTTTCCTTATATATTTCCAGGGCTTTGGATGAAGCTAAAATGACTCCAAAAGATATTGACTGTGTGTGCTACACAAAAGGTAAGAGGTGTTAAGTTTTGAAAAGTGTGCATTGATATGGTAGATTCAGTTATTCATTTGAGTTTTTGATTTAGACTCAAGATCAATTATTAGGGGTCTTTGGTGTAGATCCTCCAATGATTCTACTTATTTTGATGTTGAACAAAAATAAGAGAATCAAATGGGAAAGCACAACCTGGACAGTAAATTGCTTTGATTGAATCTGAAAGCACATTTGAGTCGACATAGCAAATCATTGGTAATGCAATTATGACATATATCTGGAGATTAGACTACCAGTAATTTCAAATGAATAAACCCAATTTTATTTTCTTCTGTCGTTCTGGTAGGATTTAGCAATCATTTTTTTTTTTCATTTAGTACACTTTATATTACATGAACAGAGGTAGCATACATAACATAAATGATACATGGAAAAGTCTGCAGTCCTTGTAAACAAAATGCTTGTGGCAGATATGCCTGAAGATACAAACATGATATAAAAGAAAGAAGAGATGTACAGACAAAGATAGGGAAGCACAGGATAGAGAGTTTAGATTAAGGAAGAAGAAGAAAGAAGACTGCAACATACTGTAGTAGTGACTGATTTTTAAGGCATGCATGTAAAACAATGGCAAGATATCAGTTGAGTTTAATACAGTAAAGGTGTATTTGCAGGAATTTTAAGATAATGATACTGGAAACATAATCAACATGATGAGGTAAGGCATTGAAAGTGTTCAGTCCCAGCCAGCACATAATGATGAGGATAAGAGTGGTTTGATTTTTCTAAATGGGTATTGGGCACCATGTTTCTTTTTTTGTTTGTTTGGGGGTTTTTTTTTTCGAGAGTAGCATTCAGTTATTGCTATCATAAACTTTGCAGATTGATTATGATGAAACATTAACAATTTTCATTCAGCTTGTATTTTCATAGACTAAATGTTTGTATTTGTTTTAGAATTGATTTGATAGATTGATATGGGTACTTGCAAACTATCTCATTCTGTTCTTGTTTGTTTTCTACTCTCACAGGTCCAGGAATGGGTGCTCCACTGGTCTCTGTTGCAGTGGTGGCCAGGACTGTAGCTCAGCTGTGGAATGTTCCAATCATTGGAGTTAATCACTGTATAGGGCGTATCCTTTAGCTTATAACAAGGAGCATGTTTGCTGCGGGGGGTTGTTGTAGGATATGTGATTGAGCCTTAATAGCTTGATGAAGCTGTAGGAATAGAAATGTTTTTTTCCTGCTGTAATTATTTTATTACTTTTCTGATTAAGCTTCTTTTTTAAAACCAATTCAGTGAATAAAAGCTGTCTTGTATTAAATTTAGAATTTGTTAATAAATAAAAAACTCGATGATTAATGTTTTTGACCTCAAATATAGTGGGAAAAAAGTGTTGTTTTTCCTTGATTAATATATCCCATAATGATTCACCAGATATTGAGATGGGGAGACTGGTAACAGGTGCTCAGAATCCGACTGTGTTATATGTCAGTGGTGGCAACACACAAGTAAGTAGTCCACTCATTTAATTATTTGCTAAATTAAGTGATTTTTATGCCTCCGACCACCGTAGGTGGTGCCTGAGGCATTATGTTTTTGTTCTCGCGATAACTTAAAACCGTTTGACGGGTCAACTTAAAACTTGGCTCATGTATGCATATGGGAGGGACAATGATCTGATTAGATTTTGAGGTCTCAAGGTCAAAGGTCAAAGGTCATAGAGGTCATTATGTACATAGAAATGGTTTGTTCTCGCAATAACTCAACCATTTGACGGATCAACTTCAAACTTGGCTCATGTATTCATATGGGAGGGACTATGGTCTGATTAGATTTTGGGGTCTCAAGGTCAAAGGTCAAAGGTCAGAGGTCATTATGTACATAGAAATGGTTCGTTCTTGCGATAACTACACAACCATTTGACAGATCAACTTCAAACTTGGCTCATGTATGCATATGGAAGGGACAATGATCTGATGAGATTTTGGGGTCTCAAGGTCAAAGGTCAAAGGTCATAGAGGTCATTATATACATGAAACTTGTCGGTTCTTGCGATAAATCAACAACTCTGTGACGGTTCAACTTCAAACTTGGCTCATGTATGCATATGGAAAGGGCAATGGTCTCATTAGATTTGGGGGTCACAAGGTCAAAGGTCAAGGTCAGAGATGTCATTGTATAAATGAAAATAAATCAACATAACTGTGCCATAATATTATATTTCTGATCTGGCAGTGGGGGAGGCATAAATTTTGACCGCGCGCGGTCGAGGATTCATCTAGTTTTTTTTTGTAAAGTAGTGAAGGACACTGCCTAACAGTCAAATGAGTCTTGAATTGCAAATGAAGTATACACCATGTAAAACTTATAACTGTGGTGCAGTGACAATAAAGTTCTGACAATATGTGATGATGGTTTGGCATGGAAATTCAGTAAATGCAAAAACTGGGGCATAAAAGAAAAGAATTTTCAAGAATTGCCAGAAATAGTGGTAGCCCGAGAGGGGCACTCGACCCCAAAAGTGGTAGTTATGTGCCCTTGGCGAGACAAAAAACGGGGGCTTTGGAACGGGCTTATTGTGAAAAGGAGGGTCTTCGGAACGGGCTTCGGAACTACAAATGTTTGTGAAAACGAGGGTCTTTGGAACGGTTCGCCTGCGTGTGAGTGCGTATCCCTATGGAATGGGCATACGTGCATGCAGCTAGCCCGGCGGCACGGGCCCCGGGTGTGCTCGCGCAGAGGCGATGGTCGGACAGCGCTCTGCGGGCCGCTTTTCCCCAAAAATGCAGCTCATTGTAGCGGATCAATGTGGCCGGAACGGCATAACGAAAAACATGCGAAGCTTTGGAACAGATTTCTTTCTTCTTTTTTTCTCGATAAGAAGAAAATGCTATGCTTTGGAACGGCTTTCTTTGTTCTTTTTCTCAATAAGATAAAAATGCTATGCTTTGGAACGGAAATTTGAGTGTAAAAATGGGGGTCTTCTCCGCGGCACATACCCACCACGCATTATATACTGAACGCCCCCACCCCCGGGAGTGCTAGTTGATGTACCGGTATGCTGGAACAAGCCTTTTTCTTCCTTTTAATGAAAAATTTTACTCAATGCTTCTTTTATGTATTTCTTTGAAGGTAATAGCGTACTCACAGCATCGCTACAGAATATTTGGTGAAACCATCGACATAGCTGTTGGAAACTGTCTTGATAGATTTGCTAGAATATTAAAGGTAAGAAACAAGATGTAATAATGATGATACATGTAATATGATCTTATTCTTGGTATCCAAATGCTCTTCTCATGAAGCTTGTCGACATGGCACATGCTATTAAAATATTAGCTTTTAAAATCATTATGAAAGACTACATTGCTTTGGCAACCAGGGGGTCTTTTTAATAGGTTAGGACTGGCATACAAAGAGATTTGAACAACTCATAATATCATTATGCAAATAGAGTTAGCTTGATTGAGAACTAGGTCATCCAGCATGCCCAGTACCTTTGATTGACAGGTTGTACATTACACATGATATATTGCCTGCAATAGACCTGTTTACTAATCTACCAATCTACTGGTATTCAAATTTATGCACCTTTTTTTTCCAGTGCCCTTGGTTACCAACTAATCTGTTCACTTGTTATGCATAATTGCATCTGAAGAGAAAGAATCTAGTTTGCATGTATCTGTTACTATGTTGGGCAATCTTCTCGGATATCAAGGTAATTTTTAGTTGACAAGTACACTGTATGCGTACAATTAGTAAACAGGTCTATTTACACGAGCAGGTGTGTAATTGACAAGCTTGACAAATCATGGCTTGCAGGAAGGAGGTAATCTACAAGTATTCAACAAAAGAGTAGTTTTGTAGTCAGATCTTTTAAACAAGTAGGAATGTATCATTAAAGGCAAAGTCCACCCCAAAAGTTTCACTGTTTTAATAAAAGGAGTTAAATTTGAACAGCATTTTAAAAAAGAAATGAGCAAAATTGGTTGAAGAATAAGAAAATCACTCATTTACATTTTCTAGTAAATTACTCTCGGCTCTGCAAATTGGCAACACTGATGACATCATATGCGAGCAGCTCTCCATTCACTGTGTACATGAAATTTCACATTTCCTCAATTTTCTTGGAAGTTACACATTTTCTCATCCCATAGTCAAGGCATGTTATGTTAAAAGCAATTCTTCTGAACATACATTGACTATGGGGGTTAGAAAATGTGCAACTTCCAAGAAAATTAAGAAAATGTGAAATTTCATGTACAAAGTGAATGGAGAGCTGTCATCAGTGTTGCCAATTTGCAGAGCCGAGAGTAATTTCCTAGAAAATGTAAATGAGTGTACTTTTCTTATTCTTTGACTGATTTTGCTCATTTCTTTTTTTAAATGCTGTTCAAATTCATCTCCTTTTATTGAAACAGTAAAACTTCTGGGGTGGACTTTCCCTTTAACAATTCATCAATAAACTTATAGGATGAAATAGAACTTGGATACTTGTAAAAGGATTTCTGTCTTTGAAAAGGCTTTGAATTTCAAAGCACATCATTTTAACACTCACAAATAAATATGGACTTTTTCTGCAGCTCTCAAATGATCCCAGCCCAGGGTATAACATTGAGCAGATGGCTAAAAAGTAAGTAGTGCTATTTATGGAAAAAAGTTGAAAGTTTTCTATAGGCACTCTATTTCAAGTCATTGAGACAGTTTTAATGCAGTTATTGTTAGTAATATTCATTGGTAATTTGGACTTTTACTGTTAATACAGATCTGCTAAGAATGTCAGATTTGTACTCCAAATGAGAGAATGCTAAATCTCAGGTTTGTGAGCATTTGTTTGGCATTAATGATTGAAAAAAAAAAAGATTTAATACATAAGAATTTGATTGCAAAATATTCTCTTAAAAATCTCAGCTATCTACTGTACAATGAATGTTAATTGTGAACTTTTTGTTTTCTTGTGTTATTTTCAGAGGAAACCAGTACATTGAGCTGCCTTATGTGGTGAAAGGCATGGATGTGTCTTTTTCTGGTCTACTGTCTTTCATTGAGGTAAAAACAATCAGATACTTCTCAGTTAATCACTCATTAATTTAATTTCTCAGGAGATTATAGTGGTACCAGTAATGATGATTGTTACATTTGTATAACATGTAATACTATGTTTCTAAGTGCTTTTACATATAATTATTATTACCCTAGTCATTGCATTCAATCGCTGTTCCACACCTAAGTGCACCATCTCCACTCCCTTGGGAGCTATCTAGCCAGGTGCCAATTTACAGGTGGTTGTGTATATGAATGGCTGTTCGATTCCATTAACCCATTCGTGACAGGAATTATTTAAAGCCTAATTTAATCAGCTTTTATTCTTCAAATTGGCAACACCAACATTTTTATTTTATTGCTACATTTTTCTTATAAAACGTCATGTATCTGAAATGAATATAAATTGACAGAATTATGATGAGAAGTCAAATAGTTGCCAATTTGCAGGGGAAAATGGTGATTTTAAACTTTCTATCACATTGCCAATTTAAGGATTTTAATGCTTATTTTCCTCTAAAAAATTTCAGCATCAAACAATGAATATTGATGCAACCAAAAGGGGCACAGTTTGTGTAGAATTTTTTGCTCTTTCTGCTCATGTATTTGGTATGATTTTTAGGGCTTTGCATCAAAAGATATTAGGCTTAACCACAAATTTGGACCTCTGTCACGAATGGGTTCCCTAATTCATGCCCACATGTGCACTTATGTCAAGTAGTCAAGTAGTTCTACCTCATAAATCACTTTTTATGTTAATTGAGAGTATGATTATTTGAGCTCACAATATCTCTTTGTAGAAGTGATATTTAAAGCTCATATTTTGAATGTAGTTATAGTGACATTGAACTCCTTACATACAGATCAAAATATGTTTGGTGATTGGTACACCTTAAAGGATAAAGAGGATTATTCTCCATTACATTTATAGGTCATATGATATTCTTTCTGTGTGTAGGATATAGCCCACAAGAAGCTGAAATCAAAGGAATGCACTCCTGAAGACCTGTGCTTCTCATTACAGGTATTTAATATTCTAGAAAAGTTTAAATGGCATGGAACCCTAATTGAATAGGCACTGTAGGGTCCAGACTCTGACCTGTTGGATTTTTTAGAATTCCACTGCATATACATCTCTTTAGTTGAGGTATTCATTCTAGTTATGTGCCCAACTAAAAGTTTTCTATTAAAGATGTTTTTTTTCCTGAAATCAAATCTAAAATACAAATTATTTCAAGCAGTTGTGTATTAACCCATTCGTACAGAGGTCCACATTTTGTGGTTTGGCCTAATATCTTTTGATGCAAAGCCCTAAAAATCATACCAAATACATGAGCAGAAAGAGCAAAAAATTCTACACAAACTGTGCCCATTTTGGTTGTGTCAATATTCGTTGTTTGATGCTGAAAATTTTTTAAAGGAAAATAAGCATTAAAATCCTTAAATTGGCAATGTGATAGAAGGTTTAAAATCACCGTTTTCCCCTGCAAATTGGCAACTTTTGATTTCTCATAATTTCTGTCAATTTATATTCATTTCAGATACATGAAGTTTTATCAGAAAAATGTAGCAATAAAATAAGAATGTTGGTGTTGCCAATTTGAGGAATAAAAGCTGATCAAATTAGGCTTTAAATAATTCCTGTCACGAATGGGATAATACAGAATTTGTACTTGTACCTTGCATATAGATCTAAATAAGCTCTTGGATGAAGGGTAGAATATCTCAAGTCAAATGTGATGAAAACCTCTTGCATAATGATCTAGATCAATCATTTGATATATTTATTTGGAGCATTTTAGTGCCAAAGTAAACCAAGAAAAAATCAAATTATATCATTCCTTTAATTTATGTAACTGTTTGTACTTCCTTTGTCCCACCTATAGGAAACTATCTTTGCTATGTTGGTTGAAATCACTGAAAGAGCTATGGCTCACTGTGGCTCATCAGAAGTACTCATCGTGGGAGGTGTGGGATGTAAGTCCCTAGTTTAATAAGTCATAGGAATATATGCAAATATATACATAAACTTACTAATTTGCCAGCTTGTATTTAATTTACCTTTCCATGAACATTTTGAAATAACATTAGTTTTGATAAGGAAGCTAGTTTTATGCAGATAGTGATCATGCGACATTAAGTTTGATAGACTAAACATAAGCTACGCGTGTCTGTGACTTCAGTAGAAAACTTCATTCTTGGTAGAAGTTTAGTAACAGCAGAAAAATCAGAAAAAAACTGTTACAATTTGAGATAAATTAGCTTCAGTGCCGTATATAGAGTCTGGCGAACTCTATTTCAGTAGGGTACAACATGGCACAATTTCTTTTTTTTTTATTGTGCTTGCCTAACAAAGCAAAATGCGCCATGTTGTTATCTATTGAAACCGAGTTGGCCAGACTCTCTCTCTATACAGCACTGATTAGCCTATGATGGCACCATACTCAACATCCCTGACTTGCCACTTATAGGTCTGAACTTTCACTTTGTGTTTCCTTGTGTTTCCTTGTGTTTCCTTGTTGGAATATTTCTCACCCCAAGACACTTGATATGAAGTTTTTGTTTCTTATCAGTGTTTGTTTGATTGGTAGGTAACCTGAGACTACAGGAGATGATGGGTAAGATGGCAGAAGAGAGAGGTGCTACATTATGTGCTACTGATGACAGGTAAAATTTGTAAACATTTCTAAGAAAATGGAAAAAAAATGAAAGGTTATCTGTTTGTGTTGCACATACACTCACATACACCTCCTTAAAACTGTGCTATCTACTAAGTAATGTATAATTTTGAATGATAATCAGAAAGTGAAGAGATGAATTTGTCTGTTTTTCTTTACTCTCTCATACACCTCCCCCCCCCCCTTTATTTAGAACTTTCCAAAGTTTACTTCATGTACATCAATATCTGGTTTCTTT
>CM057158.1:4369491-4509491 GCA_029962745.1 Echinometra lucunter
AGTTTACTTTATGTACATCAATATCTGGTTTCTTTTGTGTGTTTGGTCAGAGTAAAGCCATTTTGGGTTTGGGGGATTATTAGTATTGCTTTTGTTCCTGTGGATCCTTGTTCAGACAAAAAGAAGAGGAGGGAAAAATGATTATTTCATTGACTGATGGATTTATCATTGGAAGAGACCACCATCAATGCATCCCATATCAGGGGTTTAGTGTTCATGATGTACAGTACTGATATGGAGAGAATATATTTGAAAATAGGACATCATGTATATATGCACAGTATACATGTGCCTCGTTGTGTTTTTAAAGAGATGATAGGACATAATTAAAAATGTATACTCTATCAATGACATGACTCATGCTTTTCTTTTTATGACATTTCCCCTAGGTATTGCATAGACAATGGAGCAATGATAGCTCAGGCTGGACTAGAGATGTTCAATTCAGGTATAACAACTCCTTTAGAAGAAACTTGGTGTACACAGAGGTAAGAAAATTACAAATTCATTTATATCATATAAAAAAAGGGTGCTAAATCTTGAGGGCTAATTGTTTTCATATAAGATACATGCATTCTTTCAGGAAGTAAAAATTGTAGAAATTCACATGTTTTATCTTTTTATGTAACTGCTTATAAAACACATGGAAGCAAGCAAGGTTTCTGTTTTTTCTCTGTCCAAGGGATTACAGGGAAATCCCGATATAACGAGCTCGGCTATAACGAGGTAACGGCTATAACGAGGGTTTTGTCACGGTCCCAAATTTACTTACGTGTAAGTCTATGGCGGCATGAACCTGTTATAACGAGATCGGCTATAACGAGATATCGGCTATAACGAGCTAAATCCTGAACCCCTTAAACAAAGAAATACATTGATAATCATTCCCGTTATAACGAGCAAGCAAATTTCACTGCAGCTTTATCAACAAAACCCCCCGCTAAAATCATTCAGCAGAGATAACGGCACCGCAACTGGCACAAACAAAGTCCCAGCTCGCTCAACTGGGCGGCTGATGCACGCAGATTACGAGTTTTTATTTGTAGTATAGTACAGTGCGTAACTTTTTTTTTCATATCGCAGAACAGGCAACCTCGATGGTGCGATGAACTTTCATGTTATCGGTAATTTTGGCGTCTGAAATTAGTAGTTTAAACACATTTTCTAATATTATCCAGAATATTATTAGCTAGATCAGAGAATGATATTATTATCAATGTCTCTGTAGCTGCAAAATGAGTTCATAAGTAGCGGCAGCAGACCTCTGTACATTCATGTATGTACATGTAGTCCCATACATACACTTTTTTGTTTGTTCTGATATAACGAGGTAACGGCTATAACGAGGAAAACCCTTCGGTCCCGACGACCTCGTTATACCGAGTTTCCCCTGTATTAGTTTAGTTTTATAATATATCTTTAAAATGATATTAGTAGTTTGATCCCGGCTTTCCTTCATTATATCTGCAGGTATCGAACAGATGAAGTAGAGGTTGCATGGCGAGACTGATGAATGCTACTGCCCACAAGAGTGTGTTTCTAAAGACTCTTAACTCGGTCAAGGACTTGTGTGTCAATCAAGCAAGAGGACACGTAGAGGACTCTTGATATTCTCTTCAAGTGGGAAATGGTTCAAGAACTTGATATGCAGCTTGAACATGTGGACATGTCGAGGGTTTAGTGCAACAAAGGGCTATATGCATTTTTCGGTCAATATGAGGTTTCGATATCAAAATGATCATTGAGAGACCAGGAACCCTTTGGTAATAAATGGTTTCTACAGCAGACTTTGCTTACAGCAGGGTATCACCCGAAGTAGGTATGGCCATCTGCATTAAACCAGTGTTTACAACATAACTTCATTGCAAATTTTCTCAAAATGGCCAAAAACACAGATAGCCCTTTGTTGCACTAAACCCTTGATGTATTTTAGAACTGATGGTTGTGCCTGTGCTGTACATATGAAGAAAATGTACTGGGGAAGATGTTCAGGAATGAATGTGGACAACATGAATGTGGACAGTGGACAACGTTCATCTTTATCAACAGGAATGATCTTTCAGAATGTACCACAATCTCATCATTAAACAGTATGTTACAGTGTAGTCTCTAAAAAGAATTTCTGAATGAGCTTGCTAGGTTGCCATTGAGCTGGCCACTTGCTTCATCAAGAAATCCATGCATAGTTAAGATGTGAAGGGACTTTTAGTTCATTTATTGTTGAAGTCAGATTGCACATGATGTATGTAATATATTTTTGTGTTTAATACGTGGGTTCATTTTTTTCTGGACCTCTAGGAAGAAAAGAGGTACATATATTGTCATAATGCCTCTGAACAGAGCTTTTCAGCTGCATTTTTTTTTCTAAAATTTGATTTACTCATTTGTATGATTTGCTTTCTGTTTATATCATTGTCTTTTTAAAGACAGAAAATGAAACCGAACCAAACTAAATAAGTTCTTGTTTACACACACAACTAAAGGAAGACATCACAATAGCCTGCCTGATAAAAATGTGTGGTACGGATCTCACTTTCAGTAGTCAGATATTGTCATGTTTTATTGTCTGACTGGAGGCGAAAGAGCGCAGGTTACCGTGTCACCGATAAAATCAGTGATATAAAGCATGAAAAACTTCAAGCCACTCTTCACGGTCATTTGTTGTTACTAATTAGCTTAGTCATGATTATCTCTGGAATAAAATTTATTTCTGAGCTGACACTTTACAGGTTGAGTTCTAGTCTATTAGAGATTTAAAATTGGGGACTGTTGAAAGGGAATCTCTGAAAGAGAACATGAAATTTTTGAAGGAATATTATATATTTATTTCGTGCGTAATGATTGATGTATATGTTATCCAGATGGGTAAACTGAAACAGTGTGATCTGCATAAGGTAAGAGAGTTTAATTCCCCTACTTCTAAAAATAGTGAAAATTCCATCATTTTCTGTAATAAGGAAATGATAGTTCTAGCCTGCTCTGTTTCCATCAGTCAGTGAACATCCAACAGAGCTTTCAGAATGTCTGAATATGTTGTAAATATTTCACTGGATCATAACATTTTTTATGCAATGTAGGTAATTCCAGCCTACCTTGGAATAAACATGTAAATTACAATACTGGACTCCTTGATTTATTTCACTGCATTGTTAAACAGTTCAGATGAATCTCTCTATAGCCACATCATTAACAAGATACTGGATATGTATAGCAAATCAGCACAAAGACACACTTTTCATTATTTTGTACAGGACATCATCTAGAAGTTTGTTTGTTTGTTTTTGTTTTGTTTTGTTTTTTTTGGGGGGGGGGGGTGTTTTGTTGTTGGTGTTTTTCTTTTAAGAATGGCAATTCATGACATTTTCAAAGGGTTTCAGTACAGTAGAAAGATCAGATTCCAATAATGTATTAAATCTTTTGTTTTTGTCTACTGTAAATTTTATCTTCTTTTCTGTTTTGTCACAATTGGCAATTGTTGAAAGTTACATTTGGAATTTGAACACGACCTGATTTCCTCTCTTACCCAGTCCAAATGTCTAAAAATATCAACAAGAAATACTGAGAACAAAGACGTGCAAACAAATTACAAATCACACTTTTCACACTTTTCACGCAAGTTTGTTCTGTTTTAAACATTTCATCATGAAGACTTGTTTATTCACCTTATTCATGGAGACCTTGATCAAAACGATTAATCCATATATCAAACGAGGCTTGAACCCCAAACCTTCACATGTACCAACAACCATCTCTTGAAAGTCACAAAAATGGTAATATAAAATGCATTGGTGCTGTTTAAAAAGGAAATGTTACATGAGCAAATTAATAAATGGACAATATGAGTTAAGAACTTGACAGAGCCTTTTCTTTTCCATTCTCATCTCTTTACATTCATTATGGACAATACTAAAGTCATTCATTCAACTTGAAAATAAAAATGTACTTTTCTTAAACATGCAAAATGCACAGAGTATTGCTATATAAAAGTGATCAAAATGGTATGCTTAATTTCTGGTACTGGAGAAATAAAAATTATACAGGAACATTTCTAACCAGAGAATAAAGGCATGCAATACGCATAACAGTCAGTCTCGCATCTGGTTTTCATACAAATATTACATTATACATTTCATACGCACATAGGATCCATATACTGTTACAAGAAGTACATTGTAAGCTGTAAAAATCCTTACAACTTCTAAAAAGGCATACATGTCATCTAGAATTCTTTGCTGATCTTATACTCATAAAAGCTCTACATATCATATTCTCTCTTATCTAATATCTTTCCTTAACAATATAGCAAATATATACTTATTTACATTACTGTACAATTCCTCTTTATCAATCAATGTGAAGAGCCTGTGACAGTAAGTCACTTTTGATTTCGCTCTTCTTCAATCAATATATTAACTATATTACATACAGTCTTAGATTAGTCATAGGAAAAGGCAATAATGGATTATTATTGATTTAATTAAGTACATCTGGGTAAGGTAATGCACAAAACATATTTTATAACACATATCATAAAACAAGAAATAAACTTCACAGTAATTATCAACAATGATGTAATATTTTAAACTCCATATTCACTGCCTATCAAGGCTTTTTATCAAGAGAAAGGAAAACATTCTCCAAATAGGGAAGCTAAAAATCCTTCATGATGACACTAAAAAACACCTCATAAAGTCAAATTTCTTTAGATTTGTTGTGAAAGTTGATTTCCATAGTCCAACAAAAAAGTATAAACATAAGTTTTTCTCATATACCTCTATGGTCTGGAGTTCAACATTGTGATTTTCTTATTCAATTTACGACAGGGCAAATCACTGTTTTGTCGTGATGGAGACTATAATTAGCCTCTGTACCAATTTCTAATACAAAAAAGGGTTTGCATATCTTTTCAGAATCCATGAGAGAAACATACATGTATTACACAACAATATCAGTACACATACTTTCTAAAAACTTCTAAACAAATGTAAAGATACAAGTACATTCATGTTATCAACAAAAAAAATAAAACAATATATTTTCATGCGAGAAGTATAATATGTGTTGATTTATGCATCCATTTCATGCACAAGTTTGATACAAACATTAAATACTGATTTATAACATGCATAAACTGTCTTGTTCAAACCCAAGAAATAGAGCCTATTTCTGCTTTGAGATTCATGCAATGATTCATTTTGGTTAAATTACATTTCGTAGACCAAAGAATGTCTATATTCAGAGGCATGAAACTGAAGTATTTGCACAAAGATCACTTTTAAAGCCTTATCCAAAAACCTGCATAATAAAACTGAATGGAATCATGGCACTTGTGCACAGACTTAGACTCAAACCTAAGAGTTTTGAGACCATAACCCTAACTATCTAATCACTGACGACCAAGTATAGACAACTTTGTTGCTTTTTTTTTTAAAAGACAAGAAAAAAAAAGGAAAAAAAGAAACAAATAGGAGTAAATGAATAACATTGCTCTTGTTTTCATACAAAACTGTCCCTCTATTATAATAGGTAGCTTTGGTTAGCTCATAATTTAATCTTTAAAACATTCCATATGTACACATCAATGACTTACATGTACCTGACACACAACACTAAGTCACTTTATAGTTATCTACTGCAGTAGCAAAGGAAATAAGATTTTTAAATGTGCTTTGCATAATGTCTTAACTGCCTGTTTTTGCAGTGCATATAAATGGGATATTTCAGTCATAATCCCACTTTACTTTTGATAAGTCATATGCAAAGTATTATTTTCTCAGTTATCATTACCCAGTGATATTACATATAAAGAAGTGGAAAAACAAATATGAAAATACCTATAACAATTTGCTTGAATTCAGCCAATTCTAAGAAGAAAATAATTATCTCTTGTATTATATTCTTAAATGCAAAATATACAAATATCATTTTCTTATAGTTTTGTGATCAATATTGTCATGTAAATTCCTCTAAGAATATATTATTTCTAATTTAGAATTTAAGTCAAATACCTGTTAATAAATGATAATTAGAATCATTAACATAATATTTTTTTCCAAATTACAAAATAAAACGATTAAAATATATTTCATATTACACACATGCATGTACTTTATCTCCCACTCAAAGAAAAATAGTTAACGCTTTAAAGAAGGAAGATGACACACTTACAAAATAACTCTTGAAAAACCAGAAGTTCTTGACTTCTTCTCTGTTTAAGACTTGCAATATCAAAGTGTTTTGTTTATGTGGCTTACTGCCTGATTAACAAACAGGCAACAAAATAACTTGGAAAATAATTTGAGATGAATTCACAGTGTACTAAAAAGGAATTCCTGTTAAGAAAGAAATACTAGGCAACCTAAAAGAGATGTCACTATTTTCCCTCATCTAATGGAGTTATTATTACTATTTTCCCTATCAAATCGCTTTCTGTTGTATCTAAGATATACCCAATGATTTTACCCTGTGTCATTTATATAATCAAATCACTCATTGTACGAACCTTAATAACTGACACAAGAGAATAAATTAACAAATTGAAAGACAGTTTCATTGCAAGCATTACCGGTACTCAGATGCTATGCACAGGTAAAAGCATGCACAAGAAGCGAAACAAAATATTGCCCCCGAGATTTGATTAAATACCCTCCCAGTCATTGCCTATCTTTACTCAACTTAATAATCATTGACAGAAACTATCAAATTACTTGGAAAGACAAGGAACAAGGAAAACAGAAAATGATTCTAATAATCCACTAATTTTCTACCTGTCATGCAAAGCATGTATAGAGTCATGCAATATTGAAATTCAGCAGCAAATTTTGCAAAAGAAACCTGGAAAGACCAATAATAAAACAACATACCATCATAAAAGAAAACTATCAAGAACACATTACACCCACATATTGCATCTACACAAAACAAAACATATCAAATATCAAGACAGAGTGCATATCAGTACAACTAAAATGTCCATGATACATAAAACATAACATTTTGCAGTATAACTAAAGGTAAAGATTCTTTTTAATAGATGATTGCACTTTTAGCATTTTCCTCCTCTGAATTAACATGTTTTCATTGCTTAATTTTTGTTCCATTTTTGTTCTATTTTCAGTGGCAAATGAATCAAATCAAATATTGGAAATTCAGTTGTCAGTTCTCCAAATATTAATTCCAATGCAAAATGTCAAAGAAAGAAATCCAGTTCAATTGCAAAACTTTGCAAAACATTGTCTTGTGATGCACACAAAAAATAAACTATTTCCACTTCATCAATCATCCATTGAAGTAATTAATGCCAGATACTCGAAGAGAACCAGACAAGTGACTGCAAATGAATAATTGTACACACACTTGCATGACTTAGAGAAACATACAACTTCACAGAAACATAATAATAATACACGTCCCAGTCCTGCTGGAAAATGATTCTGTTAAACTACAAAACATCCTGCCAACTCAGAAAAAAAAAATGAATAAAATAAAGACTTCTTTCAAAACAATAAACTTTGTAGAGAACCAGTGTTATAATACTATTACTTGAATCATGCAAATCATACATTGAGCATCAAGTCCCTGTCTTGATCACCTGACATTTGGTCATGTGACTAATAATCCTGAAAGTCACATGACCCAAACAATGAACCATGAAGCTTACAATCATTGTGTGGTCTAATGTGTTGAATTCCATGTCACTGTCAAAATTTATCATCACAAACAAAGGGGTTTGTGCTTTAAGTAGCCAGAATTCAAACACTCCCCTAAACTATGGGCACATAGCATGAATGTCACCAAATTACCCTGGATTCGCCTATTGATATAACTGAAAAATCATCAGAATAAGTCAGAAATATACAGAAAAGGTTACATTTTTTTTTTTCAAATTTACCGTGTAATATTATACAAACTAAATTTCAAATCTATTTTAAGATTGTAAAAACAAATATTTAGATGATTTTTCTTCTACAAATTATGGAATGTTTAACAGATTGAACAGGAAAAAAATGTTTGATCCTCGACTTGTTTCCTTGGAATGAACATTAATTCTGCTTTAACAAAAAAATACTTGCAGAAAACATAACACATTTGGTCCTACCAGCATTATGCCAAGAAAAGAATCATCTGACAATACATTAAAATCACCTCTGCCTGCTCCCAGTCTTTTTCAACACAATACTTCACAGTAAAGGATTGTTCAGATATGTATCAGTAAACCGCAAACAAACCTGTAACTGTGACTGGATGGCAAGCAGTTATCAGTGATGCAAGAAAGGTGCTATTACTCACTTTAATACCTGTGTGTTAGCAGATTTTAGAAATGTCATGTGCATTTTGCTTTTAAAAAAACCTCTGTGGGTTTTTGTTGTTGTTGTTGTTACTGTTGTTGTTACTTTAAAGTGGTGAATGGCTGCATACGTGAGCAAGCCTTAAGTTTGAAGGAGATGACACAACTTGGCAATGTACAGCAGGAAGACAGATTTCTCATATCAAAAAAGACATTTTGCAAATCTTATTTCTAAAAAGCTATGCTCCGAAATGTGGAATGGAAGCTGGAATATGTATCAACTACAAAGCAAGATTTTGTGCTGTGAAAAGATGGCTCAAAGCATAAACCCAAGGCATCAAATCATGCAAGACATTCAATCTAGCTTTAAAATTCAGGAAGAGATTTGGTTCCTGGGGGGGGGGGGTGTTTCATAAAGCTGTTCGTAAGTTACGAACGACTTTATGAACGACTGGAACATGTTCTTGGGTGCTAATCAGATTCTCATTCATTTACATGTAGCATAAGAAGGTATCACCAGTCGTGTGTAAAGTTGCTCGTAACTTACAAACAGCTTTATGAAATACCCCCCAAGTTCGTTTGTTTTTTTCAACTCACAAGCAAGCATTTCAAATCAAGAATCTGACTGATTAAAGACATATAACTTCTTAACATGGCATCTTGGTAAATACTGATACTTTTTTTCATTAAAAATAATTGCAGTAGCTTAATTTGTGCAAAACAGGACAAGGAAAGGGTTCTATCTGGACATATGGATTGATATACAGTTAAATCAAAAGCCTAATCAGGTTTGATATATATTTGAAACATACACTTATGAGATATTCTAAGTTTCAAAACACTTTTTTTTTCTGAATTTTCTCCTCTTCCATACAGACTAACATACATGTAGATTAAATGCATATCTGATTAATTTTTCATCATTTTCTTACAATTGGTTGTATTGTTATTCCATCATAATAAGATAAATTACCAAATGGTTGCTTTCCTTTGGCTTGCACTTCTATATCCCACAAGTTTTATTTGCAATTATGTCACTAATTCTATTCAAAAACAAATTCTATGCAAGTGATTTGGTTTCAGTGAAGAAAATGAAATGGACATCAAATTCCCTCAAGTATCTACTTATACTAATGGTTTTCAGTCTTCATTAATTCAGTGGGGAAATGCTTTAATGATATGGTAAGTTTAATATATGAAAACTTGTATAAAACAGGTCTTTTCCATAACAATGTTGCAATTTTCAATTAATCTAGTCACCACTATGCCAATCAAGAGTTGTACAAAGTTACTGAAAAGGAATGTAGGCATCAAAGTTAACAGAAGTAGTTTGAAAAATGTATTTTGCTCTGTTTTAATCCATTACTTGGAATAACAATATAATAAATTCCTTACATTGCAATTAAGAATCCTTGTGCATTATTTTGGTCAAAAGAGAGTGATAGCTCTAGTATTTTGAAAGCTCCCCAAAACAAAAAAGTTTTCCCTAATAACGCATTCATATCACATGTAATACAATGTTTAAACTAATAATCACCTACATTTTACACGCCATCTGCACGTGCTCATTACTTATTGGTATGTCATTGGCTATATTTTCAGCATTAGGTTTTCAAGTAGTTATCATGATAATCCGCTAAATTCTTCACCTTTTATTCCATCTTGAGATAAACTCTTTTAATGCATATGGATTGTAATGATTACAAAAGCAACACTTTCTAATATAATCATTTCAACACCAAACTAGAGTAACCTACACCACTGGGAAGCTTTATTTCCTTTATCTACAAAGGTATCATCGATTTTGCTACTCTTTCAATTTTTTTAATATCACCAAATTTGATTCATCTCATCAAATACCTACATAAGAATTGATTCCTGGGAATAAAAAACATCTAGAAATATCAAAAAAATATATATCAATATATATAACAACGATGACAACAGGAAAAGCATAACTTGTCATTCTAACTGATGATGCAACAATTGCTGTTATGGTCATCAGGACCCATCATTTCTGTTACATTTCCAGAGAACCTCTTCATTTCTCCTTGAGAGGGTGAGACGTTGGGGTTGTTATCCGAGGCAACCTCCCCATTCTGGCCCTGGTTGGTGGCAACGTTGAACTCATAGCGGGTGGGAGGCCGGAAACGTAGCTTGCTTTGGAGTCCTTTGCTGGGTTTGGTGGCCGATTTCTCATTGGAAGAGGGAGCGGTAGAGGATTTGCTTTCAGCTGAGGTTTTTTGCAGTAGGAGAGATGCATGATGGGAAAAGAAGAGAAATAAATCAATTAAAACAGGTTTTCAATATTTCTGCACAAATATTTCTTTGGGATATCTCAACTGCACAGGAGAACTTTAATTATGACAGGTTTTATGACAAAGATATCTCTATCTGGATATCTTCCATAATTATGTAGAGTACTTTTCCTTTCTTCTATGTTGTATGCTAAATTTCTATTTATAAATAACATTTCATTTTCGAATTTACAAATCTGCAGCCCATTTAAAGATTACAACAATAGATATTGCTAAATTTGGAGAAAGTTGATCATCTAAAGAACTATTTCACTTTTGCTTTGTACTTGGATCCCACATTTAGATAATGAGTCTTTATCACTGATTGAATAGTGTGAGAAATCTTTCACAGCTTAATGATAATTGATGATACATTCAATAAAAAGTAGACATAACTGATAACAGAATGAGAAACTCGGAACAAAACTAATGATCCAAGGTGCACATGAGAAAAATATGCAAAAGTTTCCTTCGCAGAAACTGAAATAAGCATCATGACACATGCAAAGGTTATGCAATGAGGTAATAAGCAAAATCATATCATGCAATGACTAAAAGCATAGAAAACAAATCATACATGGAGTGTTCAAATGTCTAATTCTCTATATGTCATACCTACTTCAGAACCTTGTTTCAAATTGAAGTTAAGATGGTACACATGTATAATACATCAAAATCATCAAAAACAAAATCTGTTTTAGTAGTCTGTACACATCTCTATTTAAGGTGACTTATTTTCTGCTGTAACAAACTCACTCTACTAGTGCTACAGTGATGTACCTCATAATTCCAAAGTAAAATGTTTATCATTAATAAAATGATTATGAATTCATAAATACAGAATATAAATTATTTTCAAGATTTAACCAGCCTTAGAGCCAGGATTTTTCCAGATATACTCTGACAAGATTATTAGTTTAAATACCCTTGAAAAAAAATGGATCATGTAACAGAGTCAATTCATAATGAGATAAATGGTACAGAAGCTGTGTGAATGGGAAGTAGATGTTATAAGCCTGAAAATGAAAAGTAAATAATATGAAATAAACATATACACAAAATGCATAATGCTTCACAAATGAGCATGTGAACAAAAGTTTACCAGTACATGCCAACAACATGCATAATGCTGTAAACACATAGGATGACAAATAAATATTGGAAATTTTGAATAAGAATAACCAACTACTTCATGTAAGTGTAGTGTGTGTGTGGGGGGGGGGGGGGGGGGAGGGGGGGTGAATATTGAGTCCTGTATATGAAATGCAAAGAGTGCTATAGATATTGGGGTGTACAGTGTACATGACACTATCACATATGTATAGGGTGTCCCTGGTAAAAAGAAACTCAAGTTTATGGGTAAATTACTCAATACTTTCAAATTATTTTTTGACAATGTACACATCACTGAGAATTTTTTTTTTTCATTTCTTTTCATTTTATACCAAAAACCTCAACTAAAGTTTGCATAACTGATTTCAGGAAGTAAGTGACAGCATCAGAAACCCAACTGTCAAAAAAAGTGGGTGTATGCTACATAATTATGCATTATTATGGTTTTTTGAAAGATACATGTAGAAAGTACTTCAGGATTATCAATCATCATAAATGTACATCATTTAAAACTTCCCATTCTCGTCTGCCATTAAATGCAATAGTTATGATAGAAGGATCATGCATAACTAAGCAGTGGTTACAGTTCGTTATTCCGAAGGTTCGTTATTCCGAAGGTTCGTTAATCCAAAAACTAAATAAGGTTCGTAATTCCGAAGGTTCGTTAGTCCGAAGTTATTTTCGGACTATCGAACCTTCGGAATAACGAACATTAATTCATTTTCAGATAACGAACCTTCAAAATAACGAACCTTATTTTATTTTGGGATTAACAAACCTTCGGAATAACGAACCTTATTTCATTTTCAGACTTACAAACCTTCGGAATAACACCACAAATGTTCAGATTATCGAACCCTTTTTCATTTTTGGACTAACAAACATCTAGGTATACACAATTTGCGTGTTTTGGAGTAACGAACCTTCGGAAAAACAAACCTTCAGAATAATGAACATCACCCCCTAAGCAGGTACTGACATTTTGATTGACTGCCTCATTCCATTCCCTCCAAAAAAATGTCAGTGTGACAAAAGACCAATTTTACTGCCTCCTTTTCATGCATTATTTTTTCCATCTTAATCATGGTCCAACTGAAAGGACAGAGTCTGAGCTTTTCAATGATACGTATTTCTACAAAATCAATAATCCCAAATCATTTCCTATCTTGCTAAATGCATAGTAGTAAACCAAATTTAGCAGCCATCAGCCTAGTTTGGATGAATGAGTTTCTGCCAATGTCACTTTAGACTGTTTGCATAAGGTCATGAGTGATTCTTAACAGGTTTTGATATCAATCAGAAAATGAGAAAGTGAGCTTTCCACTGATGTGTACACCAATCAAATGGTAATTTTAAAGTACTGAGTAAATTACCGCTAAATATGGGTTTCCATGGGGGGGGGGGGGGACACCCTGTATATTGTGAAGTGTGGATACAATGAATAGTTAAAGGGGGTACCCAATGCTGAAACAATGTTAGCTCATTTAAAAGAGCATGATTTTATTAGCAGAAAATCATCCGCCTAAAGTTTTTTAAAAAGTCGTGTTGCCAAGGAAACCCCCAAATGTGGTAAGATTTCAGGATATTTTTGACCCCTCAGCTGTGACGCAGTTTCAACTGGGTACCCACTTTGACGTCAAAATGACGTCAAAGTGGGTACCTTGTCGCGCATTTCTAGCAAAATGCGCGCAAGATATAATACATGTTGTACAGTCTAGCGCGTAGCACAACTGCAGTGCGCGAAGCTGGGTACCCACTTTTACGTCATACCTCATGCTCAATTTTTTGGGGTCAGCTCATAACTTTTCATGAGAAAATTAGCCAAAATGCATTGATTTCGATTGAAAATCATCCTATTTTAAATGTCATTCTTCTTAGAATTCTATTCTCGATCATATATCAAAATTTTGTTTACCATTGTGTAATCACTTTAAACATACAGGTATAACACTACATTTATGTAGGTTTGATATAAGACAACATGCAAGTATGTGTATAATTCGGGTAATTTGAGGAAATGTGAATGTGATCGTGTATACCATATGCTTGTGACATTAGTTGTGAGAAAAATTAGTCTAGGACTAATACCAAATGATATGTCTTTATATGATCTGTACAAGGTCCATCAAGTACAATAAATAGGAGGTTCAATAATTAGGTACAGCTAGGTTAAAAAGATACTACTGAGAAGTACAACTGCATATTGATTAGTAACAAAGTTTTCCTACATTTCCCAAACAGAATTAATTTGTGTATCTATGAAAAATAATGGTGTTCACATTTTATGATGATAAAGTAACATACAAATCCTTGCAGATAGACAGTCCAGGAGAATATCAAATGTCCATAATGAGTCAAAGGGAAAAGGGAAGGTCTGTGACGATTCTTATAAATGTGAGAACATTTTCAACACAATGGTTCTAAACTACATTTTCATGATATCCTGCCCAGTGTATCTTATTCAACAACAACAACAAAAAAAAAAAAGAGGAATCATGTTTGAAAATGAGAAATCATTATCATCATTTATGAAATCCTACAGCCCCTTTTAAGACAATGAATGAAAGGAGTCCCACACATCATGGAAAAACATCCTGTAAAACCAACCAAAAAAAAAAAAAGACAGGAAAACTCTGCAAGAGAGAAGGGAAAGGGCCTGAAAAAGGGTACCGGTATAGGCCAGAAACTGAAATCCCTCAGGCAGATCTCGAATACACTCTCTGCATGGGTGAATGTGCAAAATCACAAATGATAAGCAATGCACATGCAAGGCAAATCAGAAAATGAAAAACAAAAACACAAGAATGGATGAGAAGCATGAGTGCAAATAAAATCGTAGTCAGAGAACTCTAAGTTATGAACTTTGAATGTGAATATAATGTAGGTAGATTGAGAAATATAGCACTGGGAGGGAATCAAACTGCCATTTAAAGTCCATTTACAGGTATATCATTTTCTTTTGATTGGGAACCAGAAGGAAACTTTCTCTGAACCCATTTATATTGGGAGTCAGTCCGTCCCAGAACCAGGAACCAGTCAAGGAGCAGTCTAACTCCCAGTATAAATGGGTAAGAAGACTTTGGATCCTAAAGTAAGAGCAGTCCAACTCCAGTACACGCGGTCGCAGTGGTTATACGCAGTCAATCTGATATACTTGTTTGAAACCGGGCTCAACAATGACAATAACAATGAAAGTTTGGTGGGGGGGGGGGGGGGGAGGTATGTTACCATGGCAACATGAGTCAGACTCGCAAGCAGTTTGGTCGTAATAAATGGCAGTATAAATGGATTTGTGCCAGTCTAAGTTGGGGTGGTCCAGAAGTTCCCTCAGTCCGCAGTATAAATGGGGTATCTGACTAATCATTGTCATGTAATAAATATGCATCATGCAGAGAAAAATTTGTTTGAATATAACAGCTCCAGCAAAGAACTTTCAACTAAATTATCAATATCTATTTCTATTATGTTTTCTTTAATTAGAACTAAATTTGATTTCTCACTTATTATCCTCAAAGGTTCTTTTCTGCCTCATCCAGTAATGATTTTTTCACTTTTTAAAAAATTTCTGATTTACTTCCTGGGATTCCTCTATCCTTTTTCCCTTCCTTTCGCAAAATCATTATGAATGTTTGAACAATATTTAACTTGTGAAATGACCAAAACTAAGAGCGTGGGGCAAAAAGTGTCAACATGCAGCTGGCCATCAACCTAGGATTTACTGCAGCGTATGGTGACTTCAAAGCATAATGTGGCTTCAAATAAAAAATCCAAATGGAAATTATTAGTAGAGGGAGATGGAAAAATGATCCCATAAATGTGTTATTAGAATTAGAGATCGAAACAAAAATATGAAACAAATTTCCACGGACAGTCCAAAATCACCAATAAAACACAACCACGAGAGACTAATAAACTCTATAAACCCAGTCATGAAATGGATACACTTGGACAGTGGGTTCCATTTTCCAGGCCAAGAAATGAGGATGCCCACTGCTGAGCAAATACACCTAGAGAAGTTTAAAATTCTGAAGTCCCTGTTGTACAAAATCAATGATTACATAAATATGGGATGTGTAATGAGTAGAAAATGATCGATATATTCTATTAGGTTTGTCAGCACAAATCCCAAGTCGGCTACAGTGATCATGGGGTTGGGATGTGAGAAGAATATCAAATGAACCTTTAAAGTATTTACATTGCATGAGGAAATCACACATATCGCCGGTCAGCAGATTCGACATCGAACCCACTTTCTGTCTCTTATACTAGGTCTGCCAGTGGAGTCTGTATCTGTTAAATAAAACATTGAATTCAAAAGACATTTGTAAATCTATCTTCTATATTGGAAACATTTTCAGACTAATGTAACTTGCAGTATTGTAAAACAAGTTTAGAATATGCAAACAACACAATCAATAGCTAGAACTTCTTTCACTCATTTCACACTATTCATAAACTATTAATTCTGGTGCAATATAAGAAACAATGCTGAGCCTGATCGGTTAAAAGTGACATTTCTGTCCATCCATGACATTCATCACTTATGGATTCTAGTTTAAGTAGACAACCAGGGCAACCAAATTTTATTCAATTTTAACTCCTTCAGTGATGCCCTTCACAATAAAACATTAAATAGCTCAACAAATTTCATTCCATCGGTGACAAACCGATTAGGCTCTGCTATAAGTAGAGCAAAAATTTCACTCTTTTTGCTTTGAATTATACAGTTTTTAGCGACTTAGACAGGAAGAAGAAGGTACATTTTTCCTCTTCATAACGGTTCTTACATTAATTTATTCATCCGCTGTACCTTGGAGAACTAAAAAATTGGCAGCTGTGAATCTAATACATGTCTCCAGACATCATCACACTAATACAGATACTTGTAAAGCATGCTTCGCAGTTATGGTGTTACTATAGCAGCTCAAAGCATGCTGATCATATAAAAGAAATCTATACATTAATTACGAGGGTTATACTTGGCAATTTCAAAATGTTAAAGGGAAAGTCCACCCTGGAAGTTTCACTGTTATTTCAATTGGTATTCAATGGGTCAATTGGTCCAATTGAAACCAATAAAAGGAGATAAATTTGAACAGCATTTTAAAAAAGAAATGAGCAAAATCAGTCAAAGAATAAGAAAATTACACTAATTTACATTTTCTAGTAAATTACTCTCGGCTCTGCAAATTGGCAACACTGATGACATCATATGCGAGCAGCTCTCCATTCACTTTGTACATGAAATTTCACATTTTCTCAATTTTCTTGGAAGTTACACATTTTCTTACCCCATAGTCAGAGTATGTTATGTAAAAAGCAATTCTTATGAACATACATTGACTATGGGGGTTAGAAAATGTGTAACTTCCAAGAAAATTGAGAAAAAGTGAAATTTCATGTACAAAATGAAGGGAGACCTGCTCGCATATGATGTCATCAGTGTTGCCAATTTGCAGAGCCGAGAGTAATTTACTAGAAAATGGAAATGAGTGTAATTTTCTTATTCTTTGACCAATTTTGCTCATTTCTGTTTTTTAAATGCTGTTCAAATTCATCTCCTTTTATTGAAACAGTGAAACTTCTAGGGTGGACTTACCCTTTAAAGCTAGTATCTCACTGACCTATGACAGCATGTGACTGGTTGGAGACACCAAATTGTGAGTAAATTTTATGTCGCAAAGTAGCAACAATCTTCACTTGGTATCATGATGAATTGCATGTCACATGAACTCCCAGCAAAATTAGGGCCATAATTTGCTTGGAGATTGCATACATGTTGTATGACTGTTGCAAGACATTCATGCAACAAAACCAAGTCTGTGTAACTATTTTTGAGAGCAAACCCCTGCAACTCATGTGAAGAAACTGAGACCCCCTTGAATGTTAAGATACATTTTGGAGACTCCCTCCCAAATGCCATTCATAATTTGTCACATAAAAGTTTTAGCCCAGTGAGATAGGGGCTTTGGGGCAGAGGAAGGACTTGAAGAAATGGGGAGAGGAAAGAAATAATGCTTTATGAACACTGCTTTAACCCATTCGTGACAGAGGTCCACATTTTGTGGTTTTGCCAAATATCTTTTGATGCAAAGCCCAAAAAATCATACCAAAACACATGAGCAGAAAGAGCAAAAAATTCTACACAAACTGTGCCCATTTTGGTTGCGTCAATATTCGTTGTTTGATGCTGAAGATTTTTTAAAAGGAAAATAAGCATTAAAATCCTTAAATTGGCAATGTGATAGAAAGTTTAAAATCTCCGTTTTCCCCTGCAAATTGGCAACTTTTTGACTTCTCATCATAATTTCTGTCAATTTATATTCATTTCAGATACATGACGTTTTATAAGAAAAATGTAGCAATAAAATAAAAATATTTGTGTTGCCAATTTGAAGAATAAAAGCTGATCAAATTAGGCTTTAAATAATTCCTGTCACGAATGGGTTAATAGTCAAACTTACACGACAAAGCAGAACAATGGTTTAGGACAAAACCAAATAACTGGTAAATGCAGGGTTTAAAACAAAAAACAAAAAAGATGCCTTGACAGCACAGTATATACCCGTAGGAACTCGTTTCAATATATGTTCTTAATTGTATCTTCAGTGCATGAAAGTGCAAAGCAAGTAATGATCATTATATACTATGTTACCCTTCCATTTCCTCCAGCACATTTTGCTCATTTTCAGCTGGTATAAAGAAGAAACTCAAAAGTAACTACATATGGCCTCTTTCATAAATGCGGATATCATTTTTGCCTCAAGCCCTAGTTACTAATAATTATTCCAGAACACCACCAAGCAGCAAGCATGGTATTACTGTCATTGTGATGTCAGAAATATTATTTACAATTATAAATACTGTCAGACTGATTGTTAATGCTGGCACCCACGGGCTTGAGTACCACAATTTCTTGAAGTGTTGTGTCCAATAACATTTCCATTAGTGCATCTCTATTTGTATTACTGAGCTATTTAATACTTTCATCTGTTATTCATGCAGAATTAGACAAAATGACAGCACTCCTAAGGCATCAGTTACTAGTATTATAATTACAACTCTCAATTTTATTAATTCAACTTCACAGTTTCATGAGTGTTAGAATGATAATAATAATAATAATAATGGGAGATTCTTGTATAATGCTCATGTCTAGCACATTTACCATTCCTGGTGCTACATTATTATTACCATGGCTAAGTAAAGCAAAGCTGTTATTACAGCACTCTAGCCTTTCAAAGAACTTCTTCCTACCAGCTAACAATTTACTATACCTGAGTGGAGAATGGCATATGTAGATAAATGTCTTGCTAAAGATGGTGCCATGGCGGGACTTGAACCATGAACTATGTGATTTACAGTCCAGTGACATATCCATTAGACCACAACATCCCCAATACATTGGCATTATACTACATAGTACAATGACAATTTGGTATGTGTATATGTTACGCATGTACTGTATATAATATATAACTGTAAATACTACATTTGTGAGTGAATAATCGTCATTAGATAACAACATGGAGGAACACGAGTGCAAATAATTTTCGATGTTTGAAGAACATGAATGCATCATTGTACATGTATATTCATTATGCTGGAGTTATGTGCAATGTACAGGATCACGTATATTGTGACTGGGTGTAGTTTTTTTTTTTTTTTTTATATGTTTACATAATAGTATTACACACACATTACTTATGGCTGATGGCTCATTCAGATATATACGTTGGAAACCATGAAAAAAAATACAGCAGCTCTTTGTATACCTAATGAATGGAAAGTGGTTGCTAGTGACACACAACTTAATTGCTATACACTTACTCACTTACTCATGTATGTATCATAAGATACAGACATGTGACATGCTGCGCACTGTAAAAAACCATTTTTCGGAAGGTGTTACCTGTGCAAATGTGAACAAGCCTTAAATGTACAGGTATGATTCCATTAATGACATGTATATCTGCAAGTCAGTGCAAGACCATATTCAAACGTGAATGTATTTAGTGATGTATCATAGCATCAAAGAGTATCTGCAGTACACATACATGTACATGTGTAAGTGTGTAAATGTAATTGGTGTTTACACTTATATTTATGATATGATAATATATGTGTGATCTACATGTAAGAGATCATCTCCTGAGCAAGATGGTGTCATATTGTGCAGTACATGTTAAACTATAGAAGCACATTTAAACAGACAGGGTAAGGTATTGGTATTTCAACAGCTATGGAGCTAGCTGTGGAAACAAGAACGACAAACAACAACAAACAACAACTTACTAAAACTCATGCATACATGTATATGTAAGTGCAAGATGCATTACAACAACATGCCAGGGTCTTGCTGTGCAAAGGGTAATATTCAAGAATGCACAAAGATTTTACGACATGAATGATTAAGAAGAACTTTGGGGGAACTTTTTATTTCTTCCAAAATTTAGTTCTTATATCAAGACTTGAGTTTTACATTTAAAAAGAAGCTTGCGTTCTGGGTAAGGTGGAAATAATTTTGTTATGAGAGTCTGGAAGAATATTATAATAGAAATATTACTTTAACCCATTCGTGACAGGAATTATTTAAAGCCTAATTTGATCAGCTTTTATTCTTCAAATTGGCAACACCAACATTTTTATTTTATTGCTACATTTTTCTTATAAAATGTCATGTAACTGAAATGAATATAAACTGACAGAAATTATGATGAGAAGTCAAAAAGTTGCCAATTTGCAGGGGGAAACGGTGATTTTAAACTTTCTATCACATTGCCAATTTAAGGATTTTAATACTTGTTTTCCTTTAAAAAATTTTCAGCATCAAACAACGAATATTGACGCAACCAAAATGGGCACAGTTTGTGTAGAATTTTTTGCTCTTTCTGCTCATGTATTTGGTATGATTTTTAGGGCTTTGCATCAAAAGATATTAGGACAAACCACAAAATGTGGACCTCTGTCATGAATGGGTTAAAAGGACTGCCCTTCAAATGCCCTCATATTCAAAATATGACAAGAAACTAACTGAGTGTTCAGCCCAAACATTTTGTGTTTAGTCCCATATACTAATTTCTGTGTGCATTTGCATGAGCTTTTCATCAAGTTCAAGTTGATTTCTTATCATTTTGATGATATCCAAACCTCAGGGTATGCATGAATTTTAAGCACTACTGACTCAACCTTCCCCAATTGATTAGAAACAGTTTCTTTAATAATGAAAATTCGCATGACAAGAACTCAATGCTATCTTAACCTATTGCTTAAATGAACTGGGTAGTCCCTGTATTGAACCCATGGGGGATAGAGAATTCAGTAGCCAACGAGTTTAAGACTGATTGGAGAGTAGGTACAGTCAAATACTTTAAACAAGCTTGCACTAAAGACCCTTTAATTAAAAACAACTGACTTGCATGCAAAGTAGACAAGCTATTTGCCATGCTCCTTTCGTATCACAAGACAGGCCAGATAGTGTTATTTCAATGTGTGCCTCATAATGAGACATATATAATGATCTAACTCCCAAATGTTTCTAAAAACTAATATTTAAATGAATCATGAAGTAGCACTTCTTCAGAGCATGATTTCTTGCTGTTTTTCATGCATGAAGAAATGTAGAAGGGGTCTAATCCAATTTAATGTCAGACACTGCAACCGAATTTGTCTATAGTTTTTACAGTTCTGCAATTAAGTAACCTGTTCCTTTACTGTACATCAAAAGTTTTGAGGGAATGTTCGTAAAATGCAACTTCTAGTTTGGCTTCATTTTCTACAGTTTTGTGTTTTGTAAGAATCCATTTTATTCTCAATCAAACTGGAGTGATGATGCAAATGACAGGGAAGGCATGTTCACTTGTACCTAATGAAAATAGCTGCATGATGCTGGGCTTTGTACAGTGGGAACACACCATTGGCCTGACTATAGAAAAATGCCATTGTACTGCTGACTAGAACACATAATTGGCCCTTTCTTAAATGCCATATCCCACTGTGAAAAATGCATGATGGATGAGAGACATATGGGGGGGGGGCCAAAATGGCTGTTAAGATGTCATTTGGTCCAATATCAATTTTTCAATGCCCAATTCATAACATTGCAGTTTGTCCAAAACTTATTTGTCCAAGCCTAGTTTGCCAATCATCCAAGAGGTCTATCTATCATTCAATCTACATTTTTGCTCTACTCACTTGTCAGTAATGTTGGTCTAATGCCCATTTTGGTCAATGACTATTTTGTCAAAACTATCTAGTCTAATATCCATTTGGTCCAATAAACAAAAAGGGCTACAGGGAGCTTGAAGCAGGGTCTAAACCAAAGAATATCCCATATAAAATATATCAACCAATGAGTTGTCCAACTAGTCATAAGATCAAAACATTGTAAATTAGACTATAAGGTAGACCATATCATCTACAGAGAGCCAGACGGGTGCTAACTCAATGTTCAAGAATAAAAGTAACTGCCTTCTGGCTTCTAGTGAATGAAATATGGAGAATACAATTTCAGCACAGACCAAATGATACAAGACCAATTGGAGAGTAGGCAAACTGATAATAGACGAGCTGATTACCGGATGCACTAGCATTGGACCAAATAGCCATCAACAAGATGAGGACATTGAAAAAAAACTGTATTACCTAATTCTGCATTGTTGTCTCCTCCAGCAGCAGGTGAGCTATGTTGACTGGCCCTCTTCCTCTTCAGATCAGTCAGAGTTTCTCCTTTACTTGAGTACTGCTCATCCATCTCCTCACCTTCTCCTGTCAGACTGGAAGGTTTTGCATTCTCCTTCTTCTTCATCCTCTCCTCCTCCTTCCTCTTCATCTCCTCCTTCTTTCTCTGCTCTTCCTCCTTCTTCTTTTGTGCTTTCTCCTCTTTGGCCTTTTGCTTCTCCTGTTTCTCCTTCTCCTTCTGCTCCCGCTTCAGTTTCTCCTTTTCCTCCTTCTGTTCCTTTTTGCTCTTCTGGCTCTTGAAGTCTTCTTCTGCCGGTCGCTTCTTCAAGATTGACACTAACCGTTTTTGATGCGTCGGCGCTCCCTCAAGGGTGTCCTCAAAGCTGCCGTTCTCCGTCCTGCCATTTTCCTGTGTCCCATCTCCGCCCAAATCCCCATTCTTTTTGTTCCTAGGACTCTCAGGGTCTGAGAGTTCCTCTGTTATGACAGGCATAGGGGTCACCCGACCCTCCTCTCCATTTTCACTCCCTTCAGTGTTCTGTTCACCACTTTGCTCTATGTGTCCATTTGTTTCTTCTGAGAGGGCAACATCATCAATATTTGTGATCGGGCTGCTTTCGGTAGAGTTTTCTAATTCCTGTAAATGAAGAAAAGAATTCTCTTGTTAATGTACAGGAAAAAGGAAATTCATGATTAGGCACATAATCATTCAGGGGCAAGTATCAACAAATATCAATTATGTTTAAAGCAAACATCTGTAAAGTATATTCAGCATTGCTGATACTTGAAAATCTTCAGGGAAACATGTCACTATATACTAGTACTTCTAAGTAATCAAAATTGCATTTCCTAGGTAATCAAAATTACGTTTCCACAAAAACAAAGATATTTTAAAGCAAAACAATTCATACAGAATCAGGAAATGTGTAAACAAAATGTATTACAATGAAATGCCACAATGATTTGCATATGATATAGTTTCCATATGATAGGCATTTCTTCTTAGAGGTATCTAAGATTTAGTGTCTAACCTGTCTACAAGGAACATTATACTGTAGATGGAAACCAAAGGGGTCTTAATGAAGAATACTATTCCTAATGTCATTTAATCTAATGTCATTTTATCTTTGTAGAAAATCATATTTTATGAAATAAGATATATATATTCTATATATACAGTCTATATACACTAGGCAAAAAAAAAAAGAAGATATACACACTAAATGATTCATATTATTAGTTAAAGTGCACTAATCACCAAAAGACAGTTTATTAGGGATTCAATGTTATCTTTTTTTCTTTGAACTCCTTTAACCATTCATATAAGGTTGGGGGGGGGGGGTTACTTCACACGTACTAGCTGTACATACATTTTTTTTTTCAGGTGACTGGTACACTCTAAAACCATAAGGTCTGAAAATGTGAAGAAAACTGTTTTTTCTACAAGGTGTATGAAAACTTATGGGCCCAACTTGATGTATGTCATGAGTCCGCTGCACCACCATGTTTTCCTTTGCTAAGCTCAAATTATAAGGTCAGACAAGTATCTATAAATAGGTAGCCATTCTAATAAACTATCCTATTAGCCTCTACAACTGCTGCAGGCAGGTTTTCTAAATCAAACTCTGACAACCTTTGCAGAAAAGCTGCGGATTACATAACCATATAATCACTTCCTTCCCGAATTTCATAACGAGACAGCTGGATTCCAATGAAAAACAAATTTAACCTTATCAATAAGTTGCCATGTCATGCTTTTTATATGTAGAATCCTAGGCAAGCAATTCAATTTCTATTTATTCTAGGGTACCTAGAGGAAAAATATGACCTCATTAAAATCTCAATGAGAAAGTACGTCTCTTTTCATTTCCTTTCTCATATAATGATATACACAAGAAATTTGTCACTGTACAGCAAGAAATTAGTTAAAAGGAGTCAAAAGCACCCCCCCCCCCCTCTATCTATGTTTGTCTTTTTATTTGTTAATGGTTTTTGTTTCTTGCTGTTGCTGGTTTGTTTGGGTTTTTCATCTCCTCTATCTTGTTCAATACCTCATACATCTCTCCATTGTGTGGTGTTTATTACACACTGCACCACTTAATAAAAGAAAACAGTTAGGACAAGCCTGTTTTGCAATTACATTTTCATGAGGAAATATCATGAATTCTTCCTGAAAATGATAAGCTGTCTACAGAAATAAAAGAGTGAGACAGGGATGTAAGGAAAAGGAAATTGCAAGGATGCAATGCCTCTGAACTCTATACAAACAATGCCATTTCCTTCAAACCACACAATAACAAGGATATATCAGTGCATATCAAAGAGACATATCAAAAGAAAAGTTGAAAACTGCAACAGGGGTTTTCAAAAAATCCTACCATTTGACAATATGATAAGCAAATAGTGAATTCCAATATATGCAATGATGCAAGTATAAATACATGAATTTTTATTTGAATCTTATTCTTTGTGGAAACAAATTTGCAACAGAAGTGACCTTGAATCTATGAAGATGTAACGTTTAAAAGTGTAAAGGTTGAATAGTCCTGGAGCTATTTGATGATATTATCTTTTACTTTAAGATCCTACTCTCCAGCCTGTTAAGCCCACCGCACACTGTATGATCCGTCTGCGATCCGATTTTGGAAAAAATTGTTATAGCATTTGAGATGAACATTCAAACATGTAATATCTTAGTTCCAAATCAAAGTTCCAAATAGTTGCATGAATACTAAAATAAAAATTCTGGGCTATTGCGAGCCTCCCTGTAGGAATAAAAGCCAACTAAATTCTGAATCGTAGTGATGTCACAGCAATCTTGCAATCGGCTACGATTTGAAGCCAATTTGGCCTTTACTGAGACAAGGCTTACAGTTAACCAAAATTTCGATTTTAGTATTCTTATCATTATTCCAAACTTCAAATAAGACAATTTTACTTGTTTAAACTTTCATATTTAATGCAAAATGCCATTTGTTCAAAAATCGGGTCACAGTGGGATTGTGTAGTGTGTGGTGGGCTTAAGACAAAAACATAATTTTTTTCTATCAATAAACTAAAATGTGACCCAATCATTTAAAAACAGCGACTAAAAAAAAACAACAACATGATTTGGGCAAGATTGGATATTAGCAATTCCTATATATTGAAGATGTTCCTAATCTTTAAAACTAGGACTAAAGGGACATCAATTCCATTAGAATTACCCTGAATCCTATAGCATGAAAAGGGATTAATGAAAAGTATAGTCTGTACGGCTCCATACCTCTGTTTTTGACTGCATGAATGCTGCTTCTCCTTTGGCATCAAGCTTCCTCATCTCTCCTTTCTCTCGCTTACTGCTTCTCCTTATTGATGACCTAATCCAGAAAAAAGAAAAATAGCCCCCCAAAATAAAGTAAAAAGGGTAATATCTGATCTTTTAATCTTTCATATTTCTAAAATAATAATTTGTTATATTTAAAAGTCTTTATATTTTACATTCTATTTGCAAATCTTTTTTTTCAGGATCTTAAATCTGTTTCCTTTTAACAGACTTTAAAAAATTTAGGATTTATGTTTTAAAATGTGCATTTATGGTGGTAATTATGCCAGACACATGATGACATTACTTTGAGGACCGATTATCACAAAAGGAAGTTTTCCTAGCCTAGAAACAAAACTGGAAGGAATGATCAAGACATTACTCTCTTTAATAACAATCATAACAGAAACAATACAATGAGTCATTTTGATAAATGAAACATAATATTACCATATTCCTCTTAAAATGCAAAGTAATTCAGTTCTAATTTTCTTATAATATATGCAATGTGTCAAACAAAATTTGGACACGGGAAAGCATATATGTACGTACGAAAGAGGCAAGTAATTATAGTCATGACAAAGGAGACTCGATCTATGGGTTTTTTGCATTATATCTGCTCAATAGTCCATGTTTTCTAAAAAAAAAGTAATATTCTATACATTTGATAATAAGTTTCTTACTCCTTATCAAGTAGAATCTAAGATAACTGACAAATTGCTGTCTATAACCCTATGGAACTAAACATGGGCTTTATAACTGTCCACTTTGAGGGGATAGTATCAATCTGAACACTTTTGAGGTTTCAAAGTCAAAGGATATTCTACCATTTATGTCAGGAGGCTCTAAAGTTTCACTTTCGGGAAAACTGAACAGTGCACATAAATGAAAAACATATACATCAAGTGCCTCATTACTCATGCTTTAATGTACAATATCCCCTAATATCTGCCAATTTCGTCGTAAAGTGGAAAAAGGAACATACAATCTGTCTTTCATCCACTTATTAATTTACATGTATGTTGGCTATCTTTTTGGCATGGTATGAAAAGGGTAATCAAATGTGGAGGAATCTAATGTGAAGGTCTAATGAGTGGCTGCCAACTTTAGGCTATCTCTAAGGCCTCAGATGGCTTAAATTATCTTGCTGACACTTCAAATTTCTGCTTCTAACCTTGGATCCAAATATAGTCACTTAAACGCCCGGTCTATCAATCCATAATTTGGACAGACTGATGTTTATTTCATTAAAATTAAATTTTCTATTCAACCTATATAGCATGATTTGCAGTTCAAGTGAATTTTTATATAAGACTATTTCCAAGTGAACTGGTCTAAATAGTTAGTTTTGGGCCACATTCCTCATTGACTGTGTGAGATATTTAGCCCATACACTGTTTCCTTCAGAACTTGGTCTTATACCATACATGTAAGTCTTAGACCATTCCTGCTTAAATAGACAAGAAACTTTACACATAGACCATTCCCATCATGTATAGGTCTCACAGCACTGCCTTGAGGACCTGCTCTCAAGTCTTGGTCATATTACTGCTTGTTAAAGGAGGAAACTTCACTCATTGAACAGCTCCTCTAAAGCTTGGTCATGGATCTCAGTTCTTGGGACTACAATATAGACTTTGGCATGTTGGACCAAATGAATCCAGGTTCTTACCCCCTCTTATTTCGACTAGAACTTCTCCTAACAAGGCCTCCCGTAGGTCTGATGCGGTTTGATTGGATCTCTTGCTTCAGCTGCTGTATTAGACTTCTGATCTCATCATCTTCGCAAATACCTAGAAAGAAAAAGAATATGGTATTTTGTTTTTATTAGGGAGCAACATCTACAATATAGTACAACCAAAAACTTTCACCAAAAAAGTGACAGGCATTTTTATGGCATGCAACTTTTGCATGCAGCAAAATTCAATTGGTGCAATGCGGTTATTTGGCATGAAACTTTGGAAATATGGATTACGGCCAAAGCTTCACGCACGAGAAATTCGGATTTTGCAGTACTTTCTTTCCTTTACTGATTATGTAAAGGAGGTATGTTATGTAAAAAGCAATTCTTCTGAACATACATTGACTATGGAGGTTAGAAAATGTGTAACTTCCAAGAAAATTGAGAAAAAGTTAAATTTCATGTACAAAGTGAATGGAGACCTGCTCACATATGATGTCATCAGTGTTGCCAATTTGCAGAGCTGAGAGTAGTTTACTAGAAATGTAAATGAGTGTAATTTTCTTATTCTTTGACCAATTTTGCTCATTTCTTTTTTAAAATGCTGTTCAAATTTATCTCCTTTTATTGAAACAGTGAAATTTCTAAGGTGGACTTTCCCTTTAAGCATTATAAAGAACTGTGAGAAAGCTTTAGAATTCATTTTCATAATTAATTGCTACAAGAATGGTTAATTTCATTTTCAAATGGGAGGCAAGTCCCGCTTAACCATGACTTAAACCATGATGAAGATGTGGCAATTGAGTTAAGTAAAAAAAAAAAAAAAAAAAAAAAAAAAAAAGTATGCTCATGTTTGTAATGCTAAATGGGAAAACTTCCATAACAATATTAAAGAGGGACTTTGAGTAATAATATACGGTCAAAGAAACCTGGGGGGTGTTTCATAAAGAGTTAAGTTGGACTTAGAGTCATCCGTAAGCCCCAATGTGCATCCGGTATTTAACGTGTAATCTCACTGATAGACTTCCCAATAGTGCGCGTCCCCTCAGCATGATCTGACCAAAGCGGTGATGCATAATATACAGCACACAACCTAGGAATTTAAGTGCGACTTTAAGTCCAACTTAACTCTTTGTGAACCCCCCCGTGGACAACCAAAGGGTAATACATGTAGCTTCTCCTGAAAGCTTCTCCTGAAAGCTTCTAACTCTAAGAATAGGGGTAATAACCTACATGCTTCTAGCCATAAGGAGATGAGACATTCTACTTACTTAATGGTGTTTCATCATTATTAGTTCTTGCATCTAGGTCTGCTCCTGATTCTACTAGCATGGTGATAATATCAGTCTGTAGAAGGCAAAAAAAAAAAAAATGAAAACAGCAAATTAGATTCACATCACTAAAAATGATAAGAATGAGCTGCAAAATAATTTGAAAAACAAAGAAAAGAATGAAAAGTGAATCATGATGACAGGAGAGAAACAACAGAAAGATTGACGGACTGACAGACAGAGAGAGCAAAACAGGCTTAAAGCTGCACAGAGGCAGACAAAAAAGATAAAGAGAAAGAGAGGGGGAACAGGAAAACACACAAAGAGATTTTAGGAGTGGGAGAGGGCATAATCATTTGATAAAGAAGATGTCTTCTGCTTAAAGCCAGAAGCTTACAACTTCCTGCAAACAACATGAATAACAGATATTGGTGGACAAGGAATCATGGAATGATGTTAAAAATAGCTACCTAAAAACATACGTTAACAAGGAATGGAAAGACATTTTAAGTAATGAGAAATAGATATGTGGTCTTGAAAAAATTGTATTCCTGAAAAAAGGAGAATAACAAGATAACAATAATCAGTCAAAGATGGCAAAATTGATCAAAATAAAAGACAGAGAAAGGAAACATAAAAACTCTTTGTTTCAGAACATCAGGAAAGATATACCAACAAATATGAAATGAGGAGCATATAAACTTTGTACTATCGCTTTCATAATGCTGCTTTTTTTTGTTATTATTGTTATTGTTTTTTTCTTTATCGATTGTTTTGATTCACCCGGGAAGCGTTTCATGAAAGGACTTGTCGGATGTTTTATCCGAAAAAGTCTGTTTTATCCGACAGTTGCCACAGTAACGATGCTTCTCAGCCAATCAAAATCAAGGAAAGATGTCAGATCTGACAACTTGTCAGACAACAAATGTTGATGAAACGCTCCCCTGTTGATTTGTTTACTTGAAAATCAATAAAACACATTTTTAAAAATATGGAATGAAATCCAGAATCGTTTGAATAAATAAAATGGACAGGAGAGAGAGAAAGGTGGGGAGGAAAAGGGGAAGTGAGGGAAGAAAGATAGATTAACGATCTCATAACACCATTCAATCTGAGAAAATGTTTTGATCATGCTTGATAGCATCACAGTGAAATAAAAACAAAATAAACAAACTTTCATAATACATACTGTAGGACATAAGCTGATGTTTTAAAGATTTATTTGGCACAAACCACCAAACCACTATCAGACAAGACAAACTAACACCACTGGCTGTATCCCAAACAAATCATAGAGATGCTGTCTTTACTTTTCCTTTTCTTTGCGGTATAGCAGACGGTTTGCAACCAGCAATTTGGACAAGATCCATGATTAAAACATGACTTTAAAGAGGTGTTTGGAAAGCTCCTCTACATTACTACACAAATCAAAGATACTTCACTTCCCCGGTGAATCATTTGACATTTCCTACCATACCTTCTCCAAACTAATCTTGGATTTATTCATTGGTTCATCAGGGTGTAAGGAAACCTCATTTGGCTACCAAATTCTTGAAGGATTTGGCCTGATTTGAATAAAATTAGGACTCGAGCCTTAAGAGCAGCTATCATTGAAATGAGATGAGATTGGTTTGAAATGTTGCAGAAGGCAGGATTATACAACTGTGACAATGGTACAGAACTCTTATAAAATGAATGCTCTCATCTCAGATTTAGAGTTATTTGCACTCAATATGAATTATTGCTGAATAATATTCTTATGATTTTTATTGCAAATGAACATTAATTTTTTTCTGACTTAACATCGATTGATGTTCACAGAGCTTTATTTTTCTTATATCCTATTAAAATTAATACAAAATTCAAGCTGCAAACTACGAATCTACATTATAGAGGTGGGTTTTTTTAACATTACTGTAAACAGAAAAAACTAAACTATTCATGTACAGGAAGATGCTGATAGAAATTGCACACTGGTTTTACAATACAGCTAAAACAGCTAAAGTATGCCAAACAAGAGAAAGAAAGAAAAATAAATAAATAAATAACTGTGGGAACAAAAGATATTGTCCCACAGAACATGATGTGATTTCCCTGTACCAATGTCATCTACACTTATTATTTTCCCCTGAGTGAAATTTACACTCTGATTTCCTGTTCTGATTAGAACTGGGTGGTAAGGAATAACTACAAATGATAGCTCAAGTAGCAAAGGTGATACTCTGTCAAAACATCTTGCAGTAGTCACAGCCAACAGATTCCATTAAAGCATCAAATCTGATCCCCCCCCCCAAAAGAATTCATTAGAACATGTATATTCCCTCAACAATATAAATACCAATATTCATTTCCAAATATTGCCAATTTGAATCATCATCACATGATTGTGACAATGAAGTATTTAGTCTTGTAGCAATATGAGTTAAAATGTAACAGTTTCATGAGTTAATAATTCTAAAGGCTTGTTCATACTGTATATGAGGGTGGATACCAATGAAATTTTATATATATTTTTACAAAATGAATGGCAATCATGCAACAAAAATGTCCCACACTCATTCACTTGGTTGTTATAAAATGCCCTTAAAAAAAACCCCTCAGTCTCAGAAAAAGAACCCCCCAGTTTCCCCTCATATTTGAATAGGTCTTAAATGGCTTATACTTAATCAAATACAATAAAAATCATTCTGATTCTCTATATACAAAATCATGTGAGACACAAATGCCTTGAAATACTAACACTGAACTTTGGCAAGTCCACATTACTTGATCTCTTAGTGTCCCATATGTTACCAAATAAAATGATACTGTGAACATGAACTGACATGAAATTTATCAACCCACTTATGACAGAGGGTCTACATTGTGTGGTTTAAGGTGCTTTCACACATGATGCGACAGTGTGGTACCACGCTGTGTCACCACACTTTTTTTGTGTACAAGCCTATGGGGTATAGGGCGACAAAATATGTTGCCGAGGCAGGACACACTTTTTTTTTGCTGCCTAGATACACAAAAAATGCGCACCCATCAAATTTCTAAAAAGTTAGCGCAAAAATTGTTGCCATGAGATTGCTTGCGCAAGTTTTGACAATATGCTCTCTTATTGAGAGTTGACGCGTTAATGTGCGTTCATTAGCATATGTGGTGACACAAAGTCCCACCATGTGTGAAGACGAAACAGTGTGGCGCCACAGTGTGGTACCACACTGTCGCATCATGTGTGAAAGCACCTTTATTCTATCACTCTTGCTCTCTCTCTCTCTCTCTCTCTCTCCACTTGCCTTTCCAACGAGTAACTTTTATCACTTGACATACTCCTTTTCACAATGTGTTAATCTGATGAATTTAATTTAATATATCATTGACCTAATTGTTTTTTATTATAAGTACTCGGGTTTCTTTATATCTCCAATGCTCTCCCTTGCTTCTTCTTTCTTGCTTCTTCTTTCTTTTCTCAATGCATCACTCTGTTTCTTTTTTATTGTTAGAAAGATCTATAGATTGTATGTTTTATGCACATGTTTCTATGTTTGTAAACTACTGACTAGTGTGGGAGAACCTTTTAACAGGAACTAGTTTCCTTTTTGCTATCCCTGGCCACTAGTCGGTGGTATGTCCAATTTTCTTTGTATTTTGTACATTGTTTGTTTCTTTTGCCTGAAATCAAATAAATAAAAATAAAATAAATAAGTTTAGCCCAATAACTTTGGCTGCAGAGCCCTCAATATCATACCAAATACACGAGCAGAAAGAGCAAAAGATCCTGCACATAATGTGCTCATTTTTGATACTTTTTGTTTGATGCTAAACAAAATCAAAGGAAAAATAAGCACCAAAATCCATTCAAAACCACTGTTTTTCAATGTAAATTTGGCAACTTTTTAACTACTCAACATACTCTCTTTCGATTCATATTCATTTTAGGTCAATGACTTTTTATAAGAAAATGCAGCCAATTTAAAAAAAGAAACTAGATGAATCCTCGACCGCGCACGGTTGAAATTTATGCCTCCGCCATTGCCAGATTGGAAATATATGGCACATTCATGTTGATTTATTTATTTTCATGTATAAAATGACATCTCTGACCTTGACCTTTGACCTTGTGACCTTCAAATCTAATGAGACCAATATGAGAGACCTTACATATGCACATATGAGCCAAGTTTAAAGGTGAACCGTTACAGAGTTGTTAAGTTATCATAAGAACAAGCAATTTTCATGTATATAATGACCTCTATGACCTTTGACCTGTAACCTCAAGACCCAAAAATCTAATCAGATCATTGTCCCTCCCATTTGAATACATGTGCCAAGTTTGAAGCTGCTCCATCACATGGTTGAGTTATCGCGAGAACGGACAGCTATAACCTTTGACCTTTGACCTTGAGACCCCAAAATCTAATCAGATCATTGTCCCTCTCATATGCATACATCAGCCAAGTATGAAGTTGATCCGTCAAACAGTTGTTGAGTTATCACGAGAACGAACCATTTCTATGTACATAATGACCTCTATGACCTTTGACCTTTGACCTTGAGACCCCAAAATCTACTCAGATCATTGTCCCTCCCATATGCATACACGAGCCAAGTTTGAAGTTGATCCGTCAAACGTTTCTAGAGTTATTGCGAGAACGAAAACGGGACAGACGGACGGACGGACGGACGGACAACAGGAAAACATAATGCCTCTGGCAACCACCTAAGGTGGGTGGAGGCATAAAAACTAGTTGAGTTGCTAATGTGAGGAAGGAAGGCTAACCAAATTAGGGTTCAAATAATTCCTGTCGTGAATTGTTCTAAGTATCATGATACGTTGCATATCATAAAAGCTTTGGCAGGGCTGTCATCTATATGCTCAAATCTTAGGTGAGGATGGTAACATATGAAACAAAAATAGCTAGGACTGGCCCACTTACAGTCAACAGAAAAGCTTTATCACAGAGTTAGCAACACTAAATCTAACTACTCACTAACATAAATTACAAACTAAACTTCTTTTTGCCCAAGTGCTACTTCAAAGTCTTTAAAAGTAAGTTGCTGATCGAAACCTATCTTAGGCACTGCCTTCAAAAGGTTCTTCATATAGCTAATATTCACAACTGATATAGGCTGGTAAACATTCATTACAGCAGCTGTCAATACAAGTGAAGATGACAACAACAACATTTGGTAACATGAAGTATGCAAAAAGCGGAAGAGTCACAAAACATTTCACAATTATTTCTATGAAAATTTGTTGGGAAAGAGAGAGGTGGGGGGGGGGGGGATAGCACAGTACCATCAGCTGAAATTCTTACTTATTTTCATTTATTCATTTTGGTAAACAAAACATATCATCTGAGCTGTTTTAGTTACTATCAATAATGACTTTCAGAAAAACACAACGGAAGTGTTTTTCTTTTCATCAAATAATTGAAAGCTACTGATTTTTTCTTTTTTCATTACATGTATTTGTGTATCTATTTTATTTTTCATATATTTATTTATTTATTGTGATCACAATTTTCATTCACAATCATGGCACTTGTTTTTGCAACAAGGACCTGATCTCAAAATACACACATGACATTGCCAATGCATTATACAGGCACAGCCCAATAATATTGAACCTGGTTAAAAATAATTTGAGCCATTATATCATATTCCAGCAAACGGCAACAGTCTAAAGTGGGAATACAAGCAATTAAAATACACATTTCTCCTTCAAAGCTTTACCGGTACTTGTGTTTCAATTGACATAAATAAACTTTCTGACTACAGAAGGAATCTCTGTGAAGTAAACAAGATATTTTGACAAGAAGCTTGGACAGTGCTGCAAAGTAGTTATTTTGTTTAATACCAACTTGCCTGTTCAGGTGCATCCTGTTATGATTTCGAGGAAAATGAAAAAATAGTGGACATCTCAAAAAGGAAATATATAAGGAAATGGCAATTTATCAAATGCACTGCAAATCATTGCCCATTTACTATCATGGGTTCTTTCACTTCATTAATATAATTGCACTTCTTCACCAATTGGTGATATGCTGATAACATTATATATTTTCTCTGAATTTAACTTTTGCTGATCATTCATACTGCATAAATTCTATGTAGTGATGCTATTCATAGCAATATTTTATCGCTCAATGAACCTAAAGCAGGATGCACTTGGCAAAATGCTGAATATTTTATCCTGCATTTTCTATATGTATATGAAGTGTATTGCTGTGGGGGGTTTTATTCCAATTCTTCTTTAGATTTCTTTGTCAGCGTGCAAAATTGAATGATATGCAGAAGGGTAAAAAAGTGGATAATATTTTTTTCTTCAGAATGTACCATAATACAGCTAGAATCAACTGCCATGTTTAATTAAACCAAGAAGGTATCAGACATAACTACAGACTTCAATCTGTTAATGTACCAATAATGTAAAAACATTACAGGTACCCTCTTTTATGATTATCATACAAAAAAATCTAAATATAATTCTAAAACTTCAAGAAAATTACTATTTAGAATGAAATTCATTCTGTCTTCCTCTTCCCTATCCCTTTTTTTCAGTTTCTTTCATAGGGAGAAGAAATCTAGAATTGCTTTTAATTTATTGTATGATTTTTTTTTTTTGGATTTATGCAGAGTGTATGAATTTAAGGCTTGTTCAGATATGAAGAGACAAATCCCTGCAACAAACCCCGCAACATTTTAGTATACAAAAAGTTAATGGGGTATGAGGCGACAACAAAAAATGTTACCGAGGCTGGAGACATTTTTTTGTTGCCTGGCTGCAAAACACTGTGGACCAATCATATTCTTAGAAAGTTAGTGCAAAATATGTTTTCATGAGCTTTTTTCTGTGCAACTTTTGACAAAACTCTCTCTTATTTGAGAGTTATTAATAAAAGAGGGATGGTTTGTCGTGCCATATCTGAACACTAAAAATGTTACAGGGATTTGTCACCCCATCTCTGAACAAGCCTTTGAAAGTATTTGTTTTCTTCTGTGTGCACTTTATTACTTATGTTGTATTGTATTATGAATTTGCAAGATTTCACTACCAGATGGATGCATATCTTTATACATGGAGCATCATGATATGCCTTCATAATGGAAAATTTTATATATAGTTTTAGATATAGTGCTCTCTTTTGAACATTCTCATCTATTTAGAGACTGATAATGTGCATTTAACAATGGATATGTATGGGGGCCTCTGACTTTTACAAGCGCAGTACATTACCTTTTATGACTGTGCCACACAAAATTTAGAGGGCACTGTTCAGAATTACAGACGGGATGAGTCCTCACCACTATTTTTATTCGACCAAAGAACGATCCCACAGCGCACTGCCAGACGTGTGATAATGGACTTCAGAGCATAGTTGTCGAACAAACCAAAAAAACTTTGGTCTACATCAGCAATCTTCTAACTTTCAGTAACTTGGCGAATGCGTACATGCACCTCTAGACAAGGTACCACAAACCTTAGTGGGTAACACGCCAAGTCCAACCTTGCTGGTAATTCTGATTAGTGCCCTTTAAATGTCGTGCTACACAGACTTTAAACAGGATATGCACTATTTGTGTCAAAGTTGTCATCTTTTCCAAAGTTTGTGAGCTTGAAGGAAGGAAATATGTTGAGCCAAGGCAGATGTACACCACAGATCACATCCTGTAAGTTTTCATGGTTTTTGATAAAATGAAACTTTGCTGTCAGAGTTTACCTGTTTTGGCTGTTGGTAAGCTGAGAGATGAATATTTAACTGGCTCCTCTGGTAATATAACATAAGAACATACAAATGCAGTTGTATATATTACAATCATTATTCTGATACTAACTTTGTTTACCTGGGGAAGCCTCATTAGATCACTGCTGTTTTACTAGTTGTCCCTGCAATTATCATTACCCCAACAACTGCCAGATCCCTATTAACACCTGGGTCGAGAGGGACATATGTGGGTAAAACATCTCGCAAGGATATAAGCACCCAGCAAGCATCGAACTCAGGACCTCTCATCTGAGAGTCAAGATTGCTCAAAGATATACCACAGTGTTCCCACATCATTCAATAAATTATTTGACAATTGGGAATTAAAGTAGACGTTTAAAATCACCCCCGAACATTTATGAGAACACTGATATCTACAAGTACAAAGTATTTTTTTTGGGGGGGGGGGGGGAAGGGGGTCATTTGAAGTGAAAGAATAATGATAGTTTTGATTAGCATCAGCACTTAATAAATGTGAAAGTAAACAACAAAAATAGGCATGAGAAAAATAATCCCCTGAACACTTAACATGTGGGTCAAACACTTGTAAGTAAATGACTAATTATCATCACAAACATTATCACTAGATGAATGTTAAGGAGAAAGTAGGCATGTGGGAGATAATCAATTAACACTGTTATGAGAACACTTAGAGCTACAATTATGGCATTTATATTATATCATATGGATTCAATTAACAAAAATACACAACAACTGCTTTATGTAAGATTGTTTTGAAACCTGGATTGAAAGGTTCAATGTCCCATTGATACTTGTAACAGCTATAAAAACACATGTATCATTCTTATGAAATAACAAAGGGCTTTAGAGCTCAATGTGGAATTAGAAGAATGATGACCCTATGGAAACTGGGGAAAGAAGAGGGAACTGGATTAATAAGGGGTTGATTGGACAGAGTGGGAGTTGAATTTATTGAGTTTAAAAATCTAAACCTACAGACTGCCTAAAATCATAACATCAAAAGGGTTTTGGAGTTCACATGGAATTACAAGAATGAAGAATGCATGGATACAAGGAGGGGGAGGGGAGGGGGATTGCTTGCTAGAATTTTACTACTCATCATTCATTAGTAATGGGTTGAAATCAGTCAGTAAGGGGCTGAATTACAGTAATGGGAGATTAAAATTACAAAACTTTGAACTATCTAACATCATAACAAGGGGTTCTAGAGTTCATTATACAAATAATGAATGTTTATGAGTGCAATGGACAGAATATTTCATGAGGTGAAAGATGAAATGATCCATTCAACGAGGCGCAGCTGAGTTGAATGGATCAATAATTTCATCTTTCACCGAATGAAATATTCTGTCCATTGCACGAATGAAAAAACATTCATTATTTGTTTTATATGACACCTAAAAATAAATCAAATCGAAATAAATCAATAGCGCTATACGCTAGCGCTCTGTTCACTGCAAACGCAAGCGTTTTACGTACGTAGTGTGCCGGGCTCTCGGCCAGCGTGCAATGGAGCAAATCGTATGGATCCAAAATGCACGGTAAATGGAGCCACTTTTGCACGATTGATGACGTCATAGTGCAATGGGACAAATGATGAATATCAAACAACCAATCAAATGACAGGGATCTATCTAGGTGTCATATAATGCAGAATTAAAAGAATAATGTCCCAATGAAGACAGTAAGAGTGAGTCCTGAGAGGATTTTAATGTTATTTATCACTGGTAAGGGATTGCATAAACAAAGATAAAGAAATTAAAACTATAGACGGCCTAACGTCATTACAAAGGGTTTAAGAGTTCATACATGTACACAACAAAGGGCTTTCAAGTTCATCGTGGAATTACAAGAAAGATGTTGCTGAGGAGACACAGAGGGAGGAGGGGAATTGTTATGATGTAATTTGTCGTTGGTAAGGGGTAGGATCTTAAAATGGATCTCCAGACAGGAAGTAAGCTGGTGAATCATACTGGGGCTCACTTGGAGTATGTTCAAGATTTGGGGCAGGGAAACCACCACAAAACACAACTGCTACACAGCAGACAAATCATTTCAACATGCATGGCCTAGTTCTAGCATTTCTTAAAGCTTCTCTTACTGTAACAATGTAACAATACAGCTGTTAACAGGTACACCACTTACATGGATATCAAACTCTCATGTCAGAACCTTTCAATAGAATTACTGGGTATTCAAATGCTGCAATAACCGGCGCAAATCTTATGTTATTCTAGACTGGCATGCTCAGGCATCTTGTAAACACTGCATTAATTATACTTCTGATTACTTTTAAATGGTTCATCTAATTGCTCTCATATAAGAATATGAAGTGTGTAACTAAAAGGTCTGTAACTTTTGTTAATAAACAATGACTAAGCTATTGCTACATCAACCATATTTGATTCCACACTGGCTTGTATTATCAACTTTCTGCTAACCAGGCCCCTAAAGCTCCGCCATTTTGTCCAGATCCATTAGAAGGCCGACCTAAGCACCCATCAATATTTATGAGCAAAAATGAATAATTCATTTTGTAAGATGATTCCAAGGAGTCGCATGTGTTTGTGCATGTTTTAAAACATTACGCCCATCAGCTAAAAACATACGCAATGATGCACAGTCATTGCGCAACAAATGCGCAACAAATGCACATTAAATCAAAGTATCATAATAAAAGTGATACGCGCCATACGCGCAGTAGATACGAATAATGCAACAAAAACGGGTGCTTAGGTCGACCTTCAAATGATCCGAAAGAGGCGAGGCCTAATGCCATTCGCATAATGATATAAGCGGGTGCTGCTTTTCGTCTAGTAAATTTATTATATGTCTATGGTGCTAACCCTTACTTCAACCAGGGAGATGGGGGTTGTAAAAATCCCATCTCCTTCCTTCATTACTCTGTGGTGTTCCCCTGTTACACAATGTCCACTTTGGGACACATATATATCGCAGTCTGTGAGTAGGAGAGATACAATCATACAATTCAAGGGGCAATTTTGCTGTTGTTCTTTAAAGTATGTGCTAAATGTTTTCAAGGGGGCAGTGGTTGTGACCTTTGAATCCTTACATTGATGTCAGCCAAATCTTGTCTCCTTTTGTTTCATTTGGTAAAAGTCCCAGTTAGCTAGCTAGCTAGCTATGCACGAATGTTTCTCATCTTTTTGGTATGAGTCAGAGAGTTTGAACCATAATATACCCAGCCTCGTGTCCCATGAATCCACCACTGATTCTAGTCACCCCCCCTCCCTTATTTATTTTCTTATATTTGTTAACAGTCACAGCAAGCTGGTTTATGCACAGTATGAGTCAGGCAGATAGAACCCTGGTCGTACCCAGCACAGAGCCTGCCCTGTCATGTATGTCACTATCAAGAGGGAGAGCTGGATCTAGCAAGGCCAGGCCAGGGGGTTACAAGTACAACAACCCCATTTCACATACTACAAATATCAATCCATTAGGCCTGTATGACAGGTGACTATAGCCATTAAACTGTGATAAGACATATCCTAAAAATCTTGGAAAATAAGTTGCAAAAGTGCCGTTAGCCCCTTTGGGCCACGATTATATGTAGCATTGCAAAAATAAAAAATAAAAAATAAAAAAATCTTTTCATATGAAAAAATTTAATTAAAACCCTTTTTGTCAATGGGCAAATTTCCATGACAGATTATCTAATACTGCTTCTGGAAGAAAAATGAAATCTTCTATCACAGTCCATACATAATATTTTTAACTAAAAATCTTGGGCAGAATTTGCTGCCAAGGGCACAGAAGGGTATTGTTACAGGTGCTCAAAGAAGGAATTGATATGGTTTGGTATGTTTACAAAATTTACAGACAAATCGGGTTGCGATTTTCTTCATACAGAATTTTCTATAGGAATATCATATGGGTGGTTGCTTTTCTTGCTTATCCAGCCATTCATTACACCTACAATTATCCAAATAGCACTGTATTCAAAGAGTACCTTTCAAGCAATATTATGCCAAATTTAAAAAAAAAATTATATGTTTTGTTACAGATAAATGTAGCCTGCTGTGCGCTCTTGTTGAAGCACGAAGCCATTCTAATTTTGACGTCATTTCCAACAATTGATGGTAGCCGTTAGGGAAGTAAAGCTAATTCATGAAAAACTTTGGACCTTGTGCCATATAATGGGTGCACTCATGCAAACTTAACTCCATTTATTATGACCCTACACACGTCATTTTCCCTACAATCCTTTCAGTTTCCATGCATTGTACAATACAAGTACTGCTTGCATAAATATCTATAGTATTCTAGCATGCTTCATTTCAAATTTTGATTATAAGATGTTATGTAAACATATACCAATAATGGAAATAAGTGATAAGTTCTCTCACCTGAAAATATCAAGAATTCATAATCCCTTAATATGTTCAAATCCAAAACTTAAAACATACCTTTTACATAAACTATAATTTTCCTGTTCATTTACCTCAACTATATCCTATGTTTATTTTTAAGAATTTGTTTGCTTGTATTATTTTCTTTAATCTCAGTCTTTCTTTCCCAACTTGAAACATTCTTTTTAATACAAATTCGGGGTTATGTTATAAGTCTCTGACTTTTCATATAATCCAATACATTTACATAATTTGTCCTTATTGTTACTTATCTTTCTGCTTAGGTATTGTTGATATTACAGCTCATTATTTGTTTTTATGTCGTTTCTATGTTCAATTATTAATATGTATATATTGTATATTCCCCTTTTACATGAACTTTTGTTGTTTTTTATGAAATGTGGAAATAAATGAATCTGAATCTGAAATCTGAATCTGAATCTCAGCAGGCTGTACAGAGAAACATTTAAATTACATTGAGGAAATGATGGCTTTCTGTGATGCAATGTGACACTTAGGGAAATACTTGATAGAAGTTTGGAAAAGTACCATAGCTCTTAATAGGCACATGCTAAAGGAAATTGAAGGCTCTAAACTTTGAAAGTGACATTTATTATCACCATGAAAGACAACGAATGCTCGTTCTAGTAACTGCTGTAAACATTCTAATTTATAATGTGTACATTTAAGATTGAAAGTCATGTGATATATTTCATAAATCTTCACACATTGTACATGTAAAGTTTTAAAGTACTTTCAATTTTGTTTGACACATGCTATACAAATGAAGAGTATGGAAGTGATGTTGGAAAATGAATGCTTGTTCCAGTAACCTCTATATATTCTACATTATAATACCTACATGTAAGATTAAGAATCGTGATATGTACAGTATGCCGTAAATTTCTATGACATGTATACACATGTTAAGTTTTATGGTACTTTCAATCTTGTTTTATTCAAAAAAGCAAAGTCCAAAAACTTTTTTAAAGGCTACAAACAGACTCACTGGGAAACCATAAACCGATGTTATGTGTCTATGCAGTAACATTACATTATCTACTATGACAAATGCAGTTTGCTAAGGGCAAAACGCTGTATTGTTGTGGTATGTCTAGCTTACAAGAACAGAACTTCTGAGACAGACCAACCGCAATTGTCTAATGCCTTTAGTTCATTTTTCTTCCCACTGACTTTGGGGCTATCCATTGTTGTTTTCTTTTCTACATTTGTATATCACCACACACTGAGATCATTTTCTATGAATTATTATGATCAGATCCTGTTGCAATTGGAGCACTGAAGAACCAGAAAAGTCATGACCACTGTTTCCTGAATGCATTTTACCACATAATTAGATCGCTTTCCATGTATTGTAATGATTGGATCCTGATGCATTCTGAAACATTGTACAAACAGAAAAGTCATGACCTTTCAATCAACTCTTACCCTACTCCTAAATGAAACCGGAAGTAGATGGAAAAAATGAAGGCTGGGCCCTGTAAATAGGACAAATTCCTGAGTGTCTCATCCAAATGCCAAGGCAATCTGGGTAAGTTCCCTACATGAATTTGTATCATCATAAAACATATATTATAATCTCCTTCAAGAAAAGGATTTCACTGAAATTAAGAATAACCAAGCCTTCGTAACTGTGACTTTTACAGAACTATGGTAGATCATTTACCACGATGCTGTACAATAATCCAACAACAGGGTAAATGTAAAGAGTGCTCCACTCTCAGTTTAGCTTACCAGAAAACACAACCCTTAACCTGACCAACCCCAACCTTGACACAGTAAGCTGGCAACAATGTCTGGATCAAACTCCTTAGCTGCCTCATACGAAAACAACAGAAAGGCTTACCCTCAAGCATTTTCATCCATTAATACTCTCTGTCCTATTTATATAAAACATATAACTGACGCTGGAAGGCTGCACACTTCCTTAACCCATTCGTGACAGAGGTCCACATTTTGTGGTTTGGCCTAATATCTTTTAATGCAAAGCCCTAAAAATCATACCAAATACATGAGCAGAAAGAGCAAAAAATTCTACACAAACTGTGCCCATTTTGGTTGCATCAATATTCATTGTTTGATGCTGAAAATTTTTTAAAGGAAAATAAGCATTAAACTCCTTACATTGGCAATGTGATAGAAAGTTTAAAATCACTGTTTTCCCCTGCAAATTGGCAACTTTTTGACTTATCATAATTTCTGTCAATTTATATTCATTTCTGATACATTAGATTTTATAAATAAAATGTAGCAATAAAATAAAAATGTTGGTGTTGCCAATTTGAAGAATAAAAGCTGATCAAATTAGGCTTTAAATAATTCCTGTCACGAATGGGTTAACCTGTACGGCTAGTACAACTTCTATATTCTTGTCCAGTGGCATATCTTAGTTGCACACTAAAGCAAGTGCACTCACTAGGACCACAATAACATACCTGGTGCCCAGTTTACTTGCCTTGGGGCAAGTGGTTTAACCCGTTGGCTCCTGGAACAGGGTGGCCCCTGTATTAAGTCTATGGGAAAAAGAGATTTCAGTCTTCAATGGGTTAATAGTGTACAATGCCCTATAGATTCATAGTATTTACCTGTGCCCAGCATACTGCAGCATGGATAGGTTGCCAGCCATCATTGTCTCTTGCTGCATAATCTACATTGTGACTTAGCAAGTACTGCACCACCTTCTCATAACCATTGGCTACTGCAATATGGAGCTGAAACAAAACAAAAACAATAAAAAGATAAACACTAAATAGACAGAAAGTAAATGGTCATTGAGGTACTGTCACATATTTAACAAACTATAAACGATGTGTACAGCTAATACTCTTAAAAATTTCATAAATCTTCCATGACTTATAGTTCAGGCCCAGAATTCTATGAGTAATTATAAAGGAATATTAAAAAATAAATGGCCATTCAAAAAAAACCAGCATACAGAATGCAAGGGGCACAAGGATTTCAGGTTCCTGGAAATGCATTCATTTCAACCTAATAACCCTCACTCAAAACCAAACATGAACCAATATACAAATCTAAACCTATCTTTATAATTTTGATTTCTAAAAAAAGGATTAAAAGCAGACATTGCAAGAGGAAATGTCTGATCATGGGTTATGATAACCTATACATAAAAAAACAACTACAGTCATTTTTATGCAATGGATACATCAGACTATGTGATGTCACCCCTAGGTGAGAAGAATATAAAAATCAGTAATAGTGTGAAAATATATTATGGGGTAAATGCTTTGGGCCATAGCTGGTTCTGACGATTAGTTGGATTACTTGGAAGTTGCTCCTGATCAGTTAGTCATTTCAGTGAACTTCAAATTCCCTCCCAAAGAGAGGGAACTCTTCAAATGGAGCTCCCAATTCAACCTACGACTGCACTTGCATGCACACTATCTCTCTTGATGTGTTATGATTGGGACCATTCTACTCACAGGTGTAGCCCCTATGCTGTCCCTACACTCCAGATCTCCTCCACTCTTATAAATCTCCTGCATGCCTTGAAGCATCTCATTTGGTACAATTTCTCTGAGTTCATCAATTTGTTCTTGTGTAATACCTGCAAGTGGAAAGAAAAATTATAGAAACACTTGGAATAAACATAAACTACACCATCTTTTGAAAGGAAGGATGCTTACTCTGTGTTAGGGTATGTGTCTTAACACCATTCTTGCTCTCAGCACACAATATGAAAAAAAAAAAAAAAAAAGACTGCAGAGCAACCGAGCATGCAATGGCAATTAGCAGTATCCATGGACAGGACATCAAATGGAGGTCCCCTTGTAGAGGAGAGTCCACTACCTTTGCATGTGAACCCACTGCACTATTCAAAGAAGGATAGGGGGAAAATCTGTTGTAATCTGGTGCACATCCCAATTAGTTATATCCGGAGGAGGGACTGGAGGGTCACGGTGATATTCAAGTTCTCTTTTCCCCTCCAAGGCATAGGTTATTCCAATCATTTAATGATAATAATAATAGTAATAGTAGTAGTAGTAAATAATTTGATAACAGAACATTCAGAGATATGGGGGAGGTTAGTTTTTTTAGTTGGTTTTTTTTTTTCAGAGAGATACATAGATACAAATCACAGCTAAAGAAGACCACCATTCTGCATCCTCGTTTTCCCCCACTAAAGGTTGCATAAGCCTTTATCTTCAAGAATAAAAAGCAGGCATACTACCTCAATTACAAATCCATATTTTCTTTCTAAAACCAGAAAATTGGATCACACTCATCAACTGTGGAATAGACTGGCCAGATATCACAACAAAACTTTGTCTTTCATCCAATCAAAGGACAATACAAACAGAGAATGACAACATTGCGTAGGTTCGGTTCATCACAACATCATGTATAACATTCCAAATGCTATGCTCCTCTTCTCCAACTACCTTGCTTTAACCATCCGTGCATTTTTCGTTGTCTGTCTGGTGGAGTAGCATATTCATATGAAGAAAAGGAATGGTCCAATATTTGCAGCTTCAGATTATCTGTGGTTGACCATGTAAATACCACATTTACCATCTTCGTGATTTTCATCAAACATTCCCGCTCAGTTATTTCAAAGCAATCCTGGCCGCAATGCAGGGTTATACCAGTTCCTGCTAACAGTAATTTACATTATTTACCATTTTGGCCACAAATATATTCTTCTTTCTTAAACTTAGATTGTCTTTCATCAAATCCTTTCCTTTTATCACTGCATGCCCAGTGAGCCTTGTGAAGTAATTCACATCTTTTCATATCTTCATTTCTATTCTTATTTACCTCTCTAAAAATAGATGATATGCTTGAAGAATGTCCATTCAACTGCACCCAATATCCTCTTCACTAAGACTGGATGGCAAAGCATGGGGCAACTTTTGGGTAAGTCCAAGATTTATCCCATATGTTACAAAGTAACATGGAATTGTACAGAATCATTCACCATAAACTACATTAAAATTATCATTTCATTTGATATTCTGGTGCTTTAAACTTTGATGGGGCTGTACACATTATATTCAATAATCTCAGATGAGGCCGGTATTGTATCTAGTAAATAGCTTTCCAGCCTACCTTGTGCTGCCATTTGTGACTCAATGTAGTCTAACGTGGCTTCATCTTCACATATGTCATAAGGCATGTTACCGTCAGAGTTGATGGCTAAGAGATGTGCTCCTCTGCAAGAATCAAGAAAATATGAAAGGAAACAAATCGGATTAAGTCTTATAGTTTCAAATAGAGAGGAAAAGGGTACATAAGAGTGAGCAGAGGTTGAAAAAAGTCCTAAAATCAAAAAAGAATTACTTCAAGCAACTCTCAATTTTCATATGGCAAATCCCAAGAGAGTTCCTGTAAACAAAAACAAAGTAAGACAAATTTTCCTGTGCTAAAAAGATGTTGCTGCCAAGCTCGAGGGTTACCATGATACTTTCTTATATAGTATGATCTAAACGGTAAAAATTTGAAATATTGAAAAATGAAGTACAACTATCACAACAACAACAAAAATATGCATTGAATATCTATTTTGTAGGTTTTCATATCTGAGTAATGTAGTATAAAATAATGAACATGCTCCAAAAATATCAAACAGCATATGGTAGATTTCTGTATGATTAGAGATATTTATAAACTTTTTCACCGATTATTTCAAGGCCTTAGATTAAATATTCTGATCATATTTCCTGGGATGCATACCTCTTCCCATTCTTCCGATTGTCTTTCTCTACTCATTACCTTTGCCATTTTCTCTAGCTAGACGTTGGGCACGTGTCTTTAATTCCCAATGTGTATCGGGTCGCTCAATTAATTTGCCCCATTACACAATCAAGCGCAGAGCGTTAAATGCCATCTCTAGGAAGCCAAAAACGCCGTCCCCATCTCAACCTGGTTATCATCAGAGGCAATTAATTAAATCAAGTGGAATCTAATTTGAGACTCTTAAGACCTCTTTTAGAAGCGTAGGTAGGCATCCCAATTCAATTTAAGTGTCTTCACCTCTATAATTAGAGCTGTGGATGTCTGTTGAACCACTGTTTTTATTCTTTTGATTAATCCATTTTTTTAAAAATTGTGTAGGTAATGAAAAAAAGAGGGTTAACATAAGATATTACAGTTACTAACAGAAAATTTTATCAAATGTTTTACCATATCCTTAACACTATGGCCCGAACTAAGAAAGGAGGTTTACTTTAAACCATGGTCTAAACAATGGTTATGTAAATAAAATAAGCATAAATAAGAGTAAATAAGCATACCTGTAGATAGGCTTAAGTGAGTTTATAAAAGTGCATTATTGCCCACCCTTTGGACAAAAGGACATGCCTGTCTTACGCTTGTGGATGTCTTAATCATAGTTTGAATTTAAACCATGGTTTGAATATAAATCTCTTTTGTGAATTCGGGCCTAAGTTTTTCATGCTATCAATTAAGCCCCTTTATATCTCAACAGATGAAATAGATGAAGGGAAAATGGAAAGCCAGGGATATGAGAAAAATAGAATTCTTTCACTCCTGGAATAATCCTAGGAATAATATCATATAAAATATTATACATCTAACTATAAGATATTATTTTTTTCAAATTGATGGTAATACGAGGGTGGCAATTCAACAGCATGCAAAAAAGGAGCAGTTTTTCATGTGTGGACATGTTACAGTGTTCATTCTCATTAAAACAACAACTCTTAAAGGTAGTAGCCCACATGTGCAAGTGGCACCCAATCTGCACAAAAGTTTTACTTTAGATTGCTTTAAGCCACAGAAAAAACACTTGTAAAGTTTTAGATCTAAGTACATTCCCGTTTAGGATTGAGAAGGAAATATTCAACACAAATTTTCTTTTACTTCCCTTGTTTTGTGAAGATGTCTTCCTGATACTTTAAGAGTAAAACAATTCATTTTTCACTTATTCCTTGGAATATTGTTGTAAATTTGATAACATGATAGTTCTACATAAATATCTGTCATTTACAATTGAAGTTGGCTTATTTCTCTTCAAAATTCTGAAACAAAGTTGTGTGAACATGGGCTACTACCTTTAAAACTATTTACACAAACAATGCTGGTTTATACAGTAACAGCATTAAGTAAATTTTATCTACACCCCATCCAAGTTCATCATACCTTACATAAATTATTTGGTGAGATATTCATCAAACCATGAATCATGGTTGAATGAAGTATGCTACATTGCCATATGGTGCTTTGTTTTGTTGTTTGTCTAGTCTTATTGCATAAATCATGTTGATACTTTACATAATATGGTAAATATATCCACAAATGTGCAAACATACTCTCAATTGAATATATCCATCAAGTGCTACAAACATAAGGACTGTGGTTTTTTTATTTGAATGTTTATTGATATATTCATTTACCTTGACATATTTAAAGGAATGACCTATCTTTTACATAACTAATGCATTTTTTTTATACTTGCACGGTCCCACATAATTACAGAAAACAATACTTTCAGAACCTGTTTCAACAGAGTAAAAAGAAGAGTAACACTAATCAGTATTGAAGAGTGGTACTGGTAGTACACACATCCATTTTCTGTGGCAAAATGAGAGTTTGCTCTCTTCGACCAGCAATATAATGTCTTTTCATCCTGAAAAGGAAGATGGAACATGGGCAATAGAACTTTAATTTCATTCCAAAATTTCTGAATATAGCAACATTGCCATAGTGCATGTTCTACAATGTTTCTGAGTTTTTACAGCCAAAGGTACATTCTGGAGTACTACAGTTTTATTTTCATTTTGAAGAGCTTACAATTGAAGAACAAAATATTATGCAGATCTTTAAACTGAAATTCTAGAGTTTTTGTTCAATAGTCATATTAATCATAATATTTCTTACTTTACACAATTCATTATCACTTAAATCATACTTATTCTATGTGATCACATCTTAAATACACAATTTAGCTTTAAAAATTTACAAAGCAAAATAAAACACCAGAAAAGGTAAATACACGTGATCCGTTCCCATTCTCTAATGATATCCCTTTCCGAAGTAGGACATGAAAATAATGAAAGTCAAGATAAAAATCATATGAAAACATGGCAGTAAACAATTATACCCCTCACCCCTCATAATAATCACTAGTCACTACCATTAAAACAAGAAACAAAGAGAGGGTGTCAGCAAGAACATATTCCAGTTAAAAGTTAAAGCTTCAACAACATGTTAAATAACATGTTAAATAATCTTGGTGTAAGAAAGTAACTAACTGGTGATGCGGCTGGTTAGCCTCTGTATGATTTCTCTCTAAATCAATACCACATGTTTGTCAAAGAAAATTATATAAAGTTTTATCAATAGTGTGCAAAGTCAACCTTGCAAAGAAAGTGATCCATGCATGCAATTTGTAACATTAACAGTGTGTACATGTATTTGTTCTTTTCAACATAAAAGAGTTCCGATCTGTAGAAAAGTTATAATCACCCTGAAAATAATAAAACTTTCTTTACAAATTCACCATCCGGAAATCAATGGAAAAGGAACCACACTGTACAATGACTCAATGAGAAATACCGTTAGATCAATGTAGAAACTTAAGTACATGTATGATTTAATTCACCTGTGAACAATTATTACAACAGATATAATATGCTTTATAAATATCATGATACTTTTTGAAGAACAAATGCTTTATAAATGTCATGATACTTTTTGAAGAACAAATAACCTTCATGGGCTTTTCATCTACGGTAAATGCAGAAATATTCGGGGTACATTTATTTTTGCAGATTTCGTGCTATTTTTGGCAAGCGTGAATTCTAGAACTCACAAAAATATTAGCACGATTTATTATGCTTGTTTTAAACGGACGCTGAATTGCGTGCTTCAGCTGGTTAAATACATGTTTGAATCCAATTCATTTTAGAGTATATATGTACATGTAGAGATGTCCTGCTGTATGCATTTGAATGGACCACGTGTGTGTGTGTGTGTGTGTGTGTGTGAAAAATAAAATGGAGCCACGCTGGTGACAATACAGCATACATTGCCACAAAACAATGCTACAGGAAAACCATTTGGGAGATATAGCTTGGGCAGAGAAACTACTGTCATGCTTGAAATATCAGACCAAATCTCGCAATTTTTGCGAGTGTGAAATTTGAGAACCCACGAACATGTTCTTGGGCCGCTCAGCACGAAAAAAATAATCACGCAAAAATAACAGCATTTACAGTCTAGCACACCTATTCCAGGAAGTCAAAACCACCATTACCAGTCAATTACATATGTAAAAATTAACAGGACACATATGAAAACAGCAAGGTTAAATCTTTCCCAGCCTTCACACTTCTATGCCTCTGTAAAGCCTTAAGGACTATTTTTCATTCATTATTAGGCCATCATTAAACTGAACTCATGCAGAACAGCTAGACCAATAAATGTAAACTGTTAAGTGGTGTCCCATTTATAGTTTGAGTAGGGAGGTCCTCTCCCTGGTTTAAGTTTCAATGAGTTGGGATCCCTGGGAAAGGAATCTATCATCAAGGATTCTCTCATTAACCATGTTTGTTTGATCATAGACCAGCAATGTTTGTCATCACTCTGGTTAAAAAAAAATAAAAAATCAGCCCTGGGAACATAGCAAGGGGGTGATAGGGGCAGTTGCCCCTCCAAAAAAAAAAGGGGGGAGAGAAAAGGATGAGAGGACATAGGAAGAGGGGAAACAGACAAAGAATGATGACAGAGAAAATCACAGCTTCAGCTCCCTCCTCCCTGCACCCCCCCCCCCCCCCGGACGCTTCACACGCTCAGCGATTCACATACATCGTGTGCTCACACCTGCCCCCCCCCCCCCCCCCCCAAAATGAAATCCTGGCTATGCTGGTGCCTGGAAAGAATCAATAGTCAAGGATTCTCCCATCTACCATGTTTTGTTTTCTTATGGACCAATATAAAAAAAAAAATCCTGGATGATATCAGGGGGATTCTTCTCCTGTGTACAGGGTCTCTCATTATGGGAATCAATAAATGAATGATGCAGATCAACTTTCAAATCTACATTCCAACAATTGCTTCTTCAAATTCATTCACATGGCATCACTGAACCCTACTCAAGTAGAACAGAAGCAGACCAATAAATGTATGGTGGTATCCTAGCAAAAGTAACACGTTCAATTTGGTTGTCATCAGCGGGAAAGGAATCAGTCATCGAGGATTCTCCCATACATCTTGTTTGTTGTATTATGGACCAACAAGGATAATATCAAGCAGATTCCCCTCCTGTAGGGTCTGTTATGGTGCATGGGAATCAATATATATGACTGATGCAGATCAAATTACATACTTCACAACATAACAAGGTACACACCGATCCAAAGCTTTTTTTTATACTTGAAATTTTGAAATCAAATTGCAGGGTAGATGTAATCGGAAAAGATTTATTATAAATACATTAGTCAAAGCCCTTCTGGTTCCCAATGTGATATATTGATATTTCTTATTTTATAGTCCTAAAATTTCAAGCTAAATGATATAAAATTTGGAAGTTCACTTTTTATTTCCATTACCATTAACCATTAAGGGGGGTATCAGAATTCAGAGGAACGGTCTGAATATAGCAAGCCATGTAAGGTTATGAAATTGGTGATATGCCAAGGATATAATGCCTCACTGCCTCAGGCATTCCAAACTTTCCAAAAGTGATAATAACAGTTCACACATTCATGATGTATTATTCTACAATTTATATATCATTCTATGAATGAAGCATATCTAATTCTAGAATCACCATGAACTACATGAAGGAAGGTCTTTTCACAGCCTGCACACACACACACAAAATCTTTGTACTGAAGATGAATAAACCACTGACATTGAGCACTGTGGCTGAGGTATTTTAGACTTGACTTTGTTCTATTTGAAGGACATCCAATATGCAAATGCCCAGGGAAGGTTAGAAAAATATGATGGATGTAACTGCTTGAAGAGACTGCTGCTGAATATGAAATGTGTAAAAGAGTTCCCTAGATAATACTGTTGGAAGGTCATGCTACGTGTCTTACGGGCGTGATAAGGTATGTTCAAACTCACAATATATTGCTCATTTTGATACTGATTCTTATCTTTATATTGATTTCCAATTTAGGGTGTGAATCATTCATCATGAATGATTCACACCTTTTCTCACTTGAGCAAATTTTCCTCCAAACTATTAATAAAAACTGAAAAATCAAAGAGAACATGGACTCTGCAAGCTATGTAACAACTTTATTCCTAATTTTACTACTGATAAGTGTATCAACTGAAGTACCAGTCATGTTTCCATTCTTTGTATGAACAGCAACAATGATATGTCTTCCAAATTATTGATATCTGCTGTCAAAAAAGAAGGGCCATTGAGACCCATGGTCAGCAGGTGCGTTCAGAGGCTTGCCAACATCAGCTAAAATTCATAAGAAGCATAAATAACTGATAAGACCTCTGATTACGACGGTAAAGAACATTTCATACAGGAGTAAAAATGTCAGACCTTTGGGGAAAAAACAGCATATGAAAGAGTATTTTCTCATTTCTTTACATTGCAGAATTTTCTATGATGCCTTTTGGTCACATGAAACACGGGAATGGCCAAGCTAGTTGCCTTTCTATAATGCCAATGGTACGTTTACTTAGTGGAAAGCAAAAGAACCTGCCAATACCCAGTAGACAGAACATAGATCTACATCTTGGAACAACAGCAGAGAAAGCAGCCATTAAAACTCAAAAGATACAACATGTTTATTGATGCCGGATGGAGATGACAAGAGTAGAGCTGAGAGGATATACATGTACTACAATGATGGATAGCAAAAAGGTGATATGAGATGCATGGGGGGAAAAGGGTAGAAGGGAAGGGGTATAGATGAAGAGGAAAGATTGATGAAGAAAAGGGTGTGTGAGAGAGAGAGAGAAAGAGAATGAGAGAAGAGATGAGAAAGTGAGAGAGAGAGAGAGAGAGAGAGAGAGAGAGAGAGAGAGAGCGAAAAAAGGATGTAGAAATTGTAAAAGGATGTAGAAAATGAAACAGGAAGTATCCAAATCAAAAAGAAAATAGAGAAATAAGATATAGATAATTGATCAATTTAAAACAGGTTCATCCCCAGAACAGACATTACATGGTTCATCAAATAAGCTACATGCAGCTGAAAATAGCTTTCATATAATATATGTACATGTAAATGCCTTAGTACATAAATTGTAATAGAAAAGACAGAAAAAGGGAAAATAAATGGATAGAAAGCAAAAGATACGAGAAAGAAGGGGAAAAAATCGTGAAGATGCAGGGTGAATACCCTCATGAAAAGAAATAATTAGCTCCTATCAAATGGTATAGCCCACGCAGTCACAAAGAAGGAAAGGATTGTCCGCAAGTAACCTGCCAACCAGCCCAACAAGATGGACAGGAAATACAATGCATAAGTGAAGCAGCAAAAACAGTCAACAAATGACAGATCCAGCTAATACTGACAGAAACAATGCACTTTAGATGTATCAACATACTCCTTCTTGATACACTGTAGCTTCGGAATAAACGAACCTTCGGAATAAAAAACCTTCAGAATAAGGAACTGTAATCCAAAATACCACAGTGGGATGTTCACTATCATCACTGAAATAAAATTTCTGGTTTCATGTCTAATACCCCTTTCGCATTGGGCTCTTCCCCTTTACCCGTTGAAGTTCCCCGCTTATCTTTACGAGCACGCATTCCTCACTTCACCGGGGAAGAGAGCAATGTCGTCTTTTGCACTGGTTTCTCTTCCCCGGTGAAAGCAAGACAGACAATTAAGCTTGGCCGGAAGTACTGCAGGCCAGGGTCATTAGGGCGCGCGTTTTTTAATTTTCCAATTACTATATTCTGAAGTATTGCAGATGATATGCTGCAAAGTTTTGAGGTGCATTATGAATCTTTACTTTCGATCAGCTGGTCAGGCACGCACATGCAAATGAAAAGGAAATGAGTCGATATTGTAAACATTACTTCTTATCGACTATTGCAAAAAGTGTCAAAAGTTGAAATTATAACAAACTTTAAAAAATATTTTCGTAAGCAAAAAAATTATTGTAAAGTATTATTAAAATTTTCAGTGCATTTTCATCATGCAAAATAAGCTATTAATAAAAAATATTGTTAGTAAAAAGAAACTGTATCATACAGGGGTCAGACTATGGATCAGCCATCAGCATAGCAGCTAGCTAGCCTAGCCATGCATATGCAGTGAGCTCAGATCAGCACGCGGAATCTCGGTTCAGGGGGAAATGAGATTTGACCTCTGACGTCATTAAGCGGGTAAATTCTCTAGTGTACCTTTCGCAGTGGCCAGTTTAAGCGGGTAAACTGCTTCCCCGCTTAAATTCTCTACCTCGCGAGGTAGAGAAGTTACCCGTTTAAGTTCGACGGGGAAGTTCTCCACCTGCGCCTTTTGCAGTAGGCTCTTCCCCTTTACCTGTTGAAGTTCCCCGCTTAACTTCAACGGGGAAGAGCCCACTGCGAAAGGGGTATCATATTCACATCAATATCCATCTCTCACACTTATATGAAAATGCTCTCCTCATTCATTCTGTTCTCTCATTATTGCTGTCATAAAATTTCTAGTTTCATGTCTCAATATTCACATCAATATCCACCTCTCACATCTAGACAATTAAAAATCATAAACCTGTCACATATACTTTCTATTAAAATGATATCAATTTTCCTTGCCTATATAAATACATGCAAGTGCTCTCCTCACTCACTCTGTTCACTCATTATTGTTGTAATGAAATTTCTAGCTTCATGTCAAATATTCACATCCATATCCATCTCTCACATCCAGGCAATTGAAGATTATTAACCTGTCACATATTCTTTCTAATAAATATAAAATTTCCTTGCCTTTACTGTACTTAATACATGCAAGTGCTGTCTTCAATTTACCAACTCAAGAGAACACTTGTAAACCTTGTCTCAGCTCAAGATAGTGTTTTAACATTTGGCCATTTTTGTGTTTGTTTGTTTGCTGCTGTTGATGCTTTGCTTCTATTATTGTTGTTCTTGTAAATTCTGTAAATTTCTGTCATGACTTTGGACACATACTTGTGACTCCCCCTCTTCTCTACCAAAGAATCCCTATTAATTAAGAATCAGGTAGACTGCAGAACAACTCAACCTAAACTGCCTTTCACATAAATGCTTTTCTATGGTATCCTTGATGAGACAAAAATGTAAAGAGGAAATGCACAATCAGAGATTGCACAATGTATTCAAAGTAAGGTCATAGGTTTCAAAATCCCAAACAGTGAAAGTGTGAAGTGAAATGCCTTAAATAGCCACAGAAGCGTAATTAAAATGATCTCAGGGATAAGGTCCTATCGATACATATAAATTGGGTTAAAAGATGCATCTTTTTAAACATTTGCATATTTATGCATTTCATTCTTTTAATCAATAATTCATTTATTTATCTACTTATCTATCGGATGGGAATAAGTTTGCCTGTACCAAGCAATGATGCAATAGATGCACATCTTAAAAATGGATAACTCGAAATAATCCCCCTTTTTTTATATATTTATGTATTTATTAGAAAAATCATAGAGAATCATAATATTTACATGTGATTTACATGATCAAAATACAAAATCACTGAACATAAAAAAGAGTAGTAAAAAAAAAAGGAAAAAAAGAGGCAGAACATTGAGTAACATATTAAAAATAACAAAGCAGAAATTGTTCAAGAGCAGATCTCCGAGATGGTGTAATCCCCCTTTTTTAGAATCTACAAGAAGGATGCTGTCAGGGTTATAACTATAGTTCTCCTATACATTCCAGAGGCTGCACTATGCTCCTCGACTTTGCCATGGGACACAGCAGAGCTCACCTTGGGCTATAGTTTTAACCATGGCCATCAAATCGGTCAATACCACGATGTATAGGACACACCTGACAGGCCTTGAAAATGGAAACAGCAAAATGAAATGTAGCCCAAAGCATTAAGATATTAATAAAGATAGTTGGATTTCTTATCATCTGTTGAGAGACAGAAGGGTATACACTTGCATCTTCTACAAACTTAAAAACCTTCTAGCTCTCAAAGTTTATATCTCTCAAGATTAAGGCCACTGAAGCATGCTCTGATCACTATCCCATACCAAGGCAACACACCTGGATTTGTCTTCTAATCAGCCATAACCGCCGACCGACCGTAGAATTAAAAAGAAACTGGGTCAGGAATAAAGGTAGAACGAGAAAGCGGGAAGAGATATGTCCTGGCCAGCGAAGCATGATACAAGGATTTCCTGAGTATATCTTTTCTACAAGCTAAACATCCGGTAAAGTGACAATGAAAGGGAAAGCTAAACAAGCACACCATATACAAATGAAAATACAGTAAGAATTCAACAATGATAACATCATCTCTATTTCTCTGTCACTGAGTTGCCAATGACAGTGATAGCCTAGAAAGAGCGCAAGTAATAACATTTGAGTGTCTTTAATAGCTTCTGTGGTCTACATGTCCACTATGAAATATCCGTACTATCACATTTATCATTAAAGCTGAAAACAAATGCTTGTGCACTTCACACATCACAAAACACACACAAAAAAAACCTTTCAACTTGTCATGTCCTAAGAAAAAAATCATTAAGTGGCATTCTGCTTGATTTTTCTTTTACTCTCCCTGCTGAGCAGACCTCATACTGCTTATAGTTTGTTGTTCTATCCCATTCACTCTGAATGCAGAAAGAAGATGAAGAATTGATTAGGAATAAGTGTGCCAAATCCCGATAAACTCTGATACCTGCATGCTAATGAAGCCAAGCCATATTTTGGTGTGTACTGACCTGTTGCTGACATGTAGACCTACATTCCCATTTCATCCATTAAGGTTTTGATTTCTACTCCAACCTCAGACATCTAGCCAATCTAACCCTAATCCTAACCAATCTAAAGCAAACTATTCATACGTCAACATCCATGGTGCCTTCTAAATCAGGAGAACTTGGAGATTTTCTTGATTGTTTGTGCATGACCACAAATTGCATCAAAACTGCTACTGCTGATGATGGAGGATTCGGTAGCATTAATAAACAAATTTCATAGTCAGAACAGAGTGTAATACATTTCTGGTGCATTGTGAGTGCTGAAATACTGTCATAAAATTCCTTTATGAACATGTAACATGGAGGCTAAGGGCTTGAAATACATTTCTGGTTGCAAAAGGTGAACGAAAATCTTCCATTTTATTATGTGCTGTGATGTGGGGGATAAATTCATACATAACATATTTTCAACTATCTAAGGATTGTTTTCAATGGTACATATAGCCAGCTTAGAGCTAAAAGGTGTTAACTCTCTGTTAAAGTATAGGAGTTAACAACTTTCTGAGTCACACCAGAAGATACACTGCAACACTGTGCATGTACATACACTTCGTGAAAAGGTTGTGTCACATTACACCTGCATTGATTAGAATGAAAAGAAGAAAGCCTCATGGTGGAAAGTGTGAGTATTTATTTTAACTGTAATTAAAATAAGTGTCTTCTAATAATTTTTATAATGCATGATGTTGCACAGTGCATACACATCATTATATCCCTTATCTATTTATCTTTCTCCATATTTCCTAATCCATTAAAAAAGATCTAATTTGGGGGGGGGAGATATCTCACCAAACTCATTTATTTGGGTTTTTATAACTTTCCCTTTTCCATTATTGTTTAATATTTTCATGTCACTGATGTATATTCTACAATGTTCTACTCAAGATTTTAATGCTATTTGCAGTATGATTTGCAAAATAAAAATGTATGTGTTTTTGTAATGTGATTTTTTTACGGAAATAAATAAACTGAACTGAACTGAACTGTAGATTTCTATTCAATTCATAAATAATCCAAAAGTGATATACCTCACATGAAAATAATAATTTGCACCTTGTTCTGTACTTCCACAGTTCCAGTCAGTATTTTCCTAAATTATTCAATACTTCATCAAAACCGAGGCATGGCTATAAATGGGTCATCAAAGCCTGCACTCGTTAAAAATATAAGGCCGTTTCTGATGGTGATTTTTATCTTTAATGGTTTGACATGACCTGAAGGTATTCTCAGTCACTAGGTGCGTCTTCATCCGCTCGAGCTTAAGGAATAGTCCGCTATTTCTGATCCTACGAAGTAGCCAGATCAAGGAATAGCGACCTAATTCTCAGATGAAGACGGAATTAGCCAGCTATTTCGCTTGAAACGTAAGCCACACAAATCTTGGATTTATTTGCAGAATAGCCACATATCCTCATCAGCTCGAGCTTCAGGAGCTTGCTATCGTGCACGGTGTGCCAGCATCAAGCTATAGCTCGAGCTAGACTGCAATTTAAGCAGCTCCAGCTGATGTGGACGCGATTGCACGCTTCAGCAGAATTCGGGCTAATCCCAAGATCCGCGAGATCCCAGAATAGTGAGCTGTTCCTCAAGCTTGAGCTGATGAAGACCACACTATGGAGGTAGCATGCGCGCCCTTAAATGGCTAGAATGGTCGTTGCGCCTCAGTATCATTAGAGAGAGAGAGAGAAATCCGCTATAACTCAGTCTTTATAATTGAACATATCGAGTATCAGGGTATATTGCGAGTGCTGAAATACTGTCATAAAATTCCTTTATGAACATGTATAACATTGAGGCTAAAGGCTTGTTCAGATATGAGGAGACAAATCCCTGCAACAATCCCCACAACAAACATTATTAGTGTACAAGTCAATGGGGTAAGAGGCAACAAATAAATGTCACCAAGCCAGGAGATGTTTTTCTTGTCGCCTAGTGGCAAAAAGCTGTGGACTAATCAAATTCTTAAAAATTTAGTGCAAAATATGTTATCATGAATTTGTCTGCACAACTTTTGACAAACTCTCTTTTATTTGAGAGTTGACTCATTAATGCGCATTCATTAACATAAGTGGGATGGTTTGCCGTGCCATATCTGAACACTAAAAATGTTGTCACAGGGATTTATCACCTTATATCTGAACAAGCCTTAAGATGCTTATAAAGATGTGAAATGCTCAATGTTTAGTGAGGCCAAACAGAAATCTGAACTGTTACCTGACTATAGACCAACTTCATGAGCCTGTTCTCTGCAACGTTTCCTGATAAGGCAGAGAGGGTTTGGCTTGACTTGGGACACAGTGTATTCTATTTCCTTGCCAACTTAGAGGCTGTATTACCAGACTAATATTAACTTCACAATGACATGACTCATGCTCTTAAAATGGATTAAAAATTAAATACTCTTAAAATGTGCCCCTAACAAGCACTAATGCCAACAGATAATGCTATCATTATACTTGTTAGGTAGGTATAAAGAACACATAATGTTTTGTGCAAAAGTGTGTATTACGATTTTTTGATTAAACTATAGTATTATGTCCATCATCACTAATCAAGTCAAAGTCTTCAATTCGGATGATTACAGTGGCCAAGATTCATGGAAGGGGTGTATCTTAACCCACCATTTAAATCATGGTTTCATCTACCTTAGAAAAAAAAGCATAAAGAAGTTTATCATTGCTCACCTTTGGATGAGGGGAGAAGTTTACAGAGGTTAAAAGCAAGGGGTTTTTTTTTGGTGTTTTTTTCTTTTAATGATGATGATAATAATAATAATAATAATTAATAATAATAATAATAATAATAATAATAATGATAATAATAATAATAATAATAATGATAATAATAATAATAATAATAATAATAATAATAATGATAATAATAATGATAATAATAATAATAATAATAATAATGATAATAATAATGATGATGCTGATGATACTGATGATGATGATGATGATGATGATGATGACGAGGATGATGATGATGATGATGTGATACTTTACTGTGAGATTTATAACCCTTAATCTTGGTGATGGCATATGAGGCTAAGAATGGACAACTTGTCAGTTTGAGGCCTAGAGGGCGTTAACTGGCTCCAGACCAACAAAATAAACCTTGGACTTAGCCTCCAAAATCACACATATACATCGATGTAACCTTGATACAAATACACACTAAAAAGCCGAAGTACTAGAGCAGCCTTGCTGTAAACTGCGAGGGCGAAATTTAATGGCATAATGCATAATGCCCTTCACATTTCTATATTAGTGAGTATACATAGGACTTTTGTTGAATGCAGCCACTTTTTCCATCCTTACTTGTCATTAATGTATGCATTAAAAAAAAAACTTCACATAAAAATGTATCATACATTCACTGTACATTATGTGAACAAAAGCTGTCAAACAATCTCTCTAGATAAGTGTCAACAAGTCATAAACAAGTAGAAGTGGGTATATTGAATGAGTTTGTATGTTTCCTTTCATGAAGTTTCTATTTTTAAACAAGCCAATAGGAAGATTGTGTCTCGCCCACCCGTGGCTAAATAACACGAAAGTTTCCCCAAGTACATCCCTTGCCCTAACCAAGTTTGATGTCACAAGAAAGTCTTGCAGGTCGTAAAGTTTGACCTAAAATGACCTTTCACCTTACCATGTGACCTGACAGCACAATAGCATGAATGTACCCCTAGTGCATCTATCACCCAAATTTGGTTGCTATTGCAGCAACATGTGCCAAGTTATGCGTCATAAGAGAGTCTTGCAGGTAAACTTTAACGTTTGAAATACAAGAAATGACAGAGGAAAAGCAAATTCAAGAATTTGAAAACATCTGTAACATATGACCTCCAATGACCTTTCACCTTATCATGTGAAGTCCAACAGAATGATAACATGCACTTCCCCTTAGTGATCTGCAACCCAAGTTTGACTGAAAAGTGTGACACGGTTGCAAAGTTTTGTGTCATAAGAGAGTCTTGCACGTAAACTTTAACCGTTCAACGTTTGACCTGTAATGACCTTTGACCTGACCATGTGACCTCTGACTGGACCATAACATGCAGGTCCCCTTAGTGCATCTACAACCCAAGTTTGATAGATAAGTGTCACACGGTTGCAGAGTTTTGTGTCATAAGAGAGTCTTGCACGTAAACTTTAATGTTTGACCTGAAATGACCTTTGACCTTACCATGTGACCTATGACTGGACCATAACATGCAGGTCCCCTTAGTGCATCGACAACCCAAGTTTGATAGATAAGTGTCACACGGTTGCAGAGTTTTGAGTCATAAGAGAGTCTTGCACGTCTTCAACGTTTGACCTGAAATGACCTTTGACCTTACCATGTGACCTCTGACTGGACCATAACATGCAGGTCCCCTCAGTGCATCTACAACCCAAGTTTGGTTGAAAAGTGAGTCACGGTTGCAAAGTTATGTGTGATAAGAGAGTCTTGCACGTCAACTTTAACATTTGACCTGAAATGACCTTTGACCTTACCATGTGACCTCTGACTGGACAATAAGATGCAGGTCCCCTTAGTGCATCTACAACCCAAGTTTGATTGAACAGTGTCACACAGTTGCAGAGTTTTGTGTCATAAGAGAGTCTTGCACGTAAATTTTAACGTTTGACCTAAAATGACCTTTGACCTTACCATGTGACCTCTGACTAGAGCATAACATGCAGGTCCGCTTAGGGCATCTACAACGCAAGTTTGGTTGAAAAGTGAGTCACGGTTGCAGAGTTTTGTGTCATAAGAGAGTCTTGCACGTAAACTTTAACGTTTGACCTGAAATGACCTTTGACCTTACCATGTGACCTCTGACTGGACCATAACATGCAGGTCCCCTTAGTGCATCTACAACCCAAGTTTGGTTGAAAAGTGAGTCACGGTTGCCAAGTTATCTTTCATAACGTTTGTGACGGACGGACGGACGGACGGACGGACGGACGACGGACGGACGACGGACGGACGACGGACGGACGACGGACGGACGACGGACGGACGACGGACGGACGACATTTGGATCCCTTAGTCTCGCCTTCACCTCCGGTGGGCGAGACAATAAAAAATGAAGGAGAAGGCTTACTTTTGGATGAGGAATTGTGCAAGATGTCTATGTCCACATGTTGATGCTGCATGGAGTGGTGTCCATAACTCCCTGTCTGTTACGTTCACATCTGCTCCTTTCTCCACAAGTAACCTCATCATGGCCTCATTGTTGTCTATACATGACTGGAAGAAATTAACAAAATAAACGCGATTATTGTGGATATCAAGTTAAACTGTACATCTTCGTGGAATCTTATCTCCATTACTAACCTCTTCATGGCCTAATTGTTATCTATACATGACTGGATAATATAGGAAAGAAAACACAACCATTATAATATAATCATGTTTTCTATCATAACATTAGAACAAGAACTTAAAATCTTTGCTAGTTTTAAATAGCCATGTCTGACTTCTACATGTAGCTTGAATATAATCATCTACAGCCTGTTTCCTTGGTATCCTTTTCTGACAAAGATAAAAAAGGATGCACAGGATGCACCAATTGTATCTCTCTTTCTTTCTCCTTATTTTCTTTCTCCTCCTCCTCCTCCTCCTTCTCCTCCTCCTCCTCTCCTCTTCCACCTCCTCCTTTCAAACTCCCTTTTAGGAGGTGGGAGTGAAGTGAATCACTCTTTTTATATAGAGGAATTGCATCATAATCAACAATGTGGAACACCACAATAGCACTGAAATGCGAACCCAAACCTTAAATACCTCCCTGATGTACAATAAAAGTCACTACCACTAGTTCGTCATCTACCTTAGATCTTGCATATCACTTAAGAGACACAACTGGTAAATGCTCCTGGTAAACACTGCATGTCAAGGTTAAAAAAGCCTAACAGTGACTTGCAGAGGTGTTAATGAGGTCTACAATATCATCACAGGATAATGAACAGAACACAAGTCCACACTCTCTGAGTCTTCACTCCAGTAACAATGCATTATCAACGTCAAAAATAAGTCTGCATGTACAGACTAGTTACATCCAGAGTAGACATACAATAGCAGGAATATATATCAATTATATCTTACAAATCTGAAAAGTGCTTTCAAGAACTTATATTTCATCTGTTTGGATACAGAAGGACATTAATGCATACTTTAACAAAGAACTAACATCCTTATGGCTCTCAATAGATGATTTTCATCTTGCTGAGAGCCACAAGGGCATTAATAGCACCTTGACTTGGATGGAAACTCTTCTAGCTCTCTGTAGAAGATTTGCAGATCACTAAATGCTTTCAAGAGCTACAAAACTGAACATGAAGGTTACGGCATCTGTTTCAGTATTGAAAGCTTTTCTCTGGTTTTCCCTTACACTACAGCTGATCTATTCGCCTAAGTCTTCCACATAAAGCAACCAATCAATTGATCAATCACATAACAGTTTCCAAGAGCCAGATTCTCCAAAAGTGTGCATAAATAAATGGGCAGCAAGTGCCGAGGGCTTTCTCTATTCCTCCATCCATTCACAACTGTCGCTTTCAAAATAGAAATGTTTCTGAATCATCTGCTGACCTGGATACTGTAACCCCAACATTTAAAACAGATGAAAGCCAAAAGGAAATTAGTACTAAGTTTAAGAATTTGAGTTTAAGTTCTGGTCATGCAATTACATGACATAAAATAATCTCTGGAAACTCCTGAGCAAAAGTTGGTCATGCAGTACATAGGACTTGCAATGTTTACAGAGTGATATTCGGGAATCATCAAATAATATGAAATTGACTAAATCCTACTGAAAATCTCATGTAATCTTCAAACATGTGGGGTATATGGAACTATATACAGATGCTGCATGAAATTTGAGTAAAAAACATTCTCACCATATTTCAAATATGAGAGCATATGAATAGCAATCCTTTCAGGGGCAATTTTCTTTCATGATGTTTTTCTAAACTGGCATATATATGTAGAGCACGAGAAAGCTCTATAATCATTTTCCAAATTTACCATAACTTCCATCTTCTCTTTAATACCGTGTTTAAAGATATGAGACAAATGCCCTTCTGTATTCCATATTACTTCACAGAGGAACACCTGGCAAGGTATATTAGCTATGGAATGAAAGCTAAGCACCATGGCAATACAGATCCTCATCATCTAAAGAAAGTGAAACGTGTCACCCTGAGTACTCCAAAAATGAATGGAAAGAATATCCAGGCCATGGAAATCAAAAGGGTCCAAAATTCATACAGAAAGTGAAAATTTGAATTTGGTTTAAATGCAAAAGGAGCATGATCAGCGCAAACATGTGGATCAGTATGGCTGTGACAAATAAGAGCTGTCAACTGCCATCTTTAAAATGTCTCATGAGAATTATATATGGATATTGAACATTTAGGATACACTTACAAAAATATGAAGAAAAGGAAGGGCATGGATATTGGGGTGGGTTTTTTTTTTTTTCTTATTAACCCGTAGCCTGCTGGAACTGGGTGACACCTGTATTAAGCCTATGGGAAAGAGAGAATGCAGTATAGTCAATTGGTTAAGCTTCTTCTTTCATAAGTATATAATGTACCTACATGTATAGTCATGGCCTTGATTAAATGCACTTAGCTGTTTTTGTATTCCCATCCAAATCTATATCTATGATTTCATGAAACAGCTATTTGTAAATTTGTTTTAAGGATATATGACAAAAGGTTTCTTTTCTTTGGCTATTACTGTGACTTCAACCATTAATGCTAAACCTTCTACCTCCTTTAGTTTCTTACCTGATGTAAGGCTGTTAGTCCATCTTCATTTCCCATGTTGGGATCAACACCATTCTCCAATAGATGCCGAACTGTGCATAGGAAATATAAATGGAAAATTAAGTTAGTATTGGTATTATTTATTTCAATGTTCCAGACATAAAAGTAAATCAATAAATACAAGGAAGAACATGCATTTTTACACTCCTGGAAACATTTATGTAAAATACAATTACTTGATCACTGAGTTTGCAATCACAATGCTCAATTTGCATTTAATACACTGCTTAACACCAGGTACATGTAAGCATCTATCTTGTTTCAAGATATTGACAAGAATCCATCTCAAGTGAACGAGTTGTCCAAAGTACACATTTACTACATTCTTTATAGTCCGAATTCATACATCACGCAGCAAAAGAGTTAAGGTGACTTTTGTCAGAAAAAAAGATATCATATCATATATTCATATCTATCAATTTATAATATATTTATTCAAATGAAAGAGACAGAAGTACAGATCAGATTTTAGTCCTTGAAGATCCTATTTCTTCCTATTTTTTCTTCTTCTGCCACTGCATCTCACTTTTTCCCTTTAAATCTCTCTCTTTCTCTCTTCATTCTACTACTTCTAACTCACTCCCACTCAGCATCAATTCCCCAAATCCTGGACAAGTCCCTGATTTATTGATAGAGAAAGTAGAAAATGCAATTTCCACCATCCCTGCATACATTGCATCCCCCTACATATACGAGTACGAAGCGATCATGAGTTAAGAGGCACGGCTGATTTCTGTGCGTGTTCAGGAATCTCAAAATAGCTCTTCTCCTAATACCCCTTAACCGCCCGACCTTTCAAAGCCCCAGTGTTTCCAGTGGTTTTAAACGTTTTCTTCATCGTCCTATTCATAATCAGTTAATGATTGTAAAAATATAAATCAGCTCCCCATGCAAGTTAGACTTGAAAATACACTTAGTCTGCATTTTTATTTTTTATTTTTCATTTATTTATTTTTTTAATAGTTTCTTGATTCCTTTATTAAGAATAAATTAATCATATTTTTATTGGGTTATACTACATCAGCACCTTTCACAATCCTACAAATGGGGTAACAGCAAACAAATAGATAATCATTTCTTTATATTATGGTAGAAGAGGGAGCAGTCTAGCTGCACATAGCTTCAAAGGAGCTTGGGCAAAAGAAAAAAAATAGCTGACACTTGTTGCAACGTAAGTTTTAAAAAGTACTTGCATGTAGTAGATCCAAAAAGAGTTCCCAAGAAACAACTATCATTTTCACATTATGAATTTCTGGTTCCTTTCTTTCAAATCACTGTTTATAATGGGTAAATATCAAATATCTTGTCCTTTTCAGAGCTAGAAGGGCACTGATTACAAATTCTCTAGGAGATAATGTCATTCTGTCTGTTGCTGGACAATGTACATATATTACATAAGAATAATAATAATATAATCATAATAATATTCTGGATTTATATAGCGCCTAATACATCTCCAAGAGAGTCTCTAAGCGCTTTACAGAAATATTATTATCCCGGTCATCGGATTCAGGCTTGCCCGCATACAATGCATGCACCTTCTCCACTCCCTAGGGAGCATTCCAGCCAGGCGCCTTTTGCAGGCGCGCACAATGCTAAACAAATCACAATGACTTTCGCATCCTACCGGGTACCCACTTAACACCTGGGTGGAGAGTGGCAAATGTAGATTCATATCTTGCCAAAGGACATTAGTGCCGCGCCGGGATTTGAACTCGGACCACGAGATCTACAGTCCGGTGACATATCCACTAGACCACAACACCTCTACAGATCTCTTGATAAATTGTATACAACTGTGATCTTACAGTATGAAACTGTAAACAAAACCAAAAAAAATAACAAGAAATATATCTAGGTAGATACATTCAGATATAAGCAAAATGACCAATGACAGCAGTTTCACTGCTTCATTCATTCATGTCTTTTCTGTACACATCTATGAAAATAGTTTCTAATTTTTCTCACCAATCAGTCAATAAAAGGAAATGGGAAACAAAAACTCATGCAAATTTTATAGATTCACTCAAAAGTTTCATGTAAAAATTACAAAGGTCCTTTTTCCTTCCACAATGGTGAAACAGATTTTCTCCATCACTTCCAGTAAATGAAAAAATATTAAACCAGCAAAATGTGACACAACTATTTTCCTGTTATTAATTCATCAACAAAGATTTCCCATGCTGACAAACGAGCATGTAATATTTGGCTTTTCCTAATACCAGTCTACAAAACAAGGTATCAATAAGGATTACATGACTGGTTACCATAGTAATTGATGCAGGCAGCATGGAGTGTCCTACAACAGGTGGAAGGAATTTACAGGAAAAAAGGGGGCACTGCACCAAAAAATACACAACCCTGCATGGACAAAAAGAATACCCCCCCCCCCCAAAAGAGACTATTATAAACACCATAATGAGGAATCTTTATGTTCTATCAAGAGCAAGCTGAAAATAAGCTCTGATGAACAAAAAGCCATTTGGAACTAAAAAATCCACATGCATCATCATGACCATGTATCAAAAGTTTTGTAAAATAAAAAGAGATGCATGTACATGTGTACATGTATTTAGGATCACAGATATTTTCTTCCTGTATTTCCGCCATGAAATTGAAGAAATGCCTATAGGCCTTGTATTCTAAATATTAAATGCTCGCACGTCACCATTTCTAAAAATATTGATGGGGTAGAGCGATAAATCACTATGCTGTTAAAAGCAGCTTTTTATTGCGGGCCATTCTTATTTTTGACTGATATAAGTAGTCAAGAAAGCCTCCCTCAGGCAAGATTTGCATAAATTTTCTTTCCTTATGAGAAGCAAAAAGACGGGACTACAGAATGTCAGCTTAGCATGCTGATGATATGTGATATGGATACAAAAGTAGGGGTTATATTATACTGTTTATACTGTAGTGATCAATGATCTCTATTATAAAGTTGCATCTAACAATCATTAGAACGGCTTTGACCCTCTATTGAAAGAAAAATCTATTTTTCAGAATCATTGATTTGCCAAACATCGACTAAATGCAACTGACTTGCATACAGAAGCTTAATTGTAGGGGATCAAAACTGTTATGCAGTTCATTTTTTAAGAGAACAATAATCAATTATTACTAATCAATATCTTTTGAAAAGTTTTCCCACACTATTGTTAGTTTCTATGACCCTCCCACTGTGGAGCTCAAAGGAATCATAAAGAGTGGTTTCACTCTTATGACTTTGAATATATTTTTTTAAAAGAAAAAGAAAGTGAATATCTGAATCACATGATATAATTGTGCATATTGTGAATCAGTACTGAAACTACGACTGGCTAATGTGGGACTTTATTCTATCATCAGCCATACAGGGACTATTACAATTGGGGATCTTAATAATAAAGAATCATTAAAATAGGAGGTATTTCATTTTCAATTTCATTAAAGGGGAAAATTGAGCCTCACAGGCATATAGTCAACTTGATATTCATCATGCCAGATTTCAGAATTCTACTGAACTACCTGATCAATTTTCTGCTAATTGAATCTTGATTTTATTAGTTTAAATGAAATGAAGATATTTCAATGAAGTATTTCTTACAAGCAATATCAACCTCAACACATTCTTTTGCTTTGTTCTTCAGTGCAAAGGTTTTTTGTTTTTTTGTTGTTGTTTTTTTTGGGGGGGGGGGGTAATTATTAACACAAATGATTTTAATGAGAGTGACCTTAATTCATTTTCAGCATTCTTGATTTTTTGTTTAAGGTTTCTACTCCTGAATCACCTTCCCTGATATTTCCTTACTTTGTGCTTTCATTGCTGACTCTTATCACTTTTTTTGGACATTAATATCATATGTTTCTCTAATACTCGTCATATCTCCCGTGATCTGGAATCGAATACATATTCTGCCTCCTATTTTTAATTATGTGAAATGTAGCAGTAGGCTTGGACAAAAATAATATTAAACGCGTAATTTGCGATCCCATGGGTACTATCGCGACCAACATATTCTAGCAGCATGGACATCAAAGATGTCATAAACCTCTAATTTGGGTGTGTGGCGATGCAGGCTGAGACGTGATGAGACCCATCTTGCTACTCATTAGTTACCTTTCCAACCCACCTGGGTGCCCCCAATCAATAGCCAACTCGACCTCAGCTGGCTGATGTCACTCTTTCTGGATGATTCTTTATTTCTCACATGCTTCCATCCCCTCCCTTTAATCTCCCCCCTCCTATCCCCCTCCCCCCCCCCCCCCCCCCTTCCACCTCCCCTCTATACATGTACATGTATGTCTTCCTCTCTCTGTCCTACCATCCTTCATTCTTTCCATTCATTCATCTCTTTGTTCTTTCTCCTTTCCTCCCTTTCTTTCTTCCTCTTTCTCTCTATCTCACTCTCTTGATTACTCTCCTACCCGCCTTTTTCTTCTATTTCTCACTCTACTCTTCCTCTCCTCTATTTCTTGGAACAATGCTTTCTCTTTATCTCTTTTCCCTTCCATCCATCTCTGTAGTCTCTGTCTCTATCCATCTGAACCCCTCCCTTTTCTCTCTCTCTCTTTCTCTCTCCTCCCTCTCTACATTATTTTTGGTACATCCATTTCTCTCTATCCATTCTTTCCACATCTACTCCCTTTCTCTCCATCTCTTGCCTATATCCAAAGATCCCTATCCATCTCCCCCCTCCCCTTTTCTTTCTCTCTCTCTCTCTCTCTCTCTTGTAAGTGGTACATACAAATATATGTCTCTCCCTTTTCTTTTCTGTTTCTACCTCCAAGCACCTCTATCTAACCTGTCTCCAACTATCCCTATTTCCCTATCTCTCTCTCTCTTGCTTCATCTCTGTCAATTTCTCTTTATCGATCCATATATCTTCCAATTCCGTTCGCTATCTCTCCCCCTAGAACATTTTCCTTTCATGCTTATATGAGCTTCAGCTTATGGTTGTATTGCCTACCCACACTTCACATCAAGCAGGTTTTTGCTTGAAAGATACTCAACTGACGTATACTTCCTATATGCTAACATTTAACTTCCTTGTCAAATTCATGTGGATGCACCCACAGTTTAAACCAAACTATCTTTATGAAAATGAAAGTAAAGCAAACACTGATTTTCTGCAGATTTCTCCTGAAGCGGAATTCTTTAAAAGGAATGAACGGCATAGATCAATTTTGAAGTATCTGTACTATCAGGCTTTTAAGTCAAAAAGGTGAAATCTGATGAATATCTACATGAAAAGAGATGGGGAAACACAATAAATACAAGAAACTGTGACATCTTCCAAAATACAATAAAATTTACCAGAGGAAATTTCCATACTGAGATCATAACATTCAAAACAGATAATACCATAAGTTGAAAGCAAAAAAAGCTCATTTTTCATGGTCATAAAGCCCATCTGGCTCTCACTTGATGATAATGTAACAGTTCATAATTGTTACCAAAGAAATGAAATTAAAATTTGGGCACTTTCAAATGTTGTATAACTTGAAATCATTTTAGCCCCAGACCACAATATCAGATCATTACATTAAACTCGCACCCAAGCAAGATGTGGCTATACTAAGAAGGTATGAAAGCACCACAAGAAGGAACCATTGGTGCTATACTGGTAATGTAGGCAAAAGCTTGTTGTTATTTGTAATACTTCCATTATTTTTTCTTCTTTTTCAACAAAAGACTTGCCAATGAGCTAGCTACTGGTTTGAGGTCAAACACTGCTTGATTGAATAATAACTCAACATGGTACCAAACACGCTCCACTACACTCTCAAAATCAGGGAATTAAATCGCTTTTGACAGACAATAGTTCTATAAAAGCAATCTTCCTGTTTGCTTGTGAACAAGCAGAGAGAGAGAGAGAGACCCTTCAATTTTGAGAGGGAATATTGTTGCAGAGTTTGACAGCCTTTTTCAATGGTGTCCCATGCACGGAATGTAGACCTCCAGTGTACATTATGCACTGTGTTACTAACTCGCTCTAATATCAAGTTGATTTCCAGGGCTCTATGTTGGTAATACAGGTATTATCAAGTAACAGATGTCTGGTACACATTCCCCCTCAATTTTCAAAATTAAACATGGTCCTTGCATATAGCACATGGACAATATCAAAGATAGTGTTAAGTTTTGGGAAGCTAAAAAATAAGTGTTTTTCACTAATTTTATTCATTGCCAGATGATACAAAAGATTGTATCATAAAACTATTGCGATGTGAAGGATATCACACAAAAATCATCAGGGAACATCACATTATCTCACACACGTATCTTTTTATGTAAGGCAGACAATATGGGACTATACTTAATCCTTAATTCATTTCATGCCAATATTTTTTTTTTATACTGAAACTATATATGGGCTTTAAAACTTTTAAACAGAACCCCAAGTGAAATAAACTAAATATGGAGCCTAATGGACTCAACCTTAAAAAAAAAAAATAGAATGTAGCCTACATCAAATTAACACCTACAATTGTAAATCATACATTGTCTGTTAAAATGTCAATGATTTCATCTCCCCAAGCCCTCCCCCCCCCTCCCCCACCCTCTCACTTTCAGGTTTCAATGCTTCTATTTTGTCAAGCCTAAAGGAAACATTGATGTTGAATCACAATGTGATGTGGAACCTTAATGTTGCATTGTGCTGAGAGAACCCATACAAGCAATATGCCCATCAAGATAAACTGGTTCTGACATCCCATCTATCCACCATGATTGTCAGAATATGGAAGAAGCAGAGAGAGCCTCCAAACCCCTGTAAGTCCTCCCATGAATAACATGTAATGACAGTAATCACTTCCAATTTTCCTGCCCTATCAATTTTTAGTTTTTGTCCATGATGAATTCCAATAAGAGGACCTGCCCACCCTAACGGAGACGCATACTCGATAACAGTACGTTTAATCTGCAGATGGGATTGGAGGCAATTTCCTTTGATCTTGATCCATGTGCATTTTCTAGAAATTTATATTCATCTAAAATCAGTTTGAAATTTTATTACATTTTATCATTACCAGTTCCTGGTATAAATTAAGGATGACTTCAAACAAACTCATTTCACATCAAACATAAATTTCTGTAAAGCTATCCCTTTTTTCCCAATGTGATCTAATCACAATAAAAACTATTTTCTGTTAAAAGCAATAAATGTTGTATGAAGAGATACAGGAAGACTACCAAATGATAATCAGCCAACAAATTCTTGACAAGGAATTGTAATTAGAGAGTCCTCCCTGATTTTTGTTACAAAGTCACACTATTAGCATCCAAAGAATTTTCAAAGTTAAGCTCACTGTATCTTAATATACTGTAATTCTCTAAACATGACAACACTACAATCTTCTGAGATCCAGACTGACATTCACACACATATCCTCCAACACCCTTCCGGCTCAAACCAGACATTACATTATTATTAATCCAGCAGAAAAGTATAAGTTTGATACCCTCTTTCTTTGGAAGCGACTGCACTTTCATTTTGTCCCTGGGTGCTATCACTGTTTACCTGGGATGTCTGCCTACATTTATCTCTGCTGTCTTTTGATGGGAGAGAAAAGGCAAAATCATGATTAAACCTAAACACATGATTGGAATGGGCGCTCACTTTTGCCTGCATGTCTATGGTGCCCAAACCGATATCAATTGATTACCAGTCATTTTTCATCAAGTTCCAGATACATTGATGAAACTCGAGAAGACTGCGCAACCATGGGGTTCCAGGAAAATCATTTTGGGAGACAACCCATATTTCTTGATTATTCTTTGGGATTGTGCTACTAAAGAAATCAAAACTGAGAAAGTGACTTCAATCACTAGCAACATGCAAAAATGAAAAAAATAGACAACAAAATATGATTTCAAAAAATAAATAAGAGACTTTCCAGGTGAATTCAATTCACTTTCAAGCCAACTACAAATCTCATCTCAAAATTCACTATACTCAACAAAAATTAATCTGGATGACTGAGAAGCATGAATCTAAATCAGTATGAGGTACTTCAAGCTAAAGTATTTCAGTTAAGCTTTCACAAAAGAGCAATATTTTCACACCTCCCCCCCCCCCCCCAGCACCATGACTAATAATCTAATATTCTGCAGCAGTCCACTGTACATACATTGTATTTTGATTTAAAACAAGACAAATCAATATTCATTCCTTACAGTGCAGTAGATACATACATGTAATGCCAATGATGTGTAATGTATGAAGGACAATGAAAATCTGATATCTATATACATGTACATGTAAATGAGGAGATACTGAGGAGATACAACGGCTGGAAAAAGGAAATATACCCAAAATGAATTCAAATACAAAAGGGTTGACAAGACAGTGTATGACTTGCTTTAATTTGCTCCTTGTGTTTTATACATGTAGCAGACAAAAAATAAAAATAAAAATGGGAGAAAGTAAAACTTGACAATGTGATATCACTGAAAAGATGAGGAATTGCTTACATAAAAAGCTGTATAGTCTAAAGTGAAACTATTACATAATGTAAGTCAGGTTTACTTCATGCAAACTTAAATAACCAACTCCTCTCCAGTCTCCACCATTTCAGACCTGAAATGTTAAATGGTAATTGAAATCCTTGGGCTCTGGATGGTGTACTGGTACAGGCTTTTAGTATTGCACCATTTTCTCTACGTCTCATCAAGGAGATCCATGGTCTCATCAATATCACAAAATGTACTCTAGACCCATTAAAAGTCTCTTCTTTTTAAAACTCCCTTTTATGATCAACAATTCCCTTTGGACCTTAAAATAAATATTATACTTTCATTTCCACTGAAACAATGAATAATCTATTTTACAACACTGAACTTCCAAGTACGCCTATGTCATTTCCTAAATGTACCTACAATGTAGTCTCATTCATAAGTTTCTATGCCGTGCTTTGGGTATGTATAGTCAGGACTTTCATGCCCCACCTACATGCACTCACATACATATACAGTTTGTAAGCTTGCAATTATGGCAAGACTAGGACATTGTTATTGCTGTTTGGTTTTCACCCCCCCCCCCCCCCCCCCCCCCCGAAGATTATAAATTTGCCTCACTTCCTTCCTTTGCAGGCAGATAAGGCCTCATAACAACAGCTTTTCCTGAAGCAGTTGACTGCTTATGGGGCTCCATCAGGAAATGTCAACTTCATTGTTCCAAAAATCAGGAGACCTTCTATCACAGGAGCTATACCACAATAGGAAATATTGGCACTCCATATTCAAACTTTGCATACAGGTACATTATACCATACATGCATCTATGGGACTTCAATAAAGCTACATTGTAACTGCATGTACATGGATACAGTGATCCAACATTTGCTCCTGCAACAATTATTGTTCTGGCTTTATTTCATCTTACATGTAGATAGGGCTCCATGCTAACTTTTTTGGTTCAGGATCCAGACTGAAATTCCAGGCTTTAAGTACATATTGTATGTACATTTTTATGTGTACAGGTCCAGGGCACCTATACGTCTCGAGGCCTGATATAGATACAGGTACGTGTATAAAGTATGTATTAAAAGATTACAGATGCAATCAAGTTTAACTTCAAGTAAGATTTAAGCTTAGATATGGTGTTACCTCCGTGAATGAAGTGAAGAATTTGGTTGGCGTAGCAAATTGATTGTGGCAGATGGCACAATTGTTGCAAGAGCATGTGTCTAAAACTAAACAGAGTCACGAGTATGAACAGTATCAAAGCATTTATGTATTACATTATCTGCAAACTGGTTGAATCTTTTGCAAGTAAAGCCAGCACTAATCTTATTTACTTCTTAAGTACACTGTAGAAATCAAAGACTGGTTCCTCTGTATGTACAGAGGAACTATACCAAGTATCTTTTTTTCTTTTTAAATAAATAAAGGGACCTACTTCTTCTTGGGTATTTCAATGACTTTGTACACAAAACATGTACACAAATATGTAAACAGAGATAAGATACGCCTGTTCTTGTATAATGTGTACGCAAGTACTGGCTACGTATAGTTCTTATTTTATCGCAAGTACGAGAATTACCTCTTCAAGCCCACATACATGTATAAGAGTTATTGCAGTTTCAACTTATAATGAGTTATAAAAAGTAGTCTTAATCTCAATCATCTACATGTAATGACTGTCAAAGCAAACACACTAACTTGTGTTCATAGGAACACTAAAAACTCTTTGCCTTTTGTTGGCCAACTCCATTATCCACCACTTGCAGGTTTATTAGGGGATTCAGATCTGGATGGCTTTCAAAGAACTGACCTGATATAATTCTAATGACCCAAATTTGAAAAAATGAAAACAAAAATAAAAACAAAGTCACACACATACACACACACACACACACGCAATGAACTGAGATCAATGACAAAGAGCAAATTCTGAACTTTACTCTTGACAACTTCATTCAGATCTAAAATTTGATTATCTTATCATGGATAAAATGAGGAAGTACACAAATGTAAAAACAGAATTCTGTCCTTATAGACAAATTTAATACATTGCCTTGTCTACATTTTGTAACTTTATATTGATAATCAATTACATATAAGACCATACAAATAATAACATAAATATAAATTAATCAAATTTAATATCTATATCTATGCATATCTTGTAGTTGTTCTGTTATTCAAAGTGGTAATGTAGATATTAGACCAAAATTTCACTCTAATTACTTTAAAAAGTGAATCTCTACAAGGAAAATGTTTTGATATCTGGTGATTGTTGTTCAAGGACATTCCCGGCAAAACCAACTAAAATCGATCCAGTCTAGTTAGTTTTCATGATGTTATTTCTGACAAAATTTCTGCTACAATAGCACTAATGCCTGACTGGGTTCAAAAGAACTGACAGGGTACCTGTATCAAATGAAGATGAGCAGCTAGGTAAATTGACAATATCTGTATGCTTAATCTCTGTACAATTTGCAATATTATTGGCTTTAGATACATTACAATACATCATACAGTACATACACATCACGTATCTACTGGCATTTGTTTGGAGTATCATGAACACTGCAGAGAAAGGCACGAAGTACTCTTCTTTCTGTGTGCCTGAGTTATTATCCATAAAAGATCAATCACTTAGGCTCATGATGATGAACGCTTTTACTGTATCATTGGAAAGATCTACAGGAGACAAGCAAGCAAATTTCCTCTACCAGGAAGAGTTTTAGTTCCATGCTGTATCATTGGAATCAACAACAGAGAAACTTCTCTCTTCTCTCTCTGTCTGTCCGTCTCTGTCTAATCCCTTTTGCTCTTTTGACTAATTTTTTTTTTCTTGGTAGCATTCTCTCTCTCTCTCTCTCTCTCTCTCTCTCTCTCTCTCTCTCTCTCTCTCTCTCTCTCTCTCTCCTTCTGTCTGCCTGTGAACTTATCCAATCCCACATTTGTCAAATCGAAAATCTTTAATTTTGCAGGTGTGCTGGCCTCCTCACAAGCTCACATGCCCAACTTGTTTTTAGGCAAGGGGGATAGCGTAATGTAATGGCTAATGTGGTGGACATAACATGATAAACCAACAACAAACTGATGCTGATGGACTACAGGTATTGACATGTATGCTGATGGTAAATCATTGGAAGTTACGCATAAGGATGCACAAATAGCATGTATTTCAACTCCTCCCTCCCCCCCCCCCCCCCCTCCCCCCAGCCTGCACATCATCAAATTTGTTAGCGATGATAGGTAATAACTTATAAGGATACTTCTTTATTTCTTCACCAAGAAACTAATTGCTAGTAGGCCTAATCAAAATTCTGACCAAAATTTATGTCTGAGCCCTTCTGCCCCAATCTACGCAGCATCTCATACTGAAAAGAAGATGGTCATGATTGTATCCACAATCTTCCAGTCTGTGTGGAATACATCAGAATTTCAATGAACTCCAGCAGAACTAATTAAAACTTGTCTCCTGATGTGATCTTCCTGTTGTAAAACACATGCTCCAGTGACAATTTGTCAGCGGTCATCCGAACCGTTGTATAGATATACGACAGTATGAAATGTTATTTTGAGAAAATTGGATTATTTCTAAATCTAACCATATATTCCTACCATTCGTGCCAAGCCATCTAAGATATTTATTCCTAAAAAATACACGACAGGGATGTTTATGATCTCTTCTTGAAAGCAGGGTCTTTATTTCACTTAAAATCAAGTACCGATACTGGAGGAGAAATCACAAGAGAACTAGAAGCATGTATTTTCGCTGTACAAAAACGCCACATACGATACACATACAATATGACACTTATGACCGCCGTTTAATACATTAAAGGTCAACCAAACTGTTGTATTGCTCAGTTTACACACAAAGTCAATTCATACCTATAGGACAGATTGCTGACTGCACATTTAATGTGGGCAGTCAACCGAACCATCGTATCACTTTGCAGCAGAAAACTTTTCAATGGGAAAAGCACACTTTTGACAAGATTGATGTGTCCTCTGACTCCTCCTATTAAAAACATTTGATATCTCAAAAACTAAAAGTTTTTATACCATGGGAACTTCCACTATGATATTGGACTTGACTTATACTTTTATTTTCAACAGAAAACTCAAAATCAATATTTTGACCCCAGACCGACGGATACAACAGTTTGGATGATCGTTGACGAATTGCCCCATGTTCAATATCCTACACTAACCAAATTCTTAAAGGTCCAAAATCAATCATAACCCAAAAGGCCGAAGGCAAATGTAAGTTCTAAATGCATCATTCTGATTGGTTGAAAGAAGACCTAAATGTAACTTTACATTTACAACAAAAAAAAATACAACTTTTTCTGCAAGAGACCTGCTCAACAATATTCAAGATTTTGGCCCAAGAGAAACTAAATCCTGTGACACACAAAATACTTCCCATCTCAAACTGTTTGTTAATCTTCAATTGATACAAGCTGTCACTAAAAAAAAGAGTAGGCAATTTCACAATTCAAAGGACACCAAATTTGGTTGCACCAATACATCTATATGTACATGTATGTACATGTATATACAGTAAGCTTTGTCCTTACAATTTTTTTGTTGTTGTTGCATTCATACTAAACATAGCAAGCTGTTCCATTTGTAGTAATCTCATTTTGGATAGTGCAACACGATACGGGTCAATTGTTTTCCTTACACTTCTAGTAATCTAATGAATATGTATTTACATGCACCACCTCTTAAGAGGTGCCAGGAAAAAGGGCAGAGTTCCGAAGCAAACTGTTATCTACGTGCCGTGGGCAATTTTTCAGCTCATGGTCTGGAGACACTTTGACCTTTCCAAGAGTTCTTGCTTTCCCACCATACCCTAGCACACACCTTGTGTGATCAAACAACAAAGGAAAACATGGATTCCCACACATCAAACATAATTTTCAAACTCTCAAAACATGGGATCAAATGTTTTCTAAAATGTGTCATTCTGCAGATGAGGAAATTTTTCACATTTACCAGTAAAAGTTTTTAGTCTATAGACATGAATCTGGAATTGTCGTAAGGACAATTGCAAATTTTGCCCGATTATTTTGAAACTTTTAACAACCAATCCTCATCAAAAGGCATGCAAGCAAGGACCTAACAAAGTGTCCAAAGAAGCTACAGCTCCGCCTTACAACTATAGTCTCCAAGGGGTAGCTTGGTTGAAAGTATCTCTTCCAGTACAGATTTGCTGGTTCTACTGTCTGTCCATGGGATCTTTAACATCCTGCACTAACACCATATTTCAAATGAGTCTATTTTCTTTCACTCTATTTTGTTCACTGTCCTATATTCATTTCTATACAGTACCACAGGGAAGGCCCCAGAAGATGAATGTAGAATTATCTTCCTCCTCTTGGTTGTTCTACTCATATCTCTATACCTCATCATCCCAGCAAGTCCAGCCAATGCAGTCTTTCCAAGCTATGCGCCAATCTATTTCTGCAGCACAACCAACATCTTTCTCTACTCTGGATCTAAGAAAGACAGAACTATTCACAACTTCAATATTTGCTTTGCTTATAGTTTAAAGTTTTTTAATGGTTCAGTCATCCAGCGGACATTACTTTAGTTTCCTTGATGTTGAGACTCAGTCCAATTGAGTCTAATTTTCCCACTCTCTTCTTGTTCTCTTGAGATTAATCTCAAGTCTTCCTCATTCTCAACAGGTATCATATCACCTGCATATCATACATTGTCAATCATTCTTCCCCCTACTCTAATGTCCATATTTGTTTTCTCAAGTCCACCTCCTCTCTTAATACGCTCACCATACATGTAAATATTAAACAGAAATGGGGAGAGGATGCACCCCTGTCTGACACCTTTCCCTATGTGAAAGCAGTCTGTCTCTCAGCTCCAGACCCAGTCTTAATGGTTGCCTCTTGGTCTATGCAGAGATTTCTCAGGAGTACTATGACATGTTCGGGTACTCCCATAGCTCATAAGACATTGATCAACAGTCAAATGCTTTGCTTAACATAAATACATGTATATGACTTGGCGATACTCTCTCGTCTCTTGTTCCTCTACACTTTTTTCTCTATCAGCTAGTTAGTCCTTCCATGTCAAGGGAGGCAAGAGCAACTAAAATGCCTTGTTCAGTCTGGCTTTAAATGTAAATGGTATAACTTGTACAAAATAAGAAAAGGTACTGGGGAGCATTTCATGAAGTGCCTTGTCAGTGATTTTTACTGCCAACTGTTATATGCTACTGAAATCCTTGCATCTGATTGGCTGAGAGCACATTTGTCAGTAAAAATCATGAACACAACACTTCATGAAATGATCCCCAGGTGCACTGATGCATTGATCTTCAAAACCCAGGGACCATCCTGAATGCCGGTATTGGCATTAGAACCATGGTCCCTAAATGGGCAATGCCTCAGAAAATGTTAGCTTTCCCAAAATCACAAAATTGGCAATAACTTCATTATTATTTGTGCCTAATTTTTTCCACTGTGCATTGCCTTAACACCAACATATGTGAACAGGCTGAGAATACCACTAACCTATTCAGCATATCTCTTGATGAAATTTTTCTTTCATGCGAGGATATTTTTAGAAATTCAGAAAATTATTTACATTTGGTTCACAATTAGCAGACCGTTTCAAGCCCTGACTATGGAACTCGGTCATGAGTATCATATTCATGACAAAGAGTAGGCATAATAAGCGAAGTGTTTTCATGATCTATCTCAGAACGTTTTCACTTGTTTCATCCTAATGCTGACATACACGTATATGTGAACATGCAGGTGTGTGTGGTTGGACTCACAACCAACATGTTCAGCACGATGTCAGAAAGCGTCAAAGCTTGAGATTTCTCACGGGATGTTGCGCTGCAGCCGTCAACTTTGCCAGCGGGATCGCCACCAAATTCCGCTGTGACATTTACACGATGTCGCATGGGGAAATGGACAATATATTTTCTGAGGTTGGCATTCCTTCGCTGCTTTGTTTAATGTCAATACTGTCCAGCTTTCTCTTCTATTTCTACTTCATCATAAGACTAGCCTAATGTACATATGACACATGCTATAGTATACTGGAGATTCATCCATGATACTTGTTTGAGAGGTGATGTATAGGTAGGTAAATGCTGTACAAGGAATGCTTTAACTTGCTTGAGGTTCCTTTTTTTCCCTTACACTTTCTTTTCACAATTACCAACCACTTTATCAAAGAATCAAAAATTGTATTCATTAGAGGGGAAAATCAATTACTGAATTTCTATTCTTTCCAAGTCTGTCCATATCACATGATGTACATACATGTACACATCACAGTTCTCTAGTTTTGAAAGGAAAGCATTTCCAAGAGAGGATAAAAATTGTTCGAATGTTTGTTTTGCATTTTTATCTCTCAAACAATGCATGAAAATATGAAAATAAACTTTAGAAAAGCATGAACAAAAGAATACGCCCTTTAAACTGAAAAGTTACATTCTGTTTTCACTTAAAAGTTAATTTTCTTGGTTTTAATTTTGTCATTTACAACACTTTAAAGCTTACTTTACAAAGTATGCAGTACCTAAAAATCCACTGCCACTGGAAGCATGACCACAGTACATGTAGATCCTAACTAGGTTATTCCAGAGATATCTGGCAGGCTTGGAAAGACCTGCTCATTTCAATTTTCAAACGCCACGCTTAGGATCACTTCATTACGCATCCCAGTCTGCTGCGCTTGCAAGAGCCGACCAATATACACAATTTACTTCCCTTGACCAATCAATTCCATGCTTGTCAGACAAAATTAGTATCAGAACATCCGCAATGCTCAGAGGTTTTACCAGTGTCTTCTGACTCTAGATGAATTTTCTCACTGCTCTTGATAAAGATTGTGCGCCAGATTTTCAGTATCATGCTTTTTGATGGAATAGTCTCCCTGAATGTGTCATCTCAGCGACTTCTGTAAACTGCTTTAAGAACAGACTAGATAAATACTGGTCTATAAACCATGATCTTGTCTATGAGCCTGTATACATGTAGGCTGTATGATTCCTACACACTTTTTGTCCTTTCCCACATATTCAACTTGATAAGCCGAGGAAAAGGCTTTTACTAAACACTCGGGTCGCGGGTCGCTGGGTATGGGGCGCCAAGTGTTATTTGGTCCAAACTGCACAATTTAGTATCAAAAGTTCACTCAAAAATTTTTCACCCGGGCATTGACTTTGTTTCGTTACAAACACTTTGTGCACAGAAGAAGGTGGGAGGATCAGTTTACCAGAATATGCTTGTGGGCTTGGCTATGAGGGTTTAGGTACTGTACACTGATTAGTTTTGGACCGAATAACCTAGTTAACACTTGGCACACCATACCCAGCGAGCTGCGACCCGAGTGTTTTCCAGCGCGACGCGACCCGAGTGTTTAGTAAAAGCCGAGGAAATTGTATAATCTTTTGAGACCACAAGCTATGATCGATGAACAGGCAGTGTCCTACATGTATATCATCGTGGATTTTAAAATAAAGATAATAATGATTCTCGAATATATTACTTATGCTTTATTTAAAAAAAAATGACAACAGAAATAATGCTGCCCTTTTTTTCATCACCTCATTTTGGAATCTCTTTTATGCCAGGCCTGCAAAAAAGCCTTCCAGTAAATTGTGGAATGGTATCATAATAAGTGATATATCAAGGCTACTTTTCACACATCTTTTGCAAGCTTGTTTTATTGTTGGTTTTGCTTTGGGGGTGTGCACGAGAACTAACAGAAGCAAAATAGCAATGACATTCAGCATTTAAAAAGAAATGTCAGCACTGAAAGTGAAGAGTAATAGCTACCGAAATAAGTATCGTCATTATAAGTCATTAGTATTCTTCTTGTATAAAGCTTATTCCATATGACTGGCTTATGCAGTGGGTATGTCACCATGGAAACTCCTAATGGACTTCCTATAAAAGGCCAAGATAGTTATCAAATATGTAGTATTGCTTTCTGTGGGTAACCTTAATAATTTATGAGACAGGAATACACTACCAGATAGAAATCACGTATTACCATGAATGAATCTTAAAACAGTCATCTGACTAGTCAAATTGTTATTCAAAATTTCACATGCAGTTAAATGTCATACATGTACATGTAGCTTAGAAAACATATTTCAGTATACAGGTTGTGTTGATGAAACAGAGAAAGAAAAATGTAGTAATCTACTGTAAAAGATACACAGCATTAAAACGTTAAATGAAATAGGAAGACTTTTACAAGCAAGATAATTAATATACGTACAGTATATACATGTATGTACATGTACATAATGATAGGCTTCCACAATTTGCTATGATACATCATACACTTGTTAAACTTTCCAGAAGTTTGTAAGTGAATGAGTATGTGAAAGTTACTGGAAATATTTCTCTTTGCACCAAAACAACCATCTGTTAGTCTGCAACGTTATGTATCTTTAATAACCTATACATGTAGGCCATTATGTTCATCAAGGCCCTTCTCAAATACAAATGTACAGGGATAGATTCTGTTCAGAAACTATCTATTGAAAACAAGGAAGAGCTTCAGGCCACCTTATCACTACAGTCCAAGTTTTGGCACACACATACAAGTACAAGGCATCCAAGGTCTTGTATTGAACGCCCAATGACACAAACAATCTCATTTGCATGACAATAGGGGGTCCTATCATACACATTTCAATGACACAAATCTATTGTTATCAAAAGAGAGAGACAGTTTAGCTAGGGTCATCGCATTCATGTAGGCCAACCTGCACATGTAAGGGAACTTATTAAGCTCTGATTGAAAGGCTAAACTAAGCCCCTCTTAGATTAATTGTGGCTTGTAATATTGATTGTTGTGAATTTGGAAGACATAGCAATAATAGACATGCTTACTTGATTGTTAACTGCATATTTTTATTGCATTTTGATATACACTAATTTAACATTATCTTTTTGTGACAGAATACACAAATCAGTCTAAAATTTATAGACTGTACATATGCATGAATGGATTTGCATTAAACTTTATAGTATAAAGTTTAATGTTAATCCATTCATGCATAAATTGTACATGATTGATGATGTACATGTATGAATTATAAATGTGTACATGAACAGTCAGTCCCTGTTTTGAATGGGCTTTTTTAAATTTAATGCAAAATAATCAGAAATGTTCATAAATTGTCCTCACATAAATGTAAAATAATACATTGTAGATACAATTTTTTTTTTCAAAGTCTCCAATGATTTTAAAAAAAATTTACACAACTATTGATAATACAGTCAGTCAGTAAAACATGTCACCGATAGACTACCAAGGATCCAACTGTAGATCGTGCAGCTGATTTTCAATCTACATCATAATTCTAAATCATCATTATCTTTCCCTGATGATAATCCCATTCCCTGATACCAGCCTTCGCAGGATGTAGAAGCCCACATGTTTATCCCATCACCACCGCTCTTCTCGTTGTATGGGACGTGTTTACGCCACCAGCACCATGCATCAACTCTTCATTTCACCTCATTACCAGGCTTCTCCTCTCAAGGGCTTTAGAGACGGACGGACGGCATGCAAGACGAAAGCCGATAAAGGATCAGCGCCTTTCACACAACATCCATCCCCACACTGCAGGCTGTGGAGTAATTATAGCATCTCGTTAATGTAGTTGCTTTTATCATACTTTTGCTATCTTACAACAGTTAATCACAATCTGAGACGAGTCTTCCACATGCTTAAAGCATCCCTCAGACTCAATTTACTTCAAGTCTTGTCTCGTTTCTTATAACTGATAAATCATAATCAAAATATCTTTAACAAAAGGAAAATATATTCTACTTCTGTACTCTTTGCACAATGAATGCACTTCCCCTGCTCTAAAAATATCAATGAATTGTGAGGACAGGAAAAATAACAGGATGAACTGTAACAAGAAAAAGAGAAAAAAAGAAATGACTTTATAGTTTATTCCGGAAATTTTGTCATGTTTCTCCAATGAAAAGAATAAATTTCCCCTTGTTTCCTCTTGTCTGTAAATTCAAAATTTCAGTGCCATGTAAATGTACTTTTACAGTGCTACTTAAGATATGTAAGCTGATATCAAGCAAATGTAAATGTGAACAATGTGAAGGGTCTGACCTACAGTGATACTAGACAAGTATGGAAAATACTCTTACATGATCGATCTATGAAATCCAATTTTATTTCCCACAGTACACAGACCTGTGTGTTACAAAAGTGTACCATTTCAATTAGTATCGCAAGAACCCTAGACAAAATCCTATTAGTGGAATACCATTTGGCGTAATGAGCTTATATCCATAATTTCCACTTCATACATTTTCTAGTTCTAACCTTATCATTAAAACCTATTACAAGTATAACTCTACACAATATTCACTGATACTAGGAATGTTCCCCTGTTCAGCCTACCCCATTCCAATGTATTGCTGTATGAAAATTATACAGCTAGATGTGTGTATATATAATCAATCAAATTTCCACAGTCTGAAAGTCTTATGAAGAAACATTGCATTTATAACGAAATACAAACATGTTTTAGTATCATTCTGAACAAAAACTCAATAAAGAATCAGCATCCCCCTGTAGTCTGACTACCGTATAGTACCAAAAAAGTATTATTATGTGGGGCTTAATAATATGTGTACACGAGGCCACCAATCATCTACACGTACATATAATACATACATTATCGCTGTCTTACAACCTGATAAAAGACGTTATGGTGTCAGCTGACCTCACACTAATGTTTGTAATATGCCTTTTTGCAAGTGCATGTGCACACCCCTCCAGCTACAGTGCACATAATTTTTTTCGATATATGATGTATATTTCTACAAGTTTAAAGAGAAAGTCAACACTAGAAGTTTCACTATTTCAATAAAAGGAGATAAATTTGAACAGCATTTTAAAAAAGAAATTAGCAAAATCGGTCAAAGAATAGGAAAATTACACTCATTTACATTTTCTAGTAAATTACTCTCGGCTCTGCAAATTGGCAATACTGATGACATCATATGCGAGCAGGTCTCCATTCACTTTGTACATGAAATTTCACATTTTCTCAATTTTCTTGGAAGTTACACATTTTCTGACCCCATAGTCAAGGTATGTTATGTAAAAAGCAATTCTTCTGAACATACATTGACTATGGGGGTTAGAAAATGTGTAACTTTCAAGAAAATTGAGAAAATGTGAAATTTCATGTACAAAGTGAATGGAGAGTGGAAACCTGCTCGCATATGATGTCATCAGTGTTGCCAATTTGCAGAGCCGAGAGTAGTTTACTAGAAAATGGAAATGAGTGTAATTTTCTTATTCTTTAACCGATTTTGCTCATTTCTTTTTTTAAATGCTGTTCAAATTTATCTCTTTTTATTGAAACAGTGAAATTTCTAGGGTGGACTTACCCTTTAACTTTTTCCTAGTCTGAACAGGCTACCGGTAATGGCCTAATGAATACTACAACAGTTAAAAGCATAATACCCTTATGATGCAGACTGTGTGTCTCTGACACACTTTATTTTCTGCTGAGTTGATTGAGGAAATGTCCTTTGACCGATTTTGCTCATTTCTTTTTAAAAATGCAGTTCAGATTTATCTCCTTTTATTGAAACAGTGAAATTTCCAGGGTGGACTTACCCTTTAACTTTTTCCTAGTCTGAACAGGCTACCGCTAATGGCCTAATGAATACTACAACAGTTAAAAACATAATAACCTTATGATGCAGACTGTGTGTCTCTGACACACTTTATTTTCTGCTGAGTTGATTGAGGAAATATAGAAGTAATACTGGTAATTGTAAAACAAATACATGTAATATCATCATACAAATTCAAGCTAATTAATACCATGACATTATACATTTAGTGTCCACAAGGTATGAGTTCTGACTTCCAATCTGTACATACAATGGCATCAGGGCTAAAAATATTTTTAGTGTGTGCATGAGTCATGAAGTGAATTCTTCACATTAAACGGGACATTAATTTCAATTTCAGTTCAGCCCTAGATCTCTGAACTTTCATGTTTTGTCATAGTTGGTAGTTAAGTGTTATAACATATTCCCTTTGTATTTAGGTTTTCTTTTTTTTCTTCTTTGTCTACATTTATCAATGCATGGACTTAGAAGTGGAACAAAGCAGCATGAAATTGATTTAAGGTCAGAACATCAGACCATGAAATTAGATGAAGCCCATTTGCTCAGGAAATAAAGACGAAGAGAAACTAAGTTGAGTAACATGAGCCGAATTCTAATGCCAGGAGAAAGCGGCCAGAAACCGGCTGCATCAACTAATGTTGGATCAGAGAATAATTTAAGAATCATGAGGCAGATATTGATGCTAATAGAGACAGAAAAGAGCAAAGTTTACTCATGATACAGCATGGGTAAATATAATAGGTTACGATTAACAATCACCATATTAAACTCCGACAACATAAAAACTACATGTATTGCTACAAAAGGTACTCTCTTATAATTTTGTCATCATTCTCTTTTTTTCTCCAATTGATCTTGAATGTCAGTGAGACAGAGTATTTCACATTCAAATGCATCTTTAATCTATGTTCATAACCTTCCACTAAAAGTACATGAAACATTAGTCCATCCAAACAAAATCATGTACAGGTGTGCACCTTGCAAACTTTGTGGCTTTTTCTGTCATAAAAAAAATTCTACCTGGAGCCAGAATTTCCCTGTAAACACTTCCAGGCTGACTTCCTGCATTTATATGGCCACAGGAACTTATAGTCCGGCAGCCAAACCCGGATTTTAGGCCTAAGGTTGCATTTGAATGTTATAGTTTTTTTTTTAATTGACATCGACTGTTCAGACCTTCTATTTTAACAATCCACATGCTGGAGCTCTGTCAGCATTGAGCAATTTGAGATATACGTGAAAATCCAAAATGGCCGCTGGCGGCCATCTTGGATTTTGAGTTTACCTGCTTTAAACATCCCTAGAATGTTCAAAATTGGGAATTAAGGGCTTTTCGGGATGGACAATCCAAATCTGAGGTTAGTTTGAGGATATGACTATGTTTCGATGTCTTAATTTAAAATGGCAGCTAATTTTCATGATGGCGCCCCCAGCAGTCTATTTGTACATGTACATATATGCAATATTGCATTGAAAATCAAGTAGAAAATAGATTGAATATGATTGATTTTCTTTCTACAAGGATGATATTTAGAAACAAAAAACAACAAGCATAAATGTGACGGGGGAGGGGAGGGGGATAGACTCCTTCCCAAGCACACACACCCACACCCACACCCACACCCACACACACTTTACACTATGGAGGAAAAGCATATGATGTTCACCTTTTTGTAGCTGACAAAAACTATATGTGTACTCAAATCTCTTTTTCAGGAATTTGAGGCTCAGAAATTAGTTATGAAATTCATTTATTAAGCATTCAGTTACTGCAATACTAATTACAGAAGAAACATACTTTCAAAAATGATATTTCTTGATGTTTTCAAGGCCAAAACATCACTTCCTGACTAATTTGATTATCTCCTATTATATCTACGGTATATATCATTGCCTATCGTGGACTGAAAATTCTGCAAATCTCGGCTGAGCCGAATAACTAGTACTTTTCAAGAGACCAATTCCTGAAATCGTGTGTTTAGCACCGCTTTTATTGTTGGCTAAAGTTAATTGACCCATATTTCAGCCATCATAAGCGACAGGTCAATGTTCAAATGATTGTTTGCATATTAGGTAATAACATACATTTTAAGTGCATGCCTGTTTACCAGTACTCTTTTTATATATTATGATATTTTCAAAGTCAAACGATAATTTTCCTTACAAATATAGATATTGATGCTCATGGGTTTTGATCTGGGTTCGGGGGGGGGGGGGGGGGAGGAGACTGAAGCCAAATATCCTCAGGCGGGGAGGAAAGCGACTGGGAAAGGGTAAGGGATTAAAAAGTGCAGGATTGATTAAGGAAAGGGGCACGTACAGAGATCAGAACGTCACTAAATTTTGTGAATGGAGAGTATAATACCTATATTTGCTCACAGGTCTATTGCATTCTTAGTCTATTCTACCATTCATCCCATTAGCCAAACAAAAATAGCCTTCAAATGGTATCGAAGGGGTACATCCCCATTACTTGAATGGAATGTTTAGGGACCTGTAAGCTTTCTAGTTTAGTTGACACTTTTTAAAAGTATGAACCACCGCATTTTTATTTTGTGGATGAGCGAGTAATAAATAAATGTTTTTTTTTGTCATCAAAACACACTCTACAATGCACTAGGAATAAGAGATTCAAATGATCTATAGCCTTTTCAGTACCTCTTATGCTTATGTTCTTATGTTTACAGTCCAAACCACCCTGTTTTTGTATATTACGAGTGAGCAAGGAAAATACACTCTTTTGATGATAGTCTTATTTCATGGTCAAAATGTTTTGATGGTAGTCATCTCACTGCATACTATGACTCTATTCTAGCACCTCGCTGGTCTAATCTTTTGCTGTTCTAAACCACCTTTCAAAATAATACGAGCGAGCGAAGGGAGATAAGGGAAAACACACGCTTGGCGAAAAAGTATTCCCCAACTTTTCTGTATTTAAATGCTATACGAGTGAGTGCAGCGAGTGAGGAAAAATTTACACTCCTTGATAGCCTCAAACTGTTGTATATTCGATCACCTAACTGCCAAATATAACGCTATTTGGCTCATCGCTTGCCATCCAAAACAATTCTGTTTCTATATGAGCAAGCAAAACAAGCTACGGACTCATTTTCTTTCAGATGTAGATTTGCCTCCAAAATAATTATTGTGATGATGTACATCTTCCCACAGAATTTGAGGACAGTTGGACACTTTGCTGTAAAAGCATAATGGTATTCAAACTTGTTGCTGAGCGAATAAGAGTGTATGATTCCTTTGAAATATTTTTTTTCTTCAGATTTGATAGGTGAATGTAGCAAGAAAGAGAAAGATGGGTATTTAAAAATATACTGTGCTAAGAACAGGGTTTTGTATTGTCACTTCAATCTCATCATTCTAGTAATACATTTCATCGGCTTCCTTCCTTTGATGACAGGTAAAGGTAAATTATCATTTGAATTCGCGTGTGTGTATGTATGTGTATGTATATATATATATATATATATATATATATATATATATATATATATCACTTTTATACGTGTAGATTAAAAAAAATGAGATCAATAGCACATTTGTAAATGGAAAATGTTGATATCTGAATGCTAACCACAATACGATTTATGGGAATGTTATACCAATTATGGAAGAGAACCACGCATTGTTTATGTATATTATATAAATATTGTATATTTTTTGTATCTTCAAGGTCAAGATATCACTTTACTTAAATGCATTAACCTTGAAAAATCTATTGTGAACTATGTAGAACTATTAAAGCTTCATGTCATCTCCAGTTTTCAAGATAGTTGCCCATAGTGTAGGGTGTGAGTCAATATGTGTTCCTAAATGGTTGCAAAATGATGTTTGTCTTCATTTTCACCATCATATTTTGACCAGATAACCTTCTGAAAGTGAAATTTCACTGAGGCTGCCCTGAAATATTGGAAAATGTCTACAATATCAATAATTTTAATCATCCTACCAGTTGGGAATAATGGTGTAATTTGAAGGATGAATTTGCCAAGTTAGAAAAAAAGTCAAACTTTGAGGGCGCCCTACGCCCAAACAGCAATGAATTTTGTCGTGATTTTTTCAGAAGTTAAAGAAAACATGTAATAGATATAGTACAAATGAAAAAAATGCATTTTGCTTGCTTTGTTTTTATGTTAAATGATAAATAAGGACTTTTCACCTTTTGACATTGCCTAGCCTATAGTGCATATGGCGGCCATCTTGAAAAATAGCCGCCATTTTATATCTAGACATCAAGAAATAGTCATATCCTCAAAATAACCTCAGATCTGGATTCTCCATCCCGAAAAACCCTTATTTCCCAATTTTGAACATTCTTGGGATGTTTAAAGTAGGTAAACAGAAAATCCAAGATGGCCGCCGGCGGCCATTTTGGATTTTTGCGTATATCTCAAATTGCTCAATGCTGACAGAGCTCCAGCATGTGGATTGTTGAAATAGAAGGTCTGAACAGTCGATATCAATTAAAAAAAAAACTATAACATTCCAATGCAACCTTACCCCCCATGGCTACCGGACTACTTAGGAAGAATTACGAAACAGGGTGATTTTGTTCTTTATTTGAGAAGAAAAATCCCCAACCAACTGGAAAACATTTTTTTTGGGGGGGGGGGGGGTTAGAAGGGAGTATCACAAAATAGAAATATTTTGTTCCCTTTTGGCTACATACAGTAGTAAGTAAAACCCTCAAAAATCTGTAAAACAATTTTTAGGAGAAAATTTAGAGATGAAAACAAAAGGCATTTCACATGTCTATAGAGGACTACAATGTACATGTAGAATTATATGATGAATATAATTCTCTGAGCACATCCAAATAAACCAAATTGTAGCAGCTTGGTAAATTGTATCATATTTCTCATTGGAGCTTTGTATACAAGGACTCTCAATTCACGGAACATGTGTTTGCTGTATGAGCAAGTTAATGCTACATGTAAGTTGCTTTCATTAACCTATATTCGTTCCTAAAATAGAACAGGGAGCAATAAATGAGCAAAATATGTTCAATACAAAAACATATTTATAGTGTAAAATAAATGTCGATTGGGGTCGATTGTCTGCAATTCTTTTATTTTTCATTTAGAGAAAGGGAGAATGATACAGCAGGTGACAAAGAGGGTTACATTAAGCATTTTTACTGTATGATTCAAACCCCATACGATTTCAAATTACTTAAATACATAAATTACATAGATATGCAATGTATATGTACATGTAATACGACTGCACATACAGAAAGCACATTATTTCTACAGCCCGCATTTTTCCCTGCAGCATGCTTCTGCTCATTTTCAGGTGAAATGTATTTAAATGTATAAAATGAACATACAAGTTTCAATGCAAATCATAGTCAAATGCACCTCCAGCAGGATTCAATAATTAATCAAAAGTGAATGAGTATTCAAAGTGGGCTCTAATCGCAGATTTTCTTCATGTTAAATGTTCGCCTAATCGCGCGGAAGCGTCTGATTTCAAGATGCATGTGACCCGCAAAGCAGGATGACTTCAATTAGGAGAACCTTACCACAGGTTCAGACAAATTTAAGATGATGAAAATTAATCATGGTAGCAGCTCACAGCTACATGTGCAGTATATAGAGAAAACAAGGTTATCTTAATTACTCCTACTATCACCCACTAAAGTGGTCCATTAGTTTCTTATCTCACATCGTGATAAAGACAGCCCAATCATGTTTCAACTAGAAATTAGACCTTTAATCATGTGATGCACTTAAAAGTCAACAAGAGGTTATGGCAAGCAATAAATTAATGCATGTCATAATGGCATGGCATAAAGTGAAAATTACAAAGTTCTAAATGAAGACAAAAAGTGAAAGGAAATGTAATGTACAGAATGCAAAAAGTAAGTATACCTTTCGCAAAAAAAGTCTAAAATTTTCAGTGTCAGCTTCTTTATATGAAATTGTAATAAAAGCACAAGCTTTACAGCTTTACAGCTTAGATTATGCACTTTGAAATGCTAGTAAGTATGTTTAAGTACAAAATATCAATTCCACAACAACAATGCAGCATATATAGGATACCGGTATGGTTTTAATTGGCGGTAGCAACAGTAAGTACAACCCAGCTTTTTGTTATTAAAGGGTGAACTCACTTTCATTGAGTACAGTAGAAGGGGTAAGGGGAAAGAAATGGGCAATACATGAGGCATTGTTTCACTTTGCTTCCAATTAATCCCAGCCAGGACACACTTTCTGGCAGAGGAAGAAATCAATTAGATTATCAGCAAGCCTCCCCTAGTCGAAAATAGCACGCGGGAAGCTATAAATAAGCGGGCAGACATGATACACCTCTCAAACTTGTGCTTATCTAATTCCCATTGATCAGAGATTCTCCGAAGTGCTGGAAATATCGACAAGGGGGCCCCCCTCAGCAAAGGACAAGTGTCCAATATGCCTTGTTCTGAACTCTGAAATTTATCATGAGACCTCTTTTTCCTTTTCTTTTTTTTTTCTTTTTTTTTTTTTTTGCATCAAGGATGATGGGCATCAATCAACAGAACCATATTGCAACTCATAGACTCAAAAGCATGGATTCCATCCATTAATATGGGCCTAAGAGGCTGTTGCCACAAAGCTGATATTCCAATAGCAGTGAATAGCCTCAAAGGCATCTTTGTGAAACATTGTGTATCCTGCCATATGACTCTAGTTACTCCATGTATATGAATGCCATCTCTATAATTTGAATTGCCCTACAAATTTTGTCTCAACATACTGTACCGTAGTTTGAAATTCATATCTCGACTAAAACTTCTAGTTTCCATGGGTAATCTACAAGAATAGCGTTGCAAGACCAAAACATGATCACTTCCAGCAATTGCTTATTAACTCTTACGGTGCCAAGGGATTTTGCTTGTCCCAAGATTCTACCAAATCCTGAACAATGCTTATTTTTCAAATGCCTGCAAATCTTCAACAGTAACTTCTATACAAATATGTTGTACACAAAAGTTATAGAAAATTTATTACCCTTTCAAATGATAAATATTTCTATCAATTCAATGCCATGCATGAAAATTATTTTTAAATAGAACTGAGCTTCCCTTTTGACCTTAAGGTTTCTCATAATTTGTTTGCTATTATTTTATGCTAAAGTGAGAATGGATCCTTTCTGAAATCTGCAGTTTTCTAAAACAAATTCTATGGTAGCATATGGTGACTAATAGATATTTCAAATACTAGATTTATCCTCTAAACTTTGACGTAATTTCATCACCCATTCATCTTTCTAAATGGAGCAATGATCAATTAAAAATGCAAAGACTCTTTGTCACATACATGCATATGTGACATCGGCACTGTAAGCGTTAATCAGTCCCACCTAATAGGATTCTAAGCTAATTTTCCACTTGTAGTCCTATGTAATTGGAAATAAACATGTATGCAGAATTGACCACTAGAAAAATGCATTACTCTCAAGCACATACATGTACATGTACTGTACATTTCAGAAATTAGTGTAATCTACATTACAACCCAGTATTGCAAGCAGGGCTCCACATTAACTTTTTCATATGGGTGCAGATTGAAATTTTGGGTATGTTTGCATTGAGCCCTATGTCTTTCTAAAAAATTGTATTTTGGGGGTCTGGACCAAGATTTTGGGGCTCAAGCATTCCAGGCACCTGTAAGTGTCGAGCCCTTTTGTAAGGTTGTTCTTAACTGAAAATCAGAAGTTAAGGCTCATGCCAGTATGAAGAGGGAAACCCTCGTGGCAAACCCCCAGGGTTTTTGAAGTGTTCACATATGGCACAGTAAACCTTTACCACAGGGGTTTTCTGCTTCATATCTGAACAAGCCTTTAGTAATTTGCCACATAGTATGTAAAACATGTACCAAACTTTCTTGCTTGGTCTGTCCTCTTACATGGATAGAGAAGGGACATAGTCCTTTTCTTTTCCTCTGGTTTCATTGGCTTCTCATCTTACATTCACTTCTAATCTACCTCCAATCTCACAAATGCATTGATGAAAACTGACTCCCCATCTCATGAAGTTTCATTCTCCACTCCAGTTTGCTTCAGGCTCTACCAAATCCAGGTGAATACGAAACTAGACTCCATTTCTTGGAGGTCCACAATAGAGAGAAATAGAAATTCATATCATAGCTGCATGTGCCATGTGTTCCCTGAATGATTTCATACTTTTAATTTGGGTAAATAGTGATAAAAATGTATGCACACTTTGCACTCATGAGAGTTTTGACAAACATACATGTATACCGTTTTCATACTGCAGCCTGAATTTGGACTGCTCTCAGAGCACTCCAATGCATTTACATGTATACTGCCACTTACATATACACCGAGCTGCAGTTTTAAGCATAACTGGCGCATCCATTATGACATCATAATGGTTATGTGCACCACTTACACTTAAAGTGATTACACAATGGTAATTTTTTTTTTTTAATAAATGATCGAGAATAGAATTCTATGAAGAATAAGAAGAATAACATTAAAAATTTGATGATTTTCAATCGAAATCAATGCATTTTGGCTAATTTTCTCATAAAAAGTAAGAGTTAACCAAAAAATTTGAGTATGAGGTATGACGTAAAAGTGGGTACCCAGCTTCGCCCACTGCAGTTTTGCTACCCGCTAGACTGTACAATATGTATTATATGTTGCACGCATTTTGCTAGAATTGCACGACAAGGTACCCACTTTGACATCGTTTTGACGTCAAAGTGGGTACCCAGGTGAAACTGGATCACAGCTGAGGGGTCAAAAATATCCTGAAATCTTACCACATTTGGGGGTTTCTTTGGCAACACAACTTTTTAAAAAACTTTAGGCACATGAGTTTCTGCTAATAAAATCATGCTCTTTTAAATGAACTAACATTGTTTCAGCATTGAGTACCCCTTTAACATTATGACGTCAGTTACGTCACAGCCTACATGTACACTGTATAACAAAGGAATACAATTACATTACATAACAAAATTTAGACCAGCATAAGTCACTGCGAATAGACGTACTGAAGTTGGGGTTACCCAGGAGCGGTCGTGGGGAGCATGCTCCGATAACCCATGCATACTGGAGTTGGAGCGCCCCAGAACTGGTCCTCGGGTGCTCCAACTCTTAGTATGAAAACAGTAGTAGTGTGCGTGCATGGAGTAATGCAAATATGAATTTTATTTCATTAATATGATATTCATGCTTGTACTGTATATACACCTGCTCTGTATGTACCGATACACACATGTGGTAGTTAGTACACTCACACATGCACAACAGAAACGGGAATACATGTAGGCATTCATGATTGTTTTGAGAGTACTTGTACCATACATGTAACTGTCAATGTGTACATGTGTGATTAATTGTCAATTAAGATTAATGAAGTCTCCATGTGATCTACTACTTTCACTCTGCAGGAAGACTCTGAAGACAATAACTTTCATGAACACTGTTGCTTTTCATATTTTGTTATAAAACAAACTGCTGCTTTTAGTCAGCGCACAGAATTCTACGTAGTAGAATTATCTTGATACAATGAAAAGAAGCCAAAATGTACGATTTAGTATTAAGCATGACTCCAACACCCTCCTGATCTATTTCTATCTCTTTCTGCCATCTGTGGATTCCTCCTCTATACCACTTCTTCACCTCTACAAATCAGCAAGATGGTAGTGCCAACAACTCATCCTTGTAGCTTCAGGGGCTTGGCAAAAAACACACTAATAGGAAGATGGAAGCCGGTTATGATCAGAACAGATCTGGAGATATCTTGTGTCAGCACAACTCTACTATGACCATCCCATCTCCATCCCAGGTTTAATGACAAATTGGAGTCTAACACCTCCCCCAGAGGAGACCTGGGGCCCGTTGCATAAAACTTTTGCCGGAGTTTTTTATGGCAAAATTTGAGGAAACTACGGCAAAAAAAAAATTGCCATAGTTTCCATTACATAAAAATTTGCCAGACTTTTTTTTTGCCAGAAAAAAAGTCTGGCAAAAGTTTTATGCAACGGGCCCCTTGCTTGGTTTCTAAAAATGGTGGTGACACACATCTATTATGTGTATCTTTCTAAAAAGAGTCATACAGCCTGAATGACCTTTCTACATGTACATAAAGTGCAATGTTCTAGCTACTTTGACAATGAAGAAAAAGAAAACTTCCACACCAAGTTCAGACACTAAACAGAAGTGTTTTCTATTTTACCATATCTTATATTGTATGGGAAGCTGTCTTGACAAGGCCTTTTGGGTTTTTTTCACAGCTGTACCTAATTAAATTCCATTGTCATTTTATATGTGTATGTTATTTCAATATGTTTCTATTTTATCTTGAATTGCATGTTTTTATTCAATGTTTTGTAATATGTTTTTAAACTTGGAATTGAATAAAAGTGAACTGAACCGAATAGAAGTTTCACAGAACCATCATAATACAACAGTGATTGTGTAGCAAATGTCACTACCATAGTGTCTTAATGCACTTAGGAAAAGGGAGAAAAGGATTTCATAATTTCTTTGAATATATTTCAGTTAACCTGTTGACTACTGACTACTTAGGAAAAGGGAGAAAAGGAATTCATAATTTCTTTGAATATATTTCAGTTAACCTGTTGACTACTGAATTCTTATATTCCCATAGACTTACATGTATATGTAATACATGGGTCACCTGGTTCCAGTACCAAAAAGGTTAAAAGCACTTTCAAATTTGATCACATGTGATAAGCCAGAAATAAGGGTGATAAGAGTGATAAGATCAAAGAAAATACCGGTAATGTATGTACCAAGCTAGTGCTGTAAGTCAAGTGCCATGATCGGGTTCAGTTCGGTTCGGCACAGTTCGGCAATTTCTTTTTTTTTTTATTCACAATTATGATCGATTATGAACGTGATCGATTACAATCTTGTTACAATTGATTCACTTCTATTGTGATCAATTACAATCTTAAGTACCTTTGTGCACATTTTCAAGCTTCCAACGTTATCTTTTTTGTAAAACAAACAAAATTTGTGGTGGTAAATATTATGAATTATATGTAATAAGAATTGAATTAGAGATGAGGCACATTTATTTATACCCCTTTCACAGTGAGTTCTTCCCCTTTACCCGTTGAAGTTCCCCGCTTAACTTTACGAGACCGCATTCCTCACTTCACCAGGGAAGAAAGAAGTGTCACCTTTCTCACTGCCTTCTCTTCCCCGGTGAATGCGAGGCGTGCGATGGAGCTCTGCCGGAAGTACAGCAGGCTGGGGTCATTAAGGGAGGAGCTCAGCGCGCGAAATCCAATGAAAATTTCTGTGGGGGAATCTCGGTTCAGGCGGAAATGAGAATTGACCTCTGACGTCATTAAGCGGGGAAACTCATAGCGTCCCTTTCACAGTGGCCAGTTTAAGCGGTAAATCGCTTCCCCCGCTTAACTTCACCACCTCTTCTCAAGTTAACCGCATAAGTTCAACAGGGAAGTTTTCATCTACACCTTTCACAGTGTGCGTTTCACCTTTCACCGCCTTTCCCCGCTTAACTTCAACACGGAAGAGCTCACTGTGAAAGGGGTATTAGTGGTTTTCTGATTTTTTTAACTTATAAAACATGAATTTCATGAAATCTCTCAAATAAATGTAGGTATTAATTTTTATATATAATCAGATTGTACCTCGACCCTGCACATTATTAATAAGGAGAAGGTCCTCACTGAGGGCCGAATTAATGATCCTGTGTTTAAAAGTGCCAAACACCCAAACCAGGCCTTTGAGTTTGGTTCGGTTCTGTCCTGTTCGGAAGTGCCATGTTCGGCGAACTTCTGTTCAGTCCGGCGGCTCAGTTACAGCACTACATTGTATATACCAAGCACATCTATGTACAGGTACAGGGTAGGTCCCAATCAATTACAAGAGCTTTATAAAAAGTAAAATGTATATGTACATGTACATGTAACTGTTAGTATTCATAGAGCAAAATCAACAAACATGTAAAGTGAATAACCTGCACACTGTGCACCATGTATCTGCTAAATTCTACATGTTCGTGTTTGCATTCAAGGCCAATAAAAAATGTCAATGATAAATTCAATCAATAGAGTGAATACTGCTAAATTTGCTAATTTACCAATCCTGCGTGCACAAGCAATTGACCATGTACATGTAGACATACCAAACCACACGTCAAGTAACGATATATTCAACAAAGTGTGAGTGCGATGCATCAAGCAAATTATTATTTCCACCAGCTCAAACAGAGCACTACGTTTAGATATTGATCTTTAGTTTCCCTGCTGGAAAATATAATTGCCATTCAGACCTCACACTATTTCAAACTGTAATTCTATAAAGATTTTGTCATACTTTACTCTTTCTCACTCTCTCCCTCTCTTTCTCTATCTTTCTCTCTCTCTCTCTCTCTCTCTCTCTGCCTTCCTTCTCTCTCCTGCACCCACTCACTCTAAGAATTTCAGTCATTTCAATAGGGCAGCTGATATAGGGTGTGTTTTCACAATTTTCTTTCTGACAAAGGTGGAAAGCCTTTTTTCCCAAAATAACAATTACAAAGTAGCACTTTGAATTTAGAAACTAATCTTTATATAGCACCAAGATTACCAATGCCCACCCCCATCACCTACTTTTCATTGCTGCCTTTATGGATGTTACCAGTCATCAACGCAAAAGGCAACTTGCATTGTGTACATGAAGAAATATACATTATACAGATTGGATAAAGTTCAATGTCAATTTCTGCTGGATACATATGGGAAGACTAGGGAACAACCTCTAATATTTACTTAAGGCTGATCTTTTTTCTGTTTTCGTTCCCCCTTTGTATCATTTTTGCTCCTGCACTGTTTATCTACGCTTTGCTAGAAGGCCGTCTATGAATAATAACAGTTGTCAAAATATGCCATGCGGATTCAGCATCACGTACATATACAAGTACAATGTATATTTCTATCATGTCTACAAAACGTACAGAAGTATCACACCTCCCTCAGATATTGTACATTCATATATTACACGATACAATGTGCCGACTTTTAAATGGAACAACTTCAGTCTCTGAATTTTGCAGTACGTGAAAAATCTTTTACCCCCTGCATACCAACTACCAATTTAAAGTTTAAATTTCATTAAAAATATTCAATTAAAAATTCAATTCAATTAAAAATATTCAATTTTTAATATAAGAGATGAGCCTGAGCAGAAACAATAAAATTTTCTTTCATATGAATGAGTTATAAAAATATGCAGTGATGCAATGTTAGCCACAGTCCAGGCAAACAAATGAAAATCACTGCAATGGCACAGCATGCTTTTATTTTTCTCTTCTCTCTGCAACAATGGCTGGTACTGCACATTCATGTACATTAATAATGAATTACTTCCACTCTTAACTTTTTAAAAGTTTCATGAGAGCAGTTAATAATAAGATGCACTTCACTACATCTTCACGAGAATTCAAGTCTTCTTTTGACAACTGAATTTTGATGAGTATATGAATGATGTAGCATGGTGAATGTAGGGAGAAAAAAGCATGACAGCAGTTTCCGGCACTGCCAACGCACACTTTTTTTTTGCAAATTACAGTAACATCCTGCGATTTCATCTGGGGAAATTTTTATGGTTGTATCAAATTTGTTGTCTTGATCATCCGGGGAAATTTTTATGCTTGTATCAAATTTGTTGTCTTGATTTACATGTACATACACACATATGCAGATAACCTTTGCACAGTATTTTCTTCTCTTCCAATTTTCATAGCAAATCTGGTTCCCTTTCTGCAGCACCAAGCCACTTGACATACAAATTTCCTTGCTCGGGAAGCATCCGTTGCATAATTCGCTCATCCAAGGAGACATTATTAGCTCTGGTCGGCAAAAAAAGCAAATATAATCAAGTCCAGTTCATTACCTCATCAATTCATTCAGCAATTTCTCCATCTTGTATATGTACATGTATGTCTCTCTCTTTCTCCCTCCCAATCATGAATGTATCTCCACAGGGAAATTTCTCGGTCTAAAGAATAAAGAAGCACTGAGCACAGATGAATTCAAATGTTTTTACTGCATAAGGATGTTTTTCTACAGGGTTCTGAACTTTGTTTCCCTTTTCATCATCTGCATTTTCACTTGATTATCACATGCATATTGCCCCCCCCCCCTCTCTCTCTCATCCCTCCCCCTTTGTTTTGTTTATATTTTTGTCTACTTCTTCTCCCTTTTCCTTGACATAAAAGAATGTATTTCTTCAATCTTCCCACGATCTTGCTCGTTCTCTCTCTCATTCTGTTCCTCCCTCTTCCCTCTTCGCATTGTTTATGATCTCTCCAATCATGTTGCTTCTCTCCCTCTATTTTTCTTTCATTTTACATTGTATTTCCCCATGTCTCTCAAGCCCCCCTCCCCCCCCCCCCCCCCCCTCTCTTTCTCTCTCTCAAGCCCATCTCCAATATGCTGCCCAAGATTATCTGGATTACGTGCTCCCTTTCAAAAGAGGCTATCCTATCTGTTTGCCACTTCATCATTTCAGGATTCTTGAGCGACTCAAAAATCGGTCATCCGGTGGTTCTCCTGATGGTTCGCCGTTTGCACTCATGAAAATCTTTCATCAGGTAATCATAGGAGTGTGTACAAACAAGGATCATCTGAATTTACCCCAGAGTAATTTGAAACCATGCTGCATCAACACAAGAGAAAGATCATAAAACAACTCTTGAACATGTCTAAAGTAAAAGACCTGTGAGACAAATAAACTGAAATGTACACAAAATACCAAAATCATTTATCAAGTAGAAAATGCCTACATGTATTTCCTATAATCATATGTTACCCATTTATTACCCAAGAGCATTTTGTAAACAAAGCTACATATATGGAATATGCAAAAAAAAATAGCCACAAGCTTTCCTTATTTCAAAGAATCATTTCATTTTACAATCTTATTGGTCTTGTTCTTTATCATATCATGTATCCTAAAGCTTAAGATCTGTAAAATTCATAAAGGTGCCGTAAAATATGTCAAATGTACATGTACCTTTAAAATTGCAGTTCTTACATCACTAGGTCCTCTTGTGACATTTCATTTTCAGCCTCTCCACTGAAGGGATCAATCTCCATTGAGGGCTTGATGAGCCAAATGACAGGGGGATTTCTCCTACTCATCTCCTCCTTCTCTTATTCTTCTCTCTCCCTCTGCCCCCCCCCCCCTCTCTCTCTCTCTCTCTCTCTCTGTCTTTCTCTATCTATTTCTGTACTCTCCCTTCTTGCTCCATCTCCCTTTCATTCTCTCATCTCCTCTTCTATTCTCTCCAAGCTTTCATTAAGCGGGCATCGAGCGCAATTTAATTCCCGGTCCGAAGGCTTTTGCGCCTGGTTCAAATGCAAACTAGCAGGCCCAAGCGCCAGAAAAAAATCACCAATCGGCGCCCGGTACACCACGGCAATATGCCGACGAATTGCGCTGTTTTCCACTACAAAGTTTGTCCAAAATCACAGGAAAAAAAAATCAACTTTACAGCGATTGTTTTAGACACAAAACTTACTGAAATGGTTGTGACGAGCTAGTCTACGGCTACGCGGCACTGCCGGCTGCTGCACGCACCGCCGGCATTCAAGCTTGGCCGGCTGGCAAGGCTTGCTTCTCAGCAGGTCTGATATGCATACGTACCCCCGTTGTTGTTGCTGTGCACTGCTCTTGAAAATACGCGACTTTCAAGTCAATCACTTGTTCGCAGCGAACGATGGGATTCCCTGTGAGTGACTCATCTCTTGTGCATATTTCTTTTTTCTCTTCTTTCCTTTTTCCTTTATTTCTGAATGAAATGATCCCGGATAATATTATGTACATCTGCATTATGATAATAAACGTTTTTGATGCACAGTTGAAAGTTTTGAAACGTTTGAACTGACTGAATTTTTGATTGAGGAAATGACTCCTGGTTCCAACAATGTGGCACCTGGTTATCCCAAAATCTGGAGGACCAGGAGCCACTTTTTTAAAATTGTTGGCTCCTGGTCCACCTTGGCTTAATGAAAAGCTTGATTCTCTTCCTCTCTCTCCCTCTCTCTATACATGTATTTTCTTTTTTCTCAACTGTATTACCCCAAAATCATCCTTTACTGTTTCTGTTACTCTTTTTACTCATTTGCAAAAATCATCCTTTTTGACTTGAAAAACTCTTTCAATATAGCCAAACATGAGCTAGGATTCAATTTGAAACATTAAAAAAATGATGTTTTTAAAGAAAGCATGAAAAGAGAATAAATAAAAGGTGCTGAAGCAATTCCAATTTGGTAATTACTGGCAAAGGGATAAAATAAACATTTTCTCATTCCTATGATTTTATAAGGGTTTAGGTGGAATTGAAATAGAAAAAAATATAGATCCACCTTCATTCTTTATCTTCAATTCTAAACAGAAAGATACTATAAATTTGTAAAAAAGGATATATTTGAAGGGATACATATAACTATTTTCATGTACTGTACTAGTACTATACTGTACCTCTTCATTTGGTTGACGGCAAAATCACTGTGGAGCAGAGAGCAATCAGCAATATATGAAGCTTTAGATACAAGTATATAGCTCTGGTAATCTAAAAAACATTGGGGAATCTCATTACTACATAAAACAATTTATTCAGAAAGGGTTATAACAGAGGGGGAAAACAGTAATTTTTTATTGCTGGTCCACATTTTTCGTTGCTTTTCTTCTTCTTTTTTTTCATAAAAAGGGGATCATAAGCCTATTTATTTGTCTGTATGCTTTCCATACAGAGTAGCAGACTAGTAACAAAATGTCATATCTAAAGTAGCATTAATAAAAAGTGATATGGGTCACAAAGAGATCATGTTTCAAAATGAGTGAACTGGGTCTGCATAGGTTGATAATCCTGTCTAGACCCTAAGGTGTTTGGTTACAGTAGTGGTCTCCTGTATCATCATTATGACATCCAATTAGTGGGATGGTCAATAGATTAAAGTCTCAATGGCAGTCTGCTCACAGTTCACTTGTAACAATAGCTAACCTCAAAACAACCACAGGCACCAGGCAGTCCCACAAAACAGCTGAATGCTGCCAGGAAGGAATCAACCTACATGTATATTAAAGCTTGTCTAAGGGCTGCCTAAAATGACAAAAATATCCCTTTGATTTTATGGAATATGTATCACATTCACAGTAGATTCTTTTTGGTCTGTCTATTGATATGTTTGTCAATGATGCATGGATGCCAAGATCTACACTTTACTTTACGGAACATCTCTATCCATCCCTCATTCTGATCTTTCTTCAATGTCTTCACAACTACAAACTCAGACTACCAGTCAATCTAGCTATATAGTGTCAAAGAGACATAATTGGGAGAATCTCTCTCTCTCTCTCTCTCTCTCTCTCTGTCAATACCTCCCCTTTTTTTCATTTATTCTAAACACAAAGACTCGCACTAACACATTAGGAATATAATAACCTCTCACTCTCAGTTAACCGATTCCACTAAGCAGGTCAAAGAAAACTCCAAAAGTCCCACCAAGAATCTCTCCAGGTATGAAGATATCACATCAACCAAGCATTCTCCTGCACCACCAACATCAAGGCTAATTATCCCCTCATAAGCTGTACCTATCTCTCTCTCTCCTAACCCTTACTCGTGATCAAAACAAATTAATTACTCAACCTGAGTCCACTTCACCCATTAGTATACACATCTGCTTTTCTTGAAGGACCTAATCCTATAATTAGATTAAAATGAACAAGAGCTGGGTCAGAGAAACAAATAATAATGATAATGATAGAGTGCGGCCTGCTATGAACACAGCTGTTGAAATTTTTGCTGTAGGCCTCGTTATTGATTTTACCTGCAGAGGGTAGCACCAGAAACACTGTTTATGTTCGACAGTTTACTTTGGGAAGCAGACCAAATCATTTTGCAATGTTGACAGTGAATTACAAACTTGAGTATTTTCAAAGTAAAAACACAATATGAAGCAAAAAACAAGCAAAAAAAAAAAAAGATTATATGGAAATTGAATAAAGTGGCATGAACATGGTGTACAGGGTCAGAATAATCTACGGTGTACATGTACATGCAAAAGTTAATGAAATACATGTATCTTCATCTCTAATTATGTCCATGTAACTTCAATATTCACATGATTAGCACTACAAACTAATACAGTAATAGTTTGCAAATTATACTATGTACATACATGCAGTATACCTGTATATAAACTGTCGTATGTGTACATGAAACATTATACTGCATCCTGCAAAACACATCAGAATTCACATCAGCTGTATACAGATCTGAGTGACTAGCTTGCTAATTGATTACATCCAAATTAAAAATATATTTCCTGTTTTCAAAATACTCCCAAGATAGAACATGTCACAAGAGGTCAGCAGTAACAGTTCGATCAGCATGACTAGACGTAAAATCTTTGTTAACATATTTAGCATTCTCATGGAAATGACCAGTTATGAGTTTCCAGTGGCAGTGAACTTTGTGGTTTAGTGCCTCTGTGTATCCTTAAGTGATCAGCACAAACAAGGATGGTTCTACAACACTTATGGCTCTACTATTGGGATTAACTGTAATTGATAAGGTCAGTAGTTTTGAGCAATCATATAAAGTTTAAATGGCCAATTTAACAACCCATAAATATGACTTCTGTTTACAATGCCAACCCTTCTTCTGAGTGGGTGTCAAGTTGTTGGTGACTGGTGGCAACTCATCATATCAAACAGTCACAGATCCTGAATTTTCAAATGAAAATACCTGAAAACATCCATGTATGTTATGAATTTCATCACAACAGAATAGGGAGTAGCCTATATGAAATCTTGATGTACATAATAGGGAGGTACACTCCCTTAACAGTGGGGGTGGACCACACTTCCTGCATGTCACTTGCTATGATAGATGTGTAAGTACAGTATGGTATACTGGCAATATGATCCTTTCTCAATATATGTTTCAAAATATAATATTCATATTTCATGGTGATTTGCATTTTGAAAATAACCTACATGTATAAGAAAAATGCTTGGACTCTTGAGTTCTGGTTTGATTAAAATATCAAATATTAATACCATCAAGAAAATGGAGACATGTGGAAATGTAGATCTTGTGTTATTACAATCCATTTTTAAGATACAAGTTACTAAGTTTTTCAGTAAGAATGTCTGATAGTGCATAGGAACTAACTATACATGTACAGTACATCGCATACAGTACAAAAATGAAGATTACCAAATATTACAGTACTCAAAAAGATAATTATTCAATGAGTCAAAAATAGATTTTCCTCTTCATTATTTCTAGAATTTTAGTGCATTTCCTAAACACACTTCAGAAAACAATGCCATATAGCAACATATAAAAAGCTGTTTCCTCCCAACAAATATGTCACATGGTGTTTTGTTTTTACAGGTTTTTGGAATCAAAAGAAATCTAACCCTGAATTGAGGCTGAATTTTTCATCATAGTCCAAAGTATCACCATGTAATATCCTATACAAAGGATCATGCTATGCTTCATATCAAGTTTTAAGAGTAATCCCTTTCTGTAACCTTCACTAGAACTTGTTTTCTCAAAAGTCTGAAAAGGTAACTAAAATCATGTACAGTTAAGCCCAAAAGAAAAGCTTACAGCCTACATGCAATATTGTCAGGCCTACAATCATACAAAGGCCTGTCAAAATTTCGTGTAGGCTGTAAGCTTTTCTTTTGGGCTTATCTGTAGGTACTGAAAAAAGGGACATCATCCTGTACAGGTATGTGTGCACTGTACTTTCCAATGAAATACTATGGAAAGTACATGTAAGGTTCATGAACTAAAATAGCTCATGATTACAGTGGAAAGGTAAAGAAAGAGAGAGAAGAACAAAAATGTGAAAGTAAACAAAAATCCTTGAGCTTCCAAACATTACAGAAGAGAATGCTCATGGGCTAAAAAGGTCATGATTAATACTACATACATGTATGTGAAGAAAGGATGGGGAAAGAGAAATCAAAAAAGAAAAGAAAAGGGGAAAGCGCACTCAAATCCTTGAGCTTCCCAACAAATAAAACACCCACTCATCACGCTCCACCTCTAACTCAGCGAGTATGAATCACAGACTGTGCAATGTCTAGCTGTAGGCCCCAGTGATTTCTACAAGGACCCTAGCCCAGGTACAACGTGTGTCCGAGTGGTATGATCCTACAGGGAATACACTGTCTGCGCTATTCAAAGTTGAATTGTGACTCAGCATGCTTGATATTACTGCATTCTTAAAAAACTACATAGTGAAAATGCATAATGTAAGATGATCTACAATTCCTGTAAACTTTGCTATGTAAACATGCAAGGTGCAGGTACACTGCACACATGTAATCAATAAAGAATAAAACCTAAGATATAGGCTATTTGTATTTACAACAATAACACATTTTTGAGGAACTCATAATTTATAATTCTGTACCCTTTATCAAAGTCAAGGTATGGTACAGCAGTGACACATATACATGTGTACATGTAGGGGAGAGGCATTAAAATCATTTACATATTCTATATGTAAGTACCATCATTGAGTTATAAATGTATCTGCTACATGCACTTTGAGAGCAATAAGGTGTCAAAGGTCACAATGATCATCCCTAGACAAGTGACAAACTCTGGACTTTGTCTAACACTTGCTAATCTCCTCTTAATGTTTGTCTGCTGGTTGACACTTGATCCAATACCTATTTACCCTGTCTTCCTGGTTCTGTTTATGTAATAACTACTCCAGTATATAAATGATTGGCTCTATCTACAGGACTGACCCCATCAGCGATATACATGTACTTACAACGTATACATGTATGCCAAGGTGCAGATGTACTTTAATAATCAACAAATCATAGACATCTTGAGCTACATGCAGTATCAGCTTCTGTGCTTTGTGATGATTTCAAGTGGACTATTGGTTTCACAAGTTCTATCACTAATTACTTGTACATGTACGTGAAATTGTACTGAACTTGTGTACTGTAAAAATGTAAACAATTTCTCTTCATAGTATTTTGAAGTTCTACTGCTCACGAAATACATGTATTAAAACTGATATATCAACTGATAAAATTCTTCACAGAGAAGTTGAGTTAACAATGCACATTACCAAACTAAGCATACATTTCTATGGAAATCAAAATTTTTACAAAACTTTATTTTCAAGTGATCATGTATTCAAGTACATGTATATTACTACGATGAAGTCAGTGTAAGCTTGAATGAGGCATCAGTGTCTTCCAGGCTAGTGAATTCATTTGTTTAACTTTTACAACAAAATAATGTTGCCATGTATGGTGTAAAATGTGGAATTATCTGCATCTGAATATCTCTCTCTCTCTCTCTCTCTCTCTCTCTCTCTCTTTCTCTCTACCTACCTACCCTGTATGAATCCTTTGATTAAAAAAAATTAAGACAAGAGAGAGATGGACAACTTTTGCAGGGTTCCCATTGTCTCAGTACAGAGTGAGTAGATGAGTACAGTGTATGTACATGTAGTAAAACAGACCAAAAAAAAAGGGAGAATTAGTCTTGAGCACACATGTACATTGTACAAGTGGCAATAACAACAATCTTATGCATTTATATTTGGTAGGATATGAACAATACCTACACCAAAATGTAATCTAGGGAACACTCGATAATGTCTCTGATTCGACAATTGAATCAGCACAAATACCCACCGCCTACTGATCCTTTATTCTATTAAAAAGACACAATTCTTGCATTATAGGATTATGTGTAAAAAGGATAATGTTGACTCTCCCCCTCAGCTAACCCGCACTTAGCAAACATAAGTATGCAAAAGGAGCCCTATAAAAAACATTGTCTCCTTTTTTCCCCATCTCTGTCCGCCTACTCTATCTTTCTCTCTCTCTTACTCTTTTTCTCATTCTTTTCTACCTCAATTGCAGAATCCTATTACATCACAACCATACTTGTCTTACCTTCAGCTATGTCTCCCCTTGCTGCAGCTTCTAGTAACTCGACATTCTTGGCAAATGTGACATGCCTCCTATGCTGAAGTTCCTTCATTTGGTTGGTGTTCTTGCGCTGCCGCTTGGTATATTCCTTTTCTGACTGGTGGTAGCGCTTGAGCTGTTGGGCACGTCGTTTACGAGCGTGCTTGAGACGTTCCTGGACACTCATCTTTTCCAGAGTGGCCATCTCCATGACCAATTCATCGTGCGAGGTCATGTTGGCGGGATTATAAACCATCTGCTGGGATCAAAAACTACTTCAAGCCTCCTTGATGGAGTGCGCACAGGTCAGTGGCTCTGCCTGACCAAAAGTAACAACCACGTTACCTGTAGATTGCACAGTGATTGAAGAAACTCATGTATTATACATGAAACCTGCGTGTGAAGTGACTGAAGTCTGCGTATTAAGCCGTATCTTCCACGTTAGGTCTCTCTGGCCGCGACTGTACTTTGCTATGATCAAAGTGTCTACATATAGGAACAGTATGTATGAGCTTCTCTACAGCCAGGATGTCGGTGTTTAATGCACACAGGCGGGAGTTGCCTAATCACTTGTGAACTCCGCAAGGCAAAGCTGTTCTACCTTCCCAATGCTACTTTAAAACTCTACCACAGGGTTTCCTCTCTCAATATCCTCAGGAAGTGCCACTCAGATCATTGTCCTTTGACCTCCACATGGTAGAATCCATCGGTGGGGGTGCATATCCTTTCTTGGAAGAAGGGTGAATCTCTCCGTCTAAAATCATACAACTTCGACCTAATCCAAGATACTTATTAGCAATGAAACCCTCTTACATGTATAGTCCCATACAGATTCCACGCGGGACGGTCCCCTTTCTCCTGCAAAGGGGGTGGGGCAAACTCGCGCTACAATCGATTCTGTGAGATCATCAAAGAGAGTCGCTGCCGAAAAGGGTGTGCTTCGTCAGCAACCACTCACTATGAAGTCACTCTCACAAATGGGACCTGTGAAGGAAATAAAGTATTATAAACATGAATTGAGCAGGCTGGCAAAAAAACTTTTATGAAAGATCTATATGTACATGCCTTACTTCGTTTGGTTCAGTTTTCATTCATTCACATTGGACTTTGTTCCAAGAGATGTACATAGAAAGAGTGTCAACAATTTGTCTAATGCAATGCATGACTGATAATAAAAGGTCTATCAAGTAATGGTTCACAGAGAATAACAAAATCTTCTTCCTTAATATGAGGGGAGAAGATTAATAACAATTCAATAGAGAGTTCCTCTTTCTAGTAAGCTAAAATAAAAATACATTTGTCTAGGTACAATTTTTACTCCAAAAAACTTTAGAACTTTAGCAATGACAAAATGTCTATAGATTTAAGGAATATGTTGCATCCTACAGGTAACATAATAAAAATAGATTTATTCAAGACTTCAAGTACAAGAACTTCAAGGTGATTCCATTAAAAAAACCTTAATTTTCCTTTGACACTCTTCAGATAAAATCTCATTATTTGCAGGAATTGTTTCATAAATCAACTTTGAGTTCACTATTACAAAGGAAGTCGGATATAGAAAGTTCTAAATTTAAATGATTAACAAATAGTCTTACAAATCATCAACAACAGCCATCAACAGCATGACAACATAAGGAGGTGAGTCAGCACCCCTGATCTACATCGTCACCTAACAACCCTACACACCAGTCTTTGCAAAAACAGGATGACCAGATTCGAAAGTACTAACTTGAGGAAATTCATTTACATGCAGTGATAACATGAGGGACACAGGATAGGAAGTCAAAGTTGACAAACACAACCCAAGCTCAGTTTCTCCTACCAGTGCTTACATATTAGTCTTTTCTTCATAATCTGTTTTCCCCTAATATATTCGATACAGAGACCTTGTTTTTTGACAACATGCAGGTGAGCAGTAAATTAATCATCATTTTCTCCTCATGATGCAATTTCATGTTGTGCATAAATTTTCAAACAATTTGATTTATATGAAATTTTAAGTCAGGAATCAACATTATTCTTCCCAAATTCTTGCAGAATTGCTGTAGGAGCCTGTAGCCATGTCATACTCAAACAATAAATCGAAAGAATTTTAATTTCTCTTGAAAATTAAGAAAATGTTGAATTCTGTGTACAAAATGAATGGAGAGTTGTCCACGATGACATCACAGATGCTGGCAAAGTTGCCAATTTTAAGGATCCCTATACTAAGGATTAACTTAAACTTTCAAAGTTCATAACTCTTGAACAGATTGTCCGGTTTTCCTCAAACTTTCACTGTTTATTCTTCTTGTTTTTCTTCATTCACTGGAAGCACACTGATGTCTGGGTTGCATTCTCCTTTAATAAACCATTCTGAATGTAAATTGATCGTCGTATTTTAAATGAATAACAGAGGCAAGATTGAAAATAGGGACAAAGAGAGCACTCTTTTAATAAATACATTTCTTACTTTTAACAGGGTTCAACGTTTACAGGTACCTGGGACACATGGCCCTCCTCAAATTTACATCTGGATCCCTGAAATTGAAAAACTTTAACATAAACCTCAACAGGTAAAAGAGCCTGTACTTTCAAAACAGACCCTCTACCCCCCCCCCCCAAAAAAAAAAGGGAGTACGGAGCCCTGCTTTTATATTCCTGTTCATTCACCATGCAGTCAATAGTACATGTATACTAAATTTCCAATTATACATGTACCTGTTACACTGTAAGGTGCACATATACAGTGTAATGATATACAGTGTTATGAGAATTTACACTCGCCAAAATGAATGATTTTAAAAAGCACACATAAACAACTATGGTGTCTGCATAAATAAAATGCTGGGGTTGAAATCTTGCCAATTAACCTCAATGCATGAGGCCACAGGAGCAATCAAATTTTGCAATTTCAATGAAAATTTCTAAAACATTCAGCCTTGCATCAATTGAGATTTATGAGACAAATATAGAACATGTAAGGTAAATAAGAACAGGACAGGATATTGCTAGTGGCATAGCTAAATCCCACGTAATATTGCTGCAGCAGTCAGAACCTAAATAGACCAGTGCTGCTTCTAAACGAAGCAAATGACAGGATACATGTTCCCAAACGACTTATCTCATGATACCCACGGTCTTTACTCCATATCCTCAGTCATGACCAAAGCAAGTGTATAATTGTTACTGGGAAAAGTGTATGCTCCTCATACACAGAACAAGTTTTAATGCATATACAAGATGAATCAAGTTGAAAGGAGAAAATCCATTTTTCCTGTCAGCTCTGAATCTTATGATAAAAACTACTGATATACTTGTATTAAAATTCAGCATGTACATGTATATGTAAGCTTCAGTAAAAGTTGAATGATTTGGTCATTTTTTTTTTTAATCACTAGAGTGGGGGGAAGTGGTGGAGAAGGTGCATAAATTGGGTGCGAGCAAGCCTGCATCCAATGACTGGGGTAATAATATTTCTATTAAAGCACTTAGAGACATTGGAGACATATTACATGAAATTTACAGTACCACAAATTCCATAACTCGTCACAGTACATGTACATGCATGATAAACGGAACTAGATCAATGGAAGGATAAATTTGGCATGTATACACATTAATTCATCTTCATGGCCTGTATACATGGAGCCTAAAATCCAGGGTGGTATTCTGAGATTCATTTTATCTCAGATAAAATAAAACATTTTATCTCAGTTAAAATCAGTGAGATAAAATACCCTTAAAATCTTTTCAAATCAGTATTCTGTGAACCATTTTAATCTGGATTTTACCTCATCTAAGACATGCCCATTTATGATGCAGTAACCAATAAGAAATGTTGTTAAATCGCATTCTCATCTTGCTCAGCCAATGAAATTGCTATCCGCCAGTAGGTGGGGCAAAAGAGCGCGGATGCATTATTTGTACAAATTTTAATACGCTGCTTGCGCTTGCATTCAGACGCGAACGTGTTTGGACTGGTACATGTACTTTGGTCGGAAAAAAGTAAACTTTTTTTCGAGACATCAGCATGCCTTTTCAAGGATAATTTCAAGGCCGATATTAGTCAATAAAAATCTTTAAATTCAATTCAATCATCATACGGGAATGTTGCTAGAATAAAGCAGTCGATGATTATGGCATTTTTCTTTATCTTTATCTGAAGACTAATAGCGAATTTATCCAGAAATATTGTCCATACTGAGGTCCAAGAGATAAAATAGCCCCTACCCTATTTTAAGTTTCATTTTATCTTTTCCTTCAAACCAAGTGGGCACAAGCGCAAAAGCTGCGCATTTGTCTTCAGCTGTACAGGTACGCGCACTGGAGATGAGGGACCGAGATAAAATGAAGATAAAATTTGAGATTTTAAAGTGGTCTCAGAATACCATTTTCACTTTAAAGATAAAATAAAAAATTTTAGAGATAAAATGACACTCAGAATACCACCCCAGGCATTCAAATGTCAGCATTTCCAAAAAGAGCACTTTGATAAGTCACTTATTGTGCAAAGATTTTATCTTATATCCCCTCATTCACAAGTTGAATGGAGAAGGCAAGTATAAAAAGACACACCACGGCATAAGATTTTATCCTGTTCATTCATATACATGTGCACATGCAAATCAAAAGGTGAGACTGGGAGACAATATCCAGGAATACAATAACCCACATACATGTACATGTATGTGGACTAAATTTTGCTGAGTCTGACTCAAAAAGCTTGCATTACCAACAACTGCAGGGCTGCCAACACTCACGCATTGAGCGTGAGACTCACGCATTTCACCCATTTCTCACGCTCTCACGCTAATCATAACATTTCTCACTCACGAATCTGAAATAACTTAATATAATAATAAAAAATGACAGATTTCAATAAAATGGTCACCAACTCAAGAATTTAGGAAGCACTGGCTATATTATCCTATGCATCGATACTCTGACATGACCGGCCCGTACCATACCGTATGCGCACAACACATGAATTCTTTATGTTTATATGGAACACTTTCAGCCATAATGACAATGAAGATGGGAACAGAGGAGGCTTGATATAATAAATTCTCTGTTTGGATGCTTGCTTGTTGCATCTTCCCATCATCTGCACCCAAGAGTACCTACATCCAAAACCTGGGTCAAACAGAGAAGGGAACCAAATAAAAACGTGGTTGGCATTTTTCAACAAGTGGGTATTCCGTGTTTATCATTTTCTTTGCATGTAAAATTGTAAAATTTTCTCTCTTCATAATGCCTTTAGGTATATGTTCAAATATTCTATAAAGTATGCACCAAATCACACAATTTCACCTTGAAAAACAAAAAAGCTCCACACCGTGGGGAGGGGGGGGTCGCCCCCTTCTCACACCCTCCCCCAACTCCCTCGCTTCGCTCGGTCTGGCTTGGTCGCTTCGCTCCCTTGCACTTCGCTTCTCGTATAATCTCACTCTCAACTATTATCCAATGTTGGCAGCCCTACAACTTGCATAGAAGAATACTGGTCCATCTGCTTTGAAAGAGCAACAAACAAATTTTTGAAAATGACAATCGACAAACACATTCCCCTCGAACAGTATTTCTCATCTTGACATAATAGAGTACATGTACATGTATAATTCACACTGCTGCAGGTATCTTGCTTCCTTTTTGCAACTTTTGCATGCAAGCTTGACTTCAGGACTTTGCAAACATAGATTTATCATTAATCATTTTGTAATTCAAACTATGGATTTCCTAGTAAATTGCAAACTCCAAGCAACTACTTTCATGCTGAAATTTGCACTGTTATGTACATGTATACACGTAGATGTACATACATACATAGTTTACATACATAGCAAAACTAGTTTGTCCATGTAGGCTCTTCTACCTTTCTCGTCCGTGGAGATAGAAGTATTATTAATCAAATGAGGAAGTTTGTTGCAACAGAAACAAAGCTACAGACCAATATATTATAACATGAAAACAATCATTATGTACTTCGAACATATGTTGTATTGACTGCATGGGAAATATTACCAGCCTTACAAAGACAATTAAAGGATAAGCCCTTTGTTCTATTGTATATTGTATTACAGTGTACATGTAATAGAAACAGACTATATGTATCTTATAGAGTCATTGACATACAGTGTACCCCACAGAGAGAGGCCTTATAACTAGGAATTATTGCTTTTACACTGTATTTTGAATATCAATTAGCTTGGGCTTGCTTATAAACAACACTATTGATTAAAATACTTTCATATTCCTACTAACATGAAATGGTTTATAAAACAAAAAAATATATATTTGCTGGAATAAATAAAGATAGCAACTTCAGGTTTCTAATTTCAGTAGTTATACATACACCGCTTAAGTGTTTACCTCCTACATGTACATGTATATACATAAATCTATAATCACCAACCAAAAAAATCTGATACACGAATCAATACGCTAATTTTTTCTGTACAATAAAAAAATTTAAAGCCAACCTTGGTAAATAAATCTACACAGCTTGCAATTACATGTAATTAAATATCTGCAAAAATTATATCACAAACTTTAAAACAAAATTCTTTCAAAAAGTTTCATGTACCGTAGTCTGATAAATTCTTAAGCAACACTGAAAGCAATCAAGCAAACTTCTGTTGTTTATCACAGTTAATTAATGCTTAGTTTACATATACATGTAGTTAGCTGAGCTTAGCTCATACATGCAATGCTGCCAAGCTAAACACATTCTGTTCAATAAATCAGCAATATGATTTTGGCAAGACAGTAAATGTACATGTATGTATAGTTTCTATGCACTACAAATCTACTAATCTTCTTCTTCTTCCTCTTTCTTCTTCTTCTTCCTCTTTCTCCTCCTCCTCCTCCTCCTCCTCCTCCTCTTCCTTCTCCTCCTCCTCCTCCTCCTCCTCCTCCTTCTTCTTCTTCTTCTTCTTCTTCTTCTTCTTCATCATTAATTATCATTATCATTTTCATCATTATGATCATCATTATTATATTATTATCATCATCATTATCATAATCATTATTATCAATATTATCAATATTATTATCATCATTATTATCATTATCATTTCTTTAAGTAACTAAAAACTAACTTCCGGTTTTAAGATGGAAGCCTAGGATAAGAAAATGGTTATGTCAGTGCTAAATTACATGGAAACACTGAAATATAACTATGTGCCAGGAAAGATGAAATACCTTGGCATGTGTACTAGTACTGTACATAAATACATGCCCCTGAAGCCAATCTAGACTAATGCAGACCTGCCAAATCTGTAACTCAAGAAATAGGGAAAATGATTAAGAAACTGTCAAAAATAGGGACATTCCTGAATTTCCTATTACTATAGAATGATTTTTTTTTTAATAGGGGCACAGGTTCGTAACAGGTGAAAAGTGCATTTTCCTTTTCCTCATAATAGGGACTGTCCCAATTAAATAGGGACTGTTGGCAGGTACACTTACATGTATTGCTTACAATGTACCTTGTCAATGTCATTCAAGTCATCTTTTAACCCATTCGTGACAGAGGTCCACATTTTGTGGTTTGGCCTAATATCTTTTGATGCAAAGCCCTAAAAATCATACCAAATACATGAGCAGAAAGAGCAAAAAATTCTACACAAACTGTGCCCATTTTGGTTGCGTCAATATTCGTTGTTTGATGCTGAAATTTTTTTAAAGGAAAATAAGCATTAAAATCCTTAAATTGGCAATGTGATAGAGAGTTTAAAATCACCGTTTTCCCCTGCAAATGGGCAACCTTTTGACTTTTCATCATAATTTCTGTCAATTTATATTCATTTCAGATACATGACGTTTTATAAGAAAAATGTAGCAATAAAATAAAAATGTTGGTGTTGCCAATTTGAAGAATAAAAGCTGATCAAATTAGGCTTTAAATAATTCCTGTCACGAATGGGTTAAACACTAATTTTTTTTCTTACGCTAGCCAAGTAACATGATTCTTTATCAATAACATTTTCATCATATTTTGTTTTTTATTGATCCAGAATCAAATGTAAAATTAAACATGAAAGTCCAGATTTTCAAATGTCAAATGGTAACAGTGCAGAAAATAGCAAATCCAAAATGTACAAAGGAAAGATAGATACCCCACTCTCACTTTCTGAAATAAGATAAAATACTAGTTTCTGGTTCAGTCTACAGGTTTATTCTTCGATTCCCTCTCCTTCAATTGTTTGTTTATTTTAGATGGTCTACATAATTATGGTGATGATTGATAATTTTTACACAGGACGGGATCTAGATCTTCCCTTTTCTTGAGTTTTTTATATTTTTTAGCCTCTTCTCTAAAAATTTACTCCCTTAACAAAAGAGGTTTAACCTCGTCGAACATATATACCCTAAAGTAAACAAGGGTTCAAATACAAGAGACTACACTAACTCCAGAGTAAAAGGAGAGTAAATATGTGTCAACAAACTCAATACAACATACATTTCCTCCTGAAATTTGGCCTTTTTAGCATGCTAAATATCCCTACACATGATGCACCTTAATCTGCAAAAACTATCCTTTTCACACAGTTTTTCTGGTAGCGTGTGAAAACAGCAAATACTGGTACCACGTCCCCGGGCTCCAGCTATTTGATGAGCCTCCAACTATCAGTATTCAGTAAATACGGCAGCACAATGATACACCATAGCATAGGTGGAATATACTAACCAAGGAAGAAGAAGAAAAAATATAACAGCTCTAACCTCGCATTCATGCGAGTAGCCAAGCCAAAAAGAGGAAGGCTTAGGGCCAGGCCCTGACTGAGACATTCACATTGCATAAAACATACCATTAACTGTCAATGGAATGATGGTAACTCGGCCATCAATGGGTTAATGGGGACCCATTGTTTCACTTTCCATGTACTCCCAACTACCATGGTAACATTGCCCAACAGTCAATCAAATTCAAGGTTTCCATGGTAGTTACTAGATCTATTGATGGCAAAGTTACCACCATGCCCATAGCACCATTAATGCCGGTATTGCACTGGTAGTACACTAAGCATTGATCAGAATCCAGGACAACTCGGCCCCTAACCCTAACCTTACACCTAACGTTAACCCTAACCCTAACGGTTAACCCTATGTTTTGGGGCGGGGCCCGAGTTGTCCAAAATGCCAAGTTGACTGGCACCCGTACCGATCACACCACTAGCACTGCATGACCAAGCCACCCCGCTCCGGCCGGTCGACCGGCCCCGGTGGCGGGTGGGTGGCTTTCACCATACACCAGCCATGACTTACTTTCTGAATGAATAAAAGCATCATTATTATCAATATAAAAGCATTTAGTTTGTAAATAATCATGGTTATAAGTTGATTACTTAGTCGTAAAGGCCTTAATAGCTACCGAAATTGAGATTTCTTACCTGAAATTACTAACTGATCAAGCTGCAACCTGATCCGATCAATATCATGTCCGCGTGTGAGCGATGAGGCTCGTATATACGCGTACGGTACGCTTGCGCGCAAGTACCGTACGTGTCCTCAAAAATAATGTGCCAACATCGATAAATGTATCAATATTTCATTTTTCTTGGGGAGGGCTTGTTTTGTTGGTTGTTGCGGGGGGGGGGGGGGGTAGCTTGGTTTCTCTCTATTCACACACTCCCTTCCCTTTCCCTCTCCCTCTCTCTCCCCTCTCTCTCTCTCTCTCCCTCTCTCTCTCCCTCCCTCCCTCTCTCTCTCTCTCTCTCTCTCTCTCTCTCTCTCTCTCTCTCTCTCCCCCCCCCCCTCTCGAGCTCCAGGCGGGCTCCAGGTGCGGTTCTAGAGCAAACGATTTGGAGGACGGGGGGGGGGGGGGGGGGCGCGCTACTGGGGGCTTGGTGGATAATGTGCCAGAGCTAGAGCACAGCGACTGAGAAGTGGGAAGGGGATACCCCCGTCCCACACACACACACATACACGCGCGCGCGCACGATAGGGACTTCCGACAATACACATCTACTATTTTTTCAATTTGCGAGCGTGCGAAGCGAGCGAGCCAAAAAAAAAAAAATTCTTGCTGTAATTGTCATACCCTTGACTGACATTATTTATATGGTCTATTTGGCCACCTCGCTAGATATACCTCGCTGGCAAATTTTAGCTGTCCCAAACCATGCACCCTGTTCCTAAAGAGCGAGCGAAGCGATCAAGGAAATATAGACTCCACAGGCCTATAAAATATAAGAAATACATTCGGTCACCTCCCTTGCATGCCCTATTTGTTTGCCTTCCCAAATAATTCTCTATCTAGCTATTATTATGAGTGAGCGCAGAGAGCGAGAAAAGAAATACACATCGGCGTAAATCCGTTTCGAGGAGTGGGTGGGGTTGATCGAAATATTTTGCCGAAATTTCTTGCTCACACTCCACCCTCTTCCCCGCCCGCACACCGTCCCCCATACATACTGTTTGTCTATTTTGCGAGCGAGCGAAGCGAGCGAGCCAAAAATTAACCACATCTTGCTGTAAAAGACGTCTTAGTTTGTCATCAAAATACTCTCTAGGCCTATAAGATATATCACTAGTATATTTGGTCATTTCACTAACAAATTATGATAAACCTTGCTGGTTCATTGTTTCCTGTCGATGTACTATGTCCAAAACCATACTTAGAAACTTTTCTAGATATTGTGAGCGAGCGAAGCAAGGAACATTATATTATGCTTATATTCGGTCACCTCCCGTGCATGCCCAATTCGTTTGCCTTCCCAAATAATTCTTTATATGAGCGAGCGTAGCGAGTGAAGAAAAATATATACAAAATTCATTAATTGATCTTATCATGTACACTCCCTGCAGAATTATTTTGAGGATGTCGGACACGTCGCTGCAAAAATGTTATGATATCCAGGCATGGACTGCTGCTGGAATAAGAGTGATTGCTGGCCGAAAAAAATCTTGTTTCGTTTCTGGAATTTATGAGCGAGCAAAAATGTTTTTTTTTTTTTAATACTGAGACCAGGTTATCATGGTTATACTACTCCCTTCTCGTGATAACGTATAATGATATTTATCGGCCTCTTCCGTTCTCGCAGAAGGTAATGCGAATAGGTTTATGGTCACAGGCCTGTGTCTCCTGAAAATTCATCTATTTTAGGTCAACTTAAGTGACGCCCCGGAATCATTGCAATTATATATAGGTCTAACTAACAATTTGAGTGGAAGAATAACATAAAATTGGGATAGCGAGACAAGATGCAAACCTATTTCCTTTTCCTAAGAATATTAATATAAATGGTATTGGTTAAGGTCATTAAAATGCGAGCGAACTAAGCGAGCGAGTGCTCCCAGGTTTTTCCTTTATCTTTTTTTCCACCCTTTTTTATATGCGGGTTAAATACAAGGACATTTTAATAGAATCTATATGCGATTAAAATTGCACTTATGTCGCCAATTTTTTTTTTTTTTTTGGGGGGGGGGGGGCTTGAGCGACTTGGGGGGGGGGGCTTCAGCCCCCAAAGATCCCCCCCCCCGTAGAACCGCGCCTGCCCCTCTCTGTCTTCTCTGCTCACTCTCTTTTCAATTCAATTCAATTCAATTCAATTCAATTCAATTCAATTCAATTCAATTCATTTCAATTCAATTCAATTCAAAATTCAATTCAACAAAACAATTCATAACAATTTTTAAAATCAAATGTATAAATCATTATGCACTAATATGATACATCTTACATTACTTGAATTATAAGAAAATACATCTTTCTTTTCTTATCTACCTCCTCTACAGAATTATAAAGACGTCTTTATAGTTCTGTGCCTCTCACACACACAAGGGGCCGCGATGCATGTGTTTTTCAAATTTTGGAAAATGGCACTTCTTACTAGATTATGAACCACCTTTATTTTAATTTCGCGAGCAGGCGAAGCGAGGAGAAAAAAAAAATCAATGTTTGTTAAAAGAAGTGTTAGTGTCATCAAGATGATTTATTTGGTCACCTCGTTACCAAAATAATATAACTCTGTTATGGCACATCGCTGGCATTAGTGTTGGCTGTCCGAAACCACCCTGTAAATATCAGATGCCGGAAAAGCGAGCGTGGAAAAAAAAAAGAAGACTCTTAAGTTAATGATAGACAGGCGTCGAAACTGGGAGGGGAGGGGCAGGGGGCAGTCCCCCCCCCCCCCCCCCCCCCCCCCAAAAAAAAAAAAAAAAATCGGGGGCAAAGATATCATTTGCCCCCCCCCCCCAATAATTTTCGAACTAAAAAAAAAATAAAAAAAGGAGAAAAGAGAGGAAAAGAAAGGAAGGAAAGTGAAAAGAGAGAGTGGAAAACAAGGAATAGGAAAGAAAATGGGAAACGGGAAAGCGCACGCTCGCTCGCTTTGCTCGCTCACACTTAAGTATATTATCCAATGCTGGTGATTTGATTACTGTTCTTATGAAAAGAAATCGGTTTGCACCTTGTGTCTCTATCTAATGTTATACCACCATCTAGATTTTATGAGCTATCGGAGCGAGCGAGAAAATGAAATAGAATTCTTTATACTGAGAACAGGGGAGCGTTTCATGAAGAGTTTTGTCAGAGATTTTCACCGACACTGAAAATCCTCGCATCTGATTGGCTGAGAGCAAATTAGTCAGTGAAAATCACGGACAAGACTCTTCATGAAACGCTCCCCAGGGGACAGTTTCATGAATGTTGTCAGCACTGACAAGTTGTCAGTCACTGACAATTTCAGCAAAATCCTTGGTTTTGATTGGCTGAGAAGCACTTATCACTGACTGTTACTATGGTTACATGGGGGGGGGGGGGTTGTTTGTTTGTTTGTTTGTTTGTTTTGTGTTTTTTTTTTAATTTAATCATGAATTTTGATGATTTGCTTCGTTTAATCATATTACGTTAATATCGTATTTAAATAATTTATGCATCAGGGGGTCTACATCTTACAAGCTATGCTTCCCAGTAGACCCCTCCACCTTGTTTTATTGCTATACATTATGATCTGTATATATACATGTATTAAATGTGTATTTTTCCCCCATTTGGAATGTTATATATTGTGACATGTACTTGCATGATTTTTGGAATGTGAATATGAATAAAAACTAAACTAAACTAATTGTCAGTGCTGACAACTTTCATGAAACGGTCCCCTGGTTTTAGTGTACTTCTCATAGTGGGTATCTCCCGAAAGTATATTTTAGGTCAATCTGCAGCTGGTTTCCTCTCAGTTATGATTTTAATAATGTACATCTTCCGGCATGATTCGGGGATAATAGGACACCTCAATGCAAATATTCAGATATTCGGGTATCTCGCTGATGGAATAAGAGTGCTTGCTGCCCGAAACCATTTTGTTTCTATATTTAATGAGCGAATATAGCGGGCGAGTGAGAAAGAAATTTGAATTTTTACACTGAGAACACGTTCTAGTGAAGTGTTTCTCCATTCTCTTGAGTTTAGTAACGTTATATTTAGCGGCATATTCCGTTCTCATAGTGGGTAGGAATAGGTTACTGGTCACAGCCTATCTCTGGAAAATTCATCTAGTTTAGGTCAACTTGTAAACAAGAAAAGAAAAGTGGCAAAAGAAATAGGAAACGTGTGGTACAAAAACTACAGGAAGAAAATCAGGTGAAAATAGAAAAGAAAAATAAAGAATGTATATCATGAATAAAATTGGAAAGAAGAAAATTGGTGAAACAAGACTAAGAAAGTGGAAAACCACTTATACAATGACGAAACGGAAGTAAAATTATTGTATGTAGGTGTGTATGCATGTGTGGGTGTGAGATTTAAAAATGTCATTGTCTACACGCAAATGCATCGAACACATAAATTCTAAATTGAATGAAGTAGATAAGGATTTCCTTAAAACGAATTGGAATGCTCGAAACAAATTCAGCACCCGCAACTCTTTTTTTTATTAATTTGAATGCTGAAATTTTCAAATTTTACCGCACATTAACGAAACGGTTTTGAGACAAGAGTTTAGAATTGACCGGGAAATCTTTATCATTTTCTAATGGAAAAGTTAATTATTACAGCATCAAAAGCCTAAAAAGGGTGTACGTATTCAAAAAGTTCTCACCCCGTAGCAGCTGGTGTGATGACACATTTTGGGACTTTTAATGATACTGGATAGAAACATTTTTTTTTAAAGCTTGCACCTTTAGCTATGAGCAATTGCATTCATATGACCCACGACATTTAAAAAATGAGGATCACTTCAGGGCCAATCCCTAGTTAACGACTGCCATGCTCGATGGTTGTCATGGAAACATGCGGTTATGTATACATTAAAATCTGTTGGTATGGTAATAAAGGATGCCGCGTAACGAAATGTTCTCATCTTCTTCCTCTTTCCGTGGTCGTTCCCTCATGTGCGAAGATGGATGCAAAGCAGTTGCAGTCGCAAGAGTTTCTCTACAATATTTCACTTCCGTAGATTCGATATGTGAACCACAATATACGGGGTTGGAATGTTAATCTACATTTGCCACGATCGGCTTAGGTGTATGAATGGGTACCTGGTACAGTTTTCCTTGAATGCACTTAGTGATACCGTTGCAGTAGTGATAATGATTGCAAGGAATAACAGTATATAGCAACTTGTTTTTGTCACTGTTATTGTCATTATTATTATCATTATTATTATCGCTATTATTATTATTAAGATGATGATGATGGCGATAATGATGTGATCAGTAACCCCCTACATAAGTTTGAAACTGATATTACATAGAGGCAGAATTTCGTCAAGATATGTTGTTACTCTGTGCAGTTCGGCAGAACTGATAGTTTGAAAAATTATTCCCCCCCCCCCCCCCCACTCTCTCTCTCTCTCTGGGATGGGGCTCGGTTTCAAGAATCATTTATTTGCTCCAATTGTATCCGATTTTTCTTATTTATTTATTCATTTTAAACAATGAAGAGGGCAGTCTATGAGAATGTTTTGACAACAAAAGGAATCTTCCAACCGAAAGTTAGTTATAACCACGGATTGCTCCAAATGAAAATTTCAAGCGTTTACGCTTTGTCCCTAACAGTGGACAGGTTAATTCCATCCTCGATTCGTCATCCAACATGAGTTTGATGAAATTAACAGAGAAACCAGCAAAATCACATGGTAAAAGATTTTATTTTCTTTTTACAAAATCGTGGTAATGAATGGAAAGAATACAAATTGTATGTGAGAACAATAGTATTAAAATGAATACTAGTACCAGTAGTAGTAGGAAGAATGATAACCAATGTGGGGCATGTTGATTTAAAATAGTTATATAAAGTCACCCGCCCTCTCTTTGTTGCTCACTCAACACTTGGGGGCGTTTCATATTAAAGTCAACTTTATAACGGGGACGTCGTGCGTGGAGCTGACAAACCGTTTCACATAGCTGACAACTGACTAATTCATGATATCGTTATCACTGGATATTAATAAACATTCTTCATCACAATCCACTGCATTATTCGTGCATTATCTAAATGCATTTGAGGAGCAATTTTGCTATAGGCCTAGCTGTCCCAAAATGCAGAAAATGGCATTACGGCAACATGACTAGAAGACCACCCGCCCCCCTCCCTGGGGGAGGGGGAAGTCAAATATATTGCTGTACACATGGTACACCCGAGACCAGAAAAAGGACGTGAACATGCGCCTGATGACGAGTTAAGGATACAAAAAAGGCAAAAAATCAGTATGTTTCTTGAGTTTATTAATACGCTTTTAAGGTATCCTTTCCACATCCTTAGTCTGGACATAGTGTAGCCCCATAGTGTTTCAGGTATATTATTCGAGGTTAAACTTGTTTAGGGGGTAATTCTTAGAGAAGGCTGAAACAAAACACAACAATAACAACAACAAAAACAACAACAACAACAAAAACCCAGAAAACAGGAATATAATACTGAACCACCACCCCCCCCCCCTCTCCCCCGGAGATTGACAGTCATCTTTTTCATATATGATTTAGAATACTGAAGAAGACCACACCCCTCTATATTTTCATCAAATTAAGGGTTAGGGTTAGGGTTAGGATTGGGATTACGATCAGGATTAGGGTTGGAGGGGGTGTGAACTTCTTCTGTAAAGAAACATCACAGTGAATGCCGCATCTATGGTATTTCCAGTGGCGTAGATAGGTTCTTACACCGGGGGGGGGGGGGATGATTTGCCGTTCACGAGAAATCGAGGATCAATTTCGTATACAGATACACACACGCGCACCCATACCCACGCAGGGCCGTATGCAGAATTTTTTTTTTTGGGGGGGGGGGCAAGGTGCATAAAACTTTTCGAAGAAACTCAAAAGCAAGGGAGCGAAGCGACCGAGCTTGTCATGAGGGCGCTTTTGCATTTTTAAAAATGAAATTGAAGGATTTGGTGCACACTTTTGTTGAATTTTGTGAAAATTTTCAGTAAAAAAATGTAAGTTTTCAAAATTTCGGGGGGGGGGGGGGCAACTGCCCCCTGCCCCCCCCCCCCCCCCCGCTGTGTACAGCCATGCACCCACACACGCCTCACACTGACACACATTATTGCATATTTGCATCATGCTATTTATCTTTTTTTTTTTTAATGTTGTTGTTACCTCACTTCAGAAAAACTGTGATGAAATTACCCTAAAGTAATATAAATAACTACATAAATCAGAATAATTATCGATATAGTTATGATAGTAATCGTCATTTCAGTCACATTAACGATGATGATGATGATGATGATGATGATGATGATGATAACTATCATTATTATCATAAGCATATTAATAATAAGATATTACTAATTATTGTTGTAGTTGTTATTGTTGTTGTTATAATGATAATAATAATAATTATTATTGCTGTTCCTATCATTTTTAAACATGTGAATTCAGTTTGTAAGCAAACATCCCCCCGCTGTCTACGCCCCTGGGTATTTCTGATTAGTTTAAAGAGCTTCTTATACAACAGCAGAGAAAAATAGAGACACATAGTCAAAATCTATTCTACCGTCAAACTACAAAACGAAGCAACTCCTTTTTTTTTTTTTTTTTTTTTTTTGCAAATTGACTTTTTCTTAATTTAGGATACTTTTTTATGCTCAATATTTATAAGAAGTTGAGGTCACATGACCCCCAATTTCAGAAACAGAGACATATAAGGAGGAAACAACACCACAGATTTCCACATAAAACATATTTATTCATTTAATAAGAAACTATTCTACAGTGTTGCTTCCTTTTGTCATTGGACGGCAGTATTATTTTCCCCCCAAATGGGCGTGGCACACAACTTTACTACATAATTGCATTTTTTGTTTGTATTCTGAACACTACCATAATCGTGAGGTTTCCGCGAAAATTCGTAAAATTTCATAGTAATAATGCCAGCGAAATCACAAGTGTTCTTTAAGTCTAAGTCATCCAAGACCCTTCATCAGATTTTAAGTATGACTCGTGGTGTTTATCAGATATGTATTTTAATGTGTATTATGCAGTGTTTGTGTTTTTTGCCTAATAGACCTCTTCATCTAACGTTAAGTTAGAAGTCCCACGTATAACAATCTAAGTATTGTATAGACCTTAATTTAAAGTTCTATGTTATTGCCATGATTGTCGTGAGAAGTTCAAGTTCAAGTTCAAGTTCATTTATTCAATACTTTCATTAAAAAGGAAAACATACAAAGACAAACAAATACAAATATCAAAATACTGCATAAAGAAATGACAAGCTAGATATTAGATAAACAAGGTGACAATACAGAGTAAACAACGATCTAGACAGTAGACTAAACTAAAGCTAAAGAGATCGTGAAAAAAGTAAAGGCAGTATTCGGAGACAGGACAGAAAGGCTGAACCTTGTATAAAAGTCTGTCTCCAGTGACTGAGTTAATTAAGTTATATTTGCCTGTTCATCTACATCATCATGGACATCAGGGTTCATGCCTAGCTGTACGAGCTAGATGTATGTATTTTGTACGTGTAACATATCTGAGGCGCTATGGCTTATGCACTTTCGTATCCAAGCCTGATGGAATTAAACACACAGTCGCGTCGCACACACCGTGCTGCGCCGCCTGTGGCAGCCTGTGCATGCACCAGCAGTGCTTTATTCTGTCAGTCATTGGACATGGATACGATAGTGCATTAGCGCCCATATATGATATGGTACAAACACCAGGCTCATGCAGCTATGCCTAGCCTGGAGGCTCCTAGAGAGTTGAAAAAAAAAAAAAAAAAAAAAAAAAATGCTAATGCCACTTACTCTCCACGGAGCCTGGCATTTCTTCTACTCATAAGGCCAAACGTATTATCGGACTGTAGCGAACATTCAACGTTGCGGCAGTTAAAAACAGGCAACAAAATTGCCCTAAGCAAGATTTAATTTTTTTTTAATTTGCTAGATTATCTGATTCAGGGACTCTTCAACTCTTGATATGCCATAAATTTGGGGATTCAATGTTGAAAATGAAATTTTAAACAATTATTTTCCTCTCATGTATAATTTTTCGCATCAATGCGCATATTGCAGACGTTTTCACGAAATTCACAATAAATCTCTTAATGGGTCATGGGGTTGGGTCAATTTTACACAGCAATGTCCATGTAACAGATGTAGGAGCTCATCCATTAAACACTGTAACACAAACTTTGGTTTTGTGTTATTTTAAGAAAGCATGATCCAGGGGTACTTCCAACTTAGCTGGTTACACTTTTTTCTTGGGGCAGTTCCCCCCCCCCCCCAAAAAAAAAAAAAAAAATAAATAAATAAATAAAAAATAAAAAAAATAAAAAAGAAATAAAAGAATAAATAATAAATAAATAAATAAAAAATAAAACGGCTTTATCTAAATTAAAAGCTTGATCAAGAAATGAAAAAAGTGAGAGAACTTAGGAAGACTAAAGGGAACAGACAAGGAACAATGACAAAGAAACATTGAAGCTGACGCGCTTTGGGGAAACTCCTCCCTAGGGAGCACGTTTTGCATGCTCATTGTTTAATTCATATTCCATACTCTTTACATGTTCATGTACACCCTCCTAAATTATATGTTATAGGAAATGTTTCTTTGCTTTATTTCTGTTAGTCAGATATGAACTTCCCGTTGTTTCACTCCTACATGTACATAATCATACAAGTTTTGCTATGAATGCAGGATTTTCCACTTGGTCTCAAGGTCAGTCATCTGTACAAGAGATGTCTGATATATTAATAGTATGAATCCTCGTTTGTTGCATATATGGATCATCAAATCAGGACTTTGGAGACTCACCCATAGTCAACTGAATATGGCTCAAAGGCAGTTCTCTTATTGCCCGAGGCACTACAATTTGAATTTGTTTGTTTTGAAATTATAGAGGAAAGGCAAGAGCGACCCCCGAAAACCACAAGGTTCAGAAGGAAGAATTTGCAGCAGTCAGTCCTGAAGCTTCTTGATACCCATCAGAGTTTTGATAAACTTCTCCAAGAGATACAGGAACAGGTACTAGTAGGCATAAACTACCACCACGCGCTAATATAAGATTTCATTTAATTTTGTGATGATTGATTATTGGTATGTTCTGTATCTGTATCTGTATGATTCTTTCAGTAAAACATCCGTATGGATGCATGTACATCGATGCTATGTACATACAAGATTTAAGAGATTGAAAGTAATTCTATAAGAAAATGTATTGATTCTGATATTAATTTCTGGAAGGAGTGGAAAAAGATTTGGCTTTTTGAACTGGAATTGCATACAGCATCAAAGGGTTGGAGACTGAAAATTTAAAACGTATTTTGGTCCGAGTTAAATCTCTCTAACATTTATGATGTTATTGCTTTCTGTAGCAGTATATAAAAGACTGGACAGCACATCAAATGAGATTTCTGCCATACTAATATCATTTTGTGTATAGAATTCAAATGCAAGTTCAAACAGCAACATCAGTGACAAAGGGAGCAACAACAACAACAACAACAACAGCTCTACAAAAGACATCACTTATGAAGATCATTGCAAAACCAGTGAATGTAAAGACACCTCTACTTTTTGTTTAGAAGGTAATGTGCCCCAACTATGCAAGATGTATTCATCTTTTTTTTTTTAAATTTGTGAATTAAAAAGCATGTTTAACTTGCAGTAATATTCCTTTTAATGTCAGGTTTTGGTGTATTCTTATTTTGTATCTGTTGTGCCTTATTACATTTCTCTCTGTTACTCTCTTTCTTTGTTATCCTCATACTTGTGTTCTTACTGTAATGTAGTTGAATCAATAACCTCATGTTTGGAGCATCAAGCTACCTTGACTGGTGTTCCCATCTCTCGGCTTGCCACTGAGAAATGTGCCATACTTCTCTATGAGAGCACCCTCAGCAGCCAGACACAGGCACAGAGTCAGGAACCAGTCTTGGCATACCTCAATCAAGATTACAAGGTAATTTGAGAGCCTGATTCATTTATGTAAAAATCCTCTTCAATAAAATCATGAAAGCTATCATTGATTCTGTCTAAGTTCAGTAATGACAGAATTATAATTCAAAATCCAAACTTACTGTGAATTTTTATCCTTTTACGTTTATATGGGAAACTATAATGATAATATTTATAATAATAATGATAATTAGATAAATCTATATAGCACAGTTACTATATCAATATACTCTACTGCACTGTGATGTAATAGAGCTCCCAACACTGCTACTGCTTAAACATACAATAAAAACTACTGGTCATAAACAGGTGAGTCTTCAACAAAACCTTGAAGACAATAACAGACAAGGCTTTTCTTAAATCTAGTGGCAGTTTATAACACAGTTTTGGAGCAGCACAACTGAAGACACAATCAAGAGATACATGTACCTTTGTTTCTAGTAAAGAAAACAAACAAAAAAACAAAACAGCAACACAAACAAAAAGGGTAATACAAGAAACAAAAAACATCTTGTTCAATAGTTTAAAAAATAATCATTTTCTTGAATCCATACCAAAGATGATCAGACAGAGCATCATAATAACCTTGAAAATACACCCTTCATATATATCTTTTTGGTATTGTTGTGCACAGGACATATGCAACCCTCCACCATAAAATGACGAATAAGTCGCAGTGGGAGTTTTAGAGTAAATAGCTGAAATAGAGAGCTTGAGAATGAAAAGTTGATTTCAGTTTTTTTTATATTTTCTGATAGGTTTTTAAAATATTTTCTGATACTGTAATTCATTTACTGATCTGCTATCTGACCAAATTTGGGAGCCATCTGCAAAGTAGAAATGTGTTTTTCTTTGATTTAAAATTACCATTTTGGGGGGGATTTTTAAATAAAGGTGTGCCAGCATGCTAGGTAAAACCTTCACATTAACTTGTTACATAACTCAGAAATTATTTACTCTGTGGCTATGAATATCTTAAGGGAGTGAGAAGTATATCTCCTTTGAAACTATTCCAAGTTTGAGCCTAATCTGATAATCCCTTCATAGTCAATAATAGGGACTTTTCATTCAACTTTTTAGTGAGACAGACAATAGGACATCAGTCTGGCACTCATGAATGGTCACTTCTCTTTAAATCCTGTTTTATATAATTATTCTGGTGATTAGCCTGTCTACCAAGCACTTATTCTCATTGTAATTTCAAAGGGTTTGCATGGTCTTGACAAGGCAAACTATATACATGTATCATTCAGAACCTTAAGAGTCCATGCTTTCAAAATATGTTAAAATGTAAGTTTCCGACTTATTGGTCATTTTGTGGTGGAGGGTCACATATCAATGATTTTTAATTTTGTTTTTATAAAGCAAATGTTCTTTTTTTTTTAAAAAAAAAGATGCTCAGAGTTTTCTTGTAATGAGTGTTTTTTAATTTTTTTTTCTTTTCAATGTCTTTATTTTCTTAACACTTTATCTAGATCTTTCACAATACTCAAAGAAAGTGGAGTTAACTTTTTCAAAAAGGGGAAAACATTTCATCCTTGTTAGAATATGATTTTTTATTATCATCAATTTGTTTGAAATGTGTTTTTAAACTTCCAGTGTGTTTACTTTCCTCAACTTTTCCCATGTTTATTACAGGGTAAGGTTGAGCTTGTAGTAAACCTGATTAAAAGATTGGATTCTGAACACAGCTTCCACAGAGGCCACTTTACAGAAGTGCTGAATTCAAAGGTAAGGCATTGCACCTTGACTTATTTAGATTTGTGTCATAATAATTGTTAATCACGCCAACCATCGTATTGTGACAACTTTGACAACCATGTATTAAATATGTATAGTATGTACGTATATTTCACAGTAATGACAGGATTAAATGTTTCTAAGACATATTTCAACATTTGTCAATCAGAAATCTGCTTAGTTTTAATTCTAACTTTAAAAAACCATTGTGAACAGAAAAAGGCAATACAAGAAACAAAAACAAATACACATGGCCACGGCCATGTCGAATCCTATCAAAATAATGCTGGACATTTGATTAGTCTTTCATCAACTCATGACTTTTCTGTATAGTTCATTAATCTTGATATCCTGGCATAAAAACTATTTAGATGTAAAATTTAGATCTTTTGCTCAACTTTTCTTGTGTAACTAATGCTGAGCAATATTTAGATTGTGGTATTTTGAAAAATTAATTGTTTTTGTTTAATTCATTTACTTCTACTTGTGTTTGAGTTAATCAAGTTTTTATCTCGAAATAGAATATCTGATGTAATTCATTATTCAGTTCCACAGCAATCATGTCAAGTTTCCACCATGGCTCCTGTGGCATCTACACAGAGAATCTATCATTCCCTTCGACCTCTTTGTGACCTCTCACCTTGACCATCCAACGATCCTGAGTCATGTTGCTGCAGACCTTGCCAATTTGATGATCAAAAGTCGGGAAACAGATGAGGACACCAGTAACTTGTCTCAGCAAGTCTTTGCAGGTGACTATACAGTTTTAAATAATGTGTTAGAGTGTATGCATTTCATGAAATCTTGCTTGGTATACTACTTAGCATTAATGAGTGAAGTATGAGCGATGCATTCATGGTATAGAAACTTCATTGTAGACAAAGTTTTAGGGTAACTTACACCATGTCTTCTTTCCAAGAAATGAAAGTCCTGAAAAGAGCTAGTTAGCTCTTTGCTAGGAGCACCAATTCTCAATGTTTTTATCAGTATGCTCTGATTGTCTTCAGGAGAATGACTAGGACATTGCCTAGTGGAGTCTCTTTATTGCCTACAAAGGGTTCAGTGCGCAAACCACTCGGTGTGCAAACCACTCGGTGTGCAAATCACTCATTTCTGCTTACTTACCACTACTAGCCTGGACTGGTCCTTGCAGTTTACAAATGTGGCATTATAACTCTCACTGAGAAAACTTGAGGTTAATTATCTTTGCATGATACAGCTGGCAGGAAATATATTCTATGAGCTCATGTTAATCATGGCATTTTGACGGAAATCTGGCTAATACTAGTATTAGACAAGACAAATTATACACAACCTAAAGGTCTTAGCAGGTATGGCATGCGGGAAATGATTATTGAGTAAACTAGGTTATTTTCTGTAGGTTTCTGGAACCGTTGAACTGCGGATATTGGGCTGGTGCACCTACAGCACATAACTGCATAAATACCAGTTGCATAGCAGTCTCCTTGAGCTTATCACCAGATGATGAACCAGGCATACTGTTCGAAATGCCTGGATAACCATAGTTTAAAAATCTCTTTCAGAACTTGTTTTTAAAGCAATACAAACAATTCTTTTCAGAACTAACTGCTTCAAACTTCTCTGACCTGCTAACAACTTCCTTAGTTTCAATCATTCTTCGTTCTTTCTCCTCTTTCCATTTCACCTCATTTCATTTCATTTTCGGTGTTTAAACACTAAAATAAAATCCAAATATAGTCTTGCGTAAGTATTTGTATAGAATTCATCGCACCATCAACTCTTTCCTATCTTTCCTTTCTTGTACTTTTTTTTTTGGGGGGGGGGATGTTTCACAAAGATTAAATCGATTTTAGATTTAGGAATGATTTTAAGCAGGGATTGATGTAATATGTCTTTGTACAGCTTTAAAATGATTCCTGATTTCCAGTTTCATCATATCAGCCTTAAGTTACTTAAAACAGATCAGATCAATTTTAAAATCAATTTTAACTCTTTATGAAACACCCCCCTGATTCCTATTAACAAGCCCCATGAGTGGGTTCTTTTGACTAACAACATCCTTTCACATACATGTGTTATTGAAACCATGATGTTGATACTGAAAGCAAGGTTTCCTTTTTCTTGACTGCCTTTCAGACACTCTGACTCACTTCATCCAAGTTGCACATCCAAGCAAAGATGCTTCATCTGCAGGGAATTCTGGAGTATTGATAGAGGTAATTAGTAGACTGGATTGAGTGCTGTTCATCATTAATCTAATACTCATTTGATTTGGTTATAGAGGGAAGACCTATGGAAAATATCATCATCACAGCTTTGTAAAATGCCAGGAAAGAAAATTGCAGTACTAATAATAAGCATCCCATCTGTATTTGATTAAATGATGTTCATGAAAACTGAACCTGGTGGAAAATATGAAGGTCAGATTTTGTCCGGTGAGATTAGAAATAGTTCATATTGTTGGTCAGTCACAGTTGAGCTTATCAATTCACACTTAATTTACTCTTCACATTTAGAGAGTAGATGACTTGTGTTGTATGATGAAGTTACTGGTCAAAATAGGAGATACATGTGCCTAGTACTTTTTTCTTTTTAATTCATTGAGAAATGTTTTTCTTCAAATAAGTCTATAATTATCTTTTTGTCGACAAGAAATAAGATATCAAGAAAATGGCATTTGCCCATGCATAAAATAAATAGCATCACAGCAATTTGACCAGATATTATGATGAATGGTTGCTTTTTTTTTTCAGTGTGTGAATGGAATATTGGACACACTTCTTGCAAGTAAGTGTGATGTTATGATTTTTACTTTGTAATACATGTATGATACATCTAGCTAGATAAAGGTACTGTTGATATGAGTTTATTCACAAATTACAAAGTCTTAAATAATTACAGGTGTAAATGTTATTGAAATTAGGTAAAATTTGGGAGCCACCTGTAATGTATAAATATGCTTTTTCTTTGACTTTAAATTACTGTTTTGGGGGAATTTTGAAATAAAACTATGCCAGCATGCTAGGTAAAATGGTCACTCCTCTTTACATCCTGCTTTTTCTGTTATTCTGGTGATTAGCCTGTCTGGTGAGCTCTCATTCTTATCATAATTTCAAAGGGTTTCCGTGGTCTTGACAAGGCAAGCTATACATCGTTTGAAAAGCCTTGAGTCTAAGCTTTCAAACCATGTTGAAATGTAAAAATGTCAAATTTCTGACTTAAGGTCGTTTTGTGATGGAGGGTCACATATGCTCTTAACCTGTTGGATATGTTGTCATTGCATTATAGATACATATTTACAATATACTTCAGTTCAGATTCCCTTGTGTGTTGTATTCAATGGGATAGAAATCCTTGACAATCTATGTTTTACTTTGGTGAGACAACAGATTTATTTCAAAAGTAGTAGTACATTATTAAGGGATGTTTTATTGGTATATATCTGTTCAGAGCTTGTAGATGCTGCAATCAACGACAGAGTAAACCTTGAACACCATGAAAGTTTGTTGCCTATGGGAAAGATACAGGGCTGTTTATCAAAAGATTCTTGCCAACAGTTTGCTTTGCATCACATCACTCAACTCTTGTGCCACAATCCAACTATTTCAGGTAGACCAATTTTTGTGAAGTTTGAAAATGTTTATGTGTGTGGCATTGGAATGACTTGAGATGCTTGTGAGCTATATAGATCAATGTAACATAAATGAAAGGATGATATCTGAATAGTGAGATAGATCTTTAGGTAGATGATAGATAGATAAATAGAAGGAGGCAGTTGGATAGAGGTATTGATCGATAAGTAGATGGATAAGGATCTTGATACAGGTATATATGTGCGTGTGTGTGATCCGAAGGAAAGCTATGGAGAGGGCCGTTACAAGACAAGTACCGCCGATACAGGATTGTCACAGTTTTGATTTTTAGGATATTGTCGTCTGTATACATGTGTGTTTGCTAGTGAAGTGAGGTGTAGTGTCACACATATATATGAGGATGGAGAACCGCCAGTGTAGATCACCAAGGCGGATTTCAATTATATTTATATATATATTGGCGTTCTGTGCCAGTGACCGGGTTTGATTCCCGGTGGATGCATTTTTTCAACCTAAGTATGTGTGAAGAATGGTCTGTTCTTTCCAATGCATTTTCTTCTGCAGTCACAGATGCCATTAGGAGGCAGCATGAGTGGAGTTTTGCAAAGGCATCTCCTTATATTGTTGGCCTGTTCAAGCAGCTATTGATACCAATACAAGAAACTGATGCTGTGGGACTGTTGAGAAGGGTTCTGGACCAGGAAGAAGTATGTAGCTCATTATCAAGTTCCATGATAAATTTGTATTTGCCATTTTGAAGATAACTGTTCATTTTTCAACTGTTCAAATGCTTTACAAAGGCATATTTTCATGATATTTGGATTTATTTGTTTTTATTAGATATTGGAAAGATTGGATCATTGAAAAGGGAAAAAAATGTTAAAAGATGATTTTCATTCACATTTTTAATGCAGTGTTGTATTATTTATTTTTTAAAGGTCAATTGGCAATCAACTCTCATCTATACTTCCACAGTTGTGATCTACTATCCACTTGCCCAACAGTTAATCAAAAGTAAGCTATTTTTTTTTTTTTTTACTCTTCTCTCATAGAGTTATGCATGTTCTTGTTCATATAAGAAGGAAAAAAAAAAGAAGAGAAAACTCTTAATCTATTAAATACTAAGCCCGAGATAACTCTGGCTAGGGTCTACAGAAATGGGTGTTTTACTGAAATAAAATCTTGGTCAACAGGCCAAAAAGCAAATATGATTTAGATATATTTGTTTTCTTGTAGTGTGTGCACATAATTTTATTTTGTTTCCCACCAATATGATTTGTAGCAAAAATCCTTTATATTTTTTTAGACATAGTGAGAAATGGGGGAACCCAAACTAAGAATAAACGATTGGCATATCAAACACATCAAATTTTTACTTTCTCGCTTTCCTTCAGCATCTTTGTTGAATGTCTCTGTTATTCCATGTACGGAATTAATCTATCACATCAAATGTTCATCTTCATATTGTGTTGTCCATCTAACAGACTGCATTACAGATTTCATAGAGCAAGCTTTTGAAAGCTATGAAGAAGATCTTCTGATATGTGCTTTCCTATTGGTCAGACAAGCAGCCAATGAGGGCCCCCATGTCTTCCCTTCATATGCTGCTTGGTTCAAGGTAAAGAAATCAGAGGAAAAGCTGAAATTATAAAAAGAGAAATGAATGTATTTCAGTGTATTTCAAATAACAGAAAAGAATACATAACATTTACTTGGTGCTTTATACTGTTGTTCTAAGCGCAATATTTTATGTCAAGGGTTAATTACCAGAACGTATAATAAATTAGAAAACAAAATTAATAGAAGTTAAAGCATAGATAGAGCATGAAATTTAGAAATTAAATCTTTTCTCCAAGTCTTCACCAATAAAAAATTACAATGATTTATTTAAGGTAATTGTATCATTGGATTTAGTTGTGAGCAAAGCACATGCATAAATTATTTTATGGAAAAGAGCCTCATGTTTTCCAAATGTATGTTACTTTATAAAATATATGAACATGGAGCATCTACTGACTGCTGGGGGGTGTTTCATAACACTGTTCATAAAGTTATGAATGACTTTACGAACGACTGGAATATGGCAAGCCAAATGGGATTCTCAGTCATTATGAATCGCATTAGCTAAAGGTAAAATATGCAGACATATATTAACTTTGCTATTGTTTGCAAACATTTTTATTGCAGTCTATATTTTTTGCCACAATTTAATTGAGATTATGGGAAATGCAGTCACACTTTGTTTAAACATCAGGAAAAACTTTTGGATATCCCATTTGGCACTTCATATTCCAGTCATTTGTAAAGTCATTAACTTTACGTACAGCTTCATGAAACACCCCCCTAGTACTGTAAACGAGGCAATGCAAAATTGTTTTGTTAATATGTTTCTGACCTCAAATCTAGGAGATATTCTCGTCATCATCTACCTTAGCTCACAGGAAAGCTTTCTCATTCCTTATGGAGTTTCTTACCAAACTTGTGCCTCATGAAACAGCTGTGTCTCTAAGGGTATGATAATCAGACATCAACTTATGATAAGTCCCCATCATGTTTCAAGCAGACTAAGTGCTTATTTGATATTACATAGAAGACACCTCACTATTACCTCATGGTAGAATGAATTATTTTCTCTGGCTCTAATATATATATATATCATAATGCTCATTAATGGAAGGGCAATGTGCTGAAGCAGTAAAAGACTCTAGCTTATATGTACTGCTCATTTCATTTTATTAGTCCTGCAGGAGACAAGTAGATTGGGGGGGGGGGGAATGGGGGTGTTTTGCAACGATTTAAGTTTGACTTAAGTGGCCAAATCATGCGTAACTTCTTACCCAAATAGAGACTTAGCCAGCAAACATGAATCAGATATTAAGATGGACTTAGCGATATCTTTGACTAAGTTTGGCTATGAATCCTTGTGACACACCCCAGAACTATTTTATATTCTGCTATATTTTAATGGCAACAATGATAATATATGTGTTTAAAAGCTATATTAGGTATCTCTGATTGACACTGATTTTTGTCTGCAGGCTCATGTTCAAAACCCACCCTCTGCTCCATCTAAATGTCAGGAGGTTTTGAGAGACTACATGCTCTTGGCAAAGACCAGGCTCTCTGACCTTAATGTGAGTATGTACACAAGAATGTTCCACCCTATTTCATCAGGTTGAATTGACATTGAAAGTTCATTAGTACATTGACTTATTCCCTTGACATGAACTTAAGGATCAAGTGTTAAAACCCTGCTTTATGCATACCAATACTTCCTTTGATAATATTTCATCCATCGTTGTTTTGAATTCCATGTGTTCAATAGGGTTGGCAGGATGCAATAGCCTAAAATACAATATTATTACTTTGCATGCATGTATGTGTTGTATATTGTTTGAATAGTTTTAGTCTGAATATTTCTTCAAACTTTCCTCCAGGAATCTTGGCAGGATAGTGGTTTTCCTGGAGCAAGCAAGCAAACAACGGTAGCCAGGAGTGCAAGGGTGAGATATATTCACTTAATTCAGTAGAACTCAGAAACCCAATATCAAATGCTAGCTGTGATATGACCATTTAAATTTTGATTGGTATACTGAAAGTTGTATTCTTTTATGAACTCACATTAAACAGTGATCGATTGAAGGATTGGAATTTATGAATTCACTTTTCCTTATCATGAAAATTTTCAGATATGATATAGAGATAATATTGATTTATTTCACTTAATATGAAATTAGGCCTTGATCTACCATTTTTAAAGCAAAATATGTGTAGTTAATTGGAAGGAGATATAGAGAGATACCATGACCAATTGATTATTTCAGTTAAATTGACATTCTTGCTTAAAAAACCTATTATGAATTGTAAAATTTGATTAATGTAGTATATGCCCTATGTAAAGAATAAACTCTAATTACCATTTGATTACTTTCGTCACCTATTAACAGCCTGAAGACCAGGCCCGTAATGATGTGGATATAGCAGTAGAATCCTATATGAAAAACAACCGAATCCCAACCAATGTGTTGGAAGCAAGGTATGGTCTGCATTCTTTTGTACAAGACATTTTTAAAGCCATTCGTGATAGAGACTCCACATTGTGTGGTTTGGCCAGTAAATTTGATGCAGAGCCATAAAAAACATACCAAATGCACAAGAAGAGAATGCAAAAAACTTGTGTACATACTGTACACATTTTGGTCGCATCAATATTTGTGACCCTCCACCTCAAAACTACCAATAAGTCTGAAATTTTGTATTTTTACATTTCAAGGTAGTTTGAGAACTTCGACTCTAAGCTTTTGAATGATATATATATATATAATAATAATAATAATAATAATAGTAATAATGCATTTATATAGCGCATTTTCCATATAGCATGTTCAAATGCGCTTTACGATGAACTTATTTATGAAACAAGTGAGTTTTTAGGTGTTTTTTGAAAACATTAAGAGATTGTTGGTTCCGGAGTGTATGGGGTAGTTGATTCCACAGTTTGGGAGCAGCAGATAAAAATGCCTTGTCACCAAGTGTGGCCAGCATCTTGGAAGTAGGATAGTTCAGTGTGATACCTTGTGAGGAGCGGAGGGTGTACTGGGACGTTTGACGGATAGTTATGAGTTCAGATAAGTAAGGAGGAGCGAGACTAGGAGTGACCTTTCAGGGGTGCCCTGTTGGTGTCCTATTCTCTTTCTCACTGATAGGCTGAATAAGAATTCCCTGGTATTGACTGTGAAGGGATTATTAGATTAGGCTCAAACTTGGACTGGTTTCAAAGGAGATGTAGTTCTCTCCTTTAGATTTTTAAAGTTACAGAGTGAATAACTTCTGAATTATGCACACATTTCAATGTGAAGGTTTTACCCACCATTGGCTGGGTAAAACCTTATTTCTCTATTATTCCGGTGATTAGCCCATTTTCTCTATTATTTCAGTAATTAGCTTACTTTTATGTTAAAATTTCCCTCAAATGGTAGTTTTGAATCAAAGCAAAAACACATTTCTAAATTGTCGATGGCCCCCTAAATTTTGGTCAGAAGGTAGATTAATAAATGAACTATAAGAAAATATAAAAACCTTAGATCAACTTTTCAACCCCATGCTCTCTCTATTTGAGTTGTTTAGTGGTACTCTAAAACTCCCATTGCAACTTATTGGTCGTTTTGTGGTGAAGCGTCACATTTGTCATTTGATGCTGAAATTTTTTTAAAAGAAAATAAGTATTAAATTATTTAATTGGCAACATTGTGAAAAGTCTAAAATCACTGATAACCTTAGCAAATCGGCAACTTTTTAACTTCTCAGCAAACTTTCGTCAATTCATATTCATAACAGATACATGTACATAACTTTTTGACGAAAAAATCATAAATATGGAGAAATGTTCCTGCAGTATAAAGTCATAAATATGGAGAAATGTTCCAGCAGTATTTTTCGTCAGGGCTTAGTGTCCAATCTCAAGTTCAAGTCTTGAATCCCAATTTCTCTTTCCTTTGCATTTATTTCAGTATCTTCCGAAGGCCATATTATGTGACTCATTTTCTTCCAGCTCTACTGACTCCAAGAATGGTGAGTTACTACTGAAGGATATTTCATAGCACATATTAATAGATGTTAGAGAAAATGAGGTAGTTTGTGTATCGTCTTCACCTATTCTTAGCAAGGCAAATTAGAATTTTTAAAAGCAACTAGGACCTACTGTAGATATGATGATGATGATGATGATGATGATGATGATGACGATAATAATAACAATAATGATAATAACAGTGATGATGATGATGACAATGATGATAAAGCACAAAACCTATATATTTATATTCCACTGTGCTGCAAGAGCTTCTGATATGCTTAAACAAGGGTGAGCAGTTAAATGAAAAGATGTATTTCAAGTTTGATTGGAAAGTATCTACAATTGGTGGTTTCCCAATTTCTAATGGTAAGTTATGCCAGTTTGGGGGTTGTGCATACAAATGCTTGGTCTCGTGGTGTTATTTTTGTTTAACATGATGGGATTTGTAGTAGAAGAGTGTCTTTGGAACTGTGCAGGTTATGAGTATGATTGTAAGATTTGAGTAGTAAATGTTCTGCAGTTTATGGTAGTTGTATGATAGTAATTATGATGGTGATGATGAGATGAGAATGATGATGATGATGATGATGATGATGATGAAGATGATGATGATGCAGTTAAATTACTAGTGATATAATAACTTTTAATATTCTCTTCTCTTTGAAAGGCCCTCAGTGATATCATAGTTTCATCCAAGTAATACACATGGGAATGCCAACCAATTTATCGCAGAGTATTGCATATATTCTTTATATTACTTTTACCACTCCTCCTCATAATTTCTTTCCTCTTTTTTTTTTTTACTTTCAGTTACCTGACATTGCAGATGCAAAAATGAAACTAATAGAATCTCTGAAGCAGTAAGTTAAATGCTTTTGATAATCATTAACAGAATCTCGGATAAAATAATCTGCATAAACAGCTTAAAATAAGACAATTTTGTAGCTGCTTGAAATAATGTAGCAAAAAATGAATATTTGTGCTGAAATGAAATAATAGAAAAGTTTTATTTGTCTGTGTTTTAGATTTGTTTAGTGAACTACAGTACTTTTGTAGGATTATGGAATAATGTTAAGAGACTTTCATCTATTAACCAGTGATCCTGCCCCTCTTTTGTCTATCACCTTCATTTCTATCACTTTAAGGATTTCGTGATTGTCCTTTCTTATTCATAATCAGCTTTAGTGATTGGTATCTCCATTTCTTG
>CM057158.1:4514491-4545849 GCA_029962745.1 Echinometra lucunter
TGAATTTGTAATATGATGTGAAATAAGTAGATTATTTAATAGACATTTCTATTTTTAATGCTTTTGAAAATGAGCACTTGTCATCTTGTCATCAGTGTAGTAAAGAATAAAAAGTTCAGTTCTTTGTCCCTTGCACTTTACAGTAGATTGTTGCATAATCCAAAAGCAGTAACAGGGAATATGGTTGTATTGATGACTTACTTTTACCATGTTATTTTAACACTCGCAAAGTCGCAATTGATAGTTACTTAAAATGTGTTCTCTTTTCATCAAGATCATCCAGACTTTTAATTTGTTTTAACATTGAGTTATTGAACTCATCTGACCTTTAGAAACAGTGAACTAGTTTTTGACACACATGCAAGAGGAGAGGTCATGACTGGAGAAGAATGATGTAGATTTCAGAAATCTACCATCCTGTAATTAACATCCTACCTCCTCCATCCCACATTCCAAATCAACAACATTGTTAATTACAGGAGGCCACCTGTCAATCACATGATGAAAGTGACATAGTTGGAATGTCAGAAAACAATATCCTTGTTAACATATCAATATCACTGTGGAACATCTTCTGAACTTCACAAAGTCATGTCTTCTTGAAGGTCATATCATTTTGACACATATTTTCAAAGATACTGGAAATCTCTATGGCATTTTCGTCACAATACATTATGTGCATGATTAGATCTTTTAGTATGATAAAATGATTCTAATAATGAAGTTTCAGAAGTTTGGGATAAACGTAAATAATTCTCTAAGAGATACAAATTTTCATTTGTTACAGCTATCGTATTCAGCTTTTTAGATATAAAAAAGCTTTACTAAAGACTCCATTAGACCTTTTTAAAGGAATTCTAATATTTACAGAGAGTTAGGCAGATTCCAATATGACCTTTATTTAGTTTATTTTATTCAGTCTTATTTAACGAAGGTGACTCTGTAAGTGGTCAAACCACTGTCCTACAAGAAAGCTCAGCACGGTTCTGAGTGGTTTCTAAAAAAGAAATTTTGACTGGTATCCATGATATTACTTTTCCTTTTTTACCTGCCAGTTCTGCTTCCTCATTCCAAGAGTATGTCCAGAGATGAGAGTCACACCGGATGAGGATCACATGGAGACTTATATCCTTGATGCTTCACAAGATGATGTGTTGCTTGCAGTAGGAAGGTCAATCATTTCATCACCTTTATTCAAGAAGATGAAGCCAGAATCTAAGGTAACACCCTACACAGATTACAGCAGTTATTTGTGACCTCTTCAAGAATCAACAAGAATAGTTTTAGAAATGGAAGACTATGTTAACATTTTTGGATAGATTCTATATGAGCAGATATGAATGAAATCATGTGTCCCCCACACTTACTGTACTGTTTAATACATGATTTTTTGTACTTCTGAACATTCAAAATCTGAATACAAAATGGGTTTGTTTTAAAAAAAATTTTTGTCTAAACAATTTACATAAAAATGCACTTTTATTTTTTGATGGTTACCTCTGCCCTCTGTCCTTCCTTTTGACTTATAAAGGGTTATTTTGATTAATTGTTTTAAAAGTTGCTAGTCTGAAATAAAAAAAAAGGTCTATTTCTAAAGTTGTTTAAATTCTTGTTCCACCCAGCTCTCTTTTGCACAGTGGATTTCCTATGAACTGGATGTTAGTCCGCATGAAGATATTTTAACAGATTTAGAGAGGTAATTTCTCTTTTCAAAGAATTTTCAGTCTTTGTAGTGACTAGCATATTTGGTTTCTCTGAGATTTGTCCTACCTGGAGAGTTTTTCAGAACAAGAATAGAACAGAAATGAAGTGGTGCTATTTTATTTTGTATTGATAACATTGAGAGAAATTCATTGATGAAATAACAAAAGTATCAATTGGGATGATTGTATTGTCATTCATTAGCAGTTTTTTTTTTTAATTGCCACTTTAGATGAATTGTATTAGGACATAGATTCATGTTTTCAGATGTCAATTTCATTCCTCTGTCATCTTTTGATGAACGTAATAAGTATATTGTAAATATTCCATTTTATTCCATACCATGTAATAAAAACCTCTCATTCAAACCATTACTTCTCTTGTTCTAACTGTGCAGACATGATTATCACCAATGGGCTATACTCTGCCATTTCCTGCCCCTACCCATTGCCAAAGGGGGTTGTGAGGGGTGTCACTACCAATCTGTGGAGACCCTGATCAATGGTCTGATGGACTATGAGACTGGCACTGATCATCAGAGAGTAACTGATGATGATGAAGATGATGATGATGATGATAAGGTGATGACTGGATGTCATCATCAGCATGGTAGTGGACATTCATGTTGGAGAGAACTGCTGCAATCTTTACAGGTAGATATTTGTTTGATTTGACAAAAGAAGAAAGAAATAAAAGGAAGCATAGTATAATTATGCCTTTCAGCTCACTGGTTTTGCAGAATTCTTGGAAACACACTGTTACAGGTTTGATAACTAAATAGTGGCAGGACCTGCCTTTGTAAAGCAATAATCAAGAATTTCTCTGTGTATCATCAGAGATGCAGATTTCTTTTTCCTATTTTTTTTTTTTTTTTTTTTTGGTTATTTGGCCTGAAAACCCCCAAATGTCTTGTCCATGGCCTTAGCAGTGGATGGACTAGATGACCAAGTTAGTCACAATGTAAACAAAAGGTTTAACATGACATACTTGTTCTCTTTTAGTTGGGGACAGAGCAATGTTCTCGCACAGTGCTCTACCCTCAATATTTTGCCAATCATTTGTCCTCTCTTATGGTTCCGGCATGCCCTCTTTCCCTGTGTCTACCAGGAGCTCATCCCATTGGTTGACTTCAGTCAGGTGGACAGGAAAAGGTCAGGTGATCAAGAGAAGTCACATGATTCATGGCTCCTGTCAGTCCTTCATGAAAGAATGGCCAGGATGGGGAAGCCTGCCAAGAAATCTGCCACAAAATGCTTCTCTTCAGAGTCTCTTGAAATCCAGGCCTTTATGAGGTAACCTTTTAAATGTTTTTACATGTATTTTTAAGCATTCCATTAAAATGGAATGTACCCATATTTCTGCAGCTTTCATTATTTTCTTGATTAGACTTCAGATTTTTTTTGTGTGTGTTTGTTTGTTGTTGTTTTTTTTTTTTTGGGGGGGGGGAGGGGAGAGATAATGAACCTAAAGTTACATTTCGTTATGTAGGTATGATATGCTTGCATTTAAACATTGGAATTACAGCATTCGATGCTCGGTTTCAAATTTGAGAGGTAAAAATTTTATTTTTGTTTTAAAACTGTTTATAACTTTAGGATATTCTAACATGAACATGCATGACAAATTTTTTATTTCTCTATTGTCACTTAATGTTTTTGTCTTCATTCTAGATCTGTTTTCAAGAGATAGATATATTTCAGTAATTATCTATTTTTGTCTTCGTAATATTTTTTACACTCATATTGTTTTCATCTATTCAGAATTGCTTGTTGTTTGCCACCCTACCTTCTCTTCTCCTCTTACACTGATGTAAGTCCAGACTGGAAGGACGTAGAAACGCTATCTCGGTTTGTCAGCACACAACTGGTAAGGATGTGTTTCTCCTGACTGAGTAACTGTAATTTACAGATCTGCATTTCTGATCAGCAGGATGACTTCCTACTCCTGAGTCAAATAGTTTTTATATTAAAGCTAAGACAGAATACAGATCATTGAAAATTTGAACGAAATCAGACTTTGAAGAAGAAAGTTATGCCTAAATGAAATTTTCTGTTTTTTACTCTACCGTAGCTATTGGTGATATAATTTGTGGATAATTCTCAATACATTTCATACACTGAATTTCACTTATTCTTTATCATCTTGAAGAACATATGTTTTCATTGTCTTATTCAAAATATGTTGTAGAGAAAACACTCCTACATTATCTTGAATTTGGCTTAAGAAAGTGTCCAAATCTTAAGCAAAATTAAAATGTTTAATTACGTGTACTCAAAACATATTGTGAGTTGTCCACAAAATGACGTCATCAATGGCTATGGTAAACTAGTGTCAAAGGATGTCATACAGAAAATTTCATGTAGTGATAACTTTCTTATTTCGTGTCGGATTTAGTACAAATTTTCGCTGATCTGTTTTATTCCATCTTAGCTTTGATTGAAACAATACTTGCCTTGAAGGTGTTGGTTTCCTTTAAAGCAGTGGTCTCCCTCAAACAGTCATTAACACATTCTTAACAGAATTTCCTCATGACAGCACTCAAGTTCTTCAAAAGAATTCTTCTATTAGGCTCCCATTCACTTCCTGGGGGAAGAAAAGCAAATGTACAAATTCTATCTTTTCATTGTTGTAAGCATCAGGCCTAGCTTTTAATTATAGCCTATGTATGTGACTTCTACCTCATAAATGTGTTATGACAAAAGGGTTAGTACTGTGGAAAATAAGTCTGAAAACACCACACCTGCAATCTAATGGCTTCTTTTTTTTTAATGTTTTATTACAGAGAAAACACTGCATGGAGACATGGGGCAGTTTGCCGTATTTATTTACTGTACATCTGGTCAAGGTAAAGATATTTTTCAGTATAAAAAGTGTTATTTATTGGAGTGCTGGCTAAAGGAAGAGTAAGAAACCGAAAAAAAAAAAAAAATGGATCAAGAATACGAGTGAAAAGGAGGAAGAAAATGAAAGCAGATGGGAATAAGAACAAAAGAGACCAAGATTGTCTTTGATCTGCCTGTTAGCTGTAATAACTGTAAACGATAGCTTTGATTGTTCACTGTCATTTTGACTGTCATTGTGACAGTAACTGTAGAGAGTGAAAAGTCTGTGTGATTCAGTATGAATTTAATGATCTAACTTTCCTCAACATTGCTAGAAATTTATAGGCTTCATGTATTGTTGTCATTTATTACTGCATATATCTTTGTTTTTAATAGGGACTAGTGAAATGTCAGAAGACTGGTGATGCTCTCCTGCAGACTTTTCTCTCATCCACTCCTCTCCTCTTGTCATCCATTGTAGTAAGCTAAATCAGTTTAAAATTTTCATTACACCTGTAACGGTTCTTCTGATGGAGCATAATTATTTTCTAAATGTAGTTAACCTGTTGACATGATTCAATTTCAGTATGACGCACATTATCATAGACCCTACCTTAGTATTCAACGTGTTAAGATCATTATATGTCGGTCATTATTTTTGACATGCTGGCTGAAAGTTTGCGTTTGATCGTAGTATGACGTTTTCTGTTCTTCCAATACCCATATTGGGGGGGGGGGATGTAGATCAATATATCCATTATTTTTAGATAGATCTGGATCCAAACCCCCATTTCTGGGTCCAATACCTTTTCATGTAATGTAATCTCAGAGAAGCAGTCATTAATGATATATACGCCTTCTGTATACCGGTACTTGCAATTCAGGGTTTGATAAACTATATACGTGTGCTATATACATATCCACTATTATTATTATTATTATTATCATTTTTGTTATTATTATTATTATTATTATGATCATTATTATTACTATGATCATTATTATTATTATTATTATTATTATTATTATTATTATTATTATTATGATCATTATAAGTATTATTATTATTATTATTATTATTATTATTATTATTATGATGATCATTATTATTATTATTATCATTATTATTATTATTATTATGATCATTATTAGTATTATTATTATTATTATTATTATTATTATTATGATGATCATTATTAGTATTATTATCATTATTATTATTATTATTATGATCATTATTAGTATTATTATTATTATTATTATTATTATTATTATTATTATTATTATTATTATCATTATTATTATGATGATCATTATTATTATTATCATTATTATTATTATTATTATTATTATTATTATTATTATTATTATTATTATTATTATCATTATTATTATGATCATTATTATTATTATCATTATTATTATTATAATTATTATTATTATTATTATTATTATTATTATTATTATTATTATTATTATTATTATTAATTATATCATATTTCCATTTGTAGGTTCATTGGAGGCGAATTCAGCCATTTATCAAGCAAACTCATGGACAACGACCACTAGCAACCATCTTCCAAAACATTCAGGACCTCTACACTGCTGCAGAGGGACTCGTCATAGATGCCAAAGGTTCATCCTTATCAACATTGACAGTGACTTCACCAGCATTGAAGACAGCATCAAGGTTGTCGTCATCAAAACTAGCACTTACAGGGAGAGTTTCATCCTTTTCTTCACTATCTAAATCATCATCATCATCATCATCATCATCATCATCATCATCATCATCATCATCATCATCATTATCATCATCATCATCATCACATTCCTCTGTAGCTGCAGCCATCAAATTGTGCAGTGTTGCCAAGGCAACTCCTCCATGGCTGTGTGGTATAGCCCTCCATGAATCAGTGAGGAGAGGATGTACTTCGGAGGAGAGGAACAGAGTCTTGAATGCAGTGATACAGATGGTCACAAGGGACAGTCAAGTCAACAAAGAAGTAAGGTGGTGGTTTAGATTGTGTTTTTTTTTAATGGTTGAAGATTTCTCTTCAAATGTTCAAATGATTTTAATTCCCTTTCTGCAGAAGACTTGCTTATCTTCTGGTACACTTCTTTATTAATGTAATGGATTATCTTCAGTACAGATATACATTGTCATGTTTTGATGAAATCACTTTCAATTTATGAATATTATTAAGTTTGCCACAGAGACTGCTTTCCTAATTCAAGGATCATATTTCAGCCATCATTGAATTTTATATGAGCAGGAATTATACTTTCCTATCTCTTTTAACAGTTCGATATGAATGCTGCTTTTTAAAATGAAACCAAAAATATAAATTAACAAAACACAACACAACAAAACGGGAAATTTGCTTGCCAGCTGAAGTGCATTTGTAATATATCCTCATCTCAGATCTGTATGAGCCTATTGGAGTGTGTGATAGCGGAAGAGGCATGGAATGTCTTGAGTGGAAAGACCTGTCCACAGCAGCAGCAGCAGCAGAATTTGGCATCTCAAACCACCACTCAACAAGTTACCCTTCTGATACAACTCATACAGAGTAAGCAAAGACTACTTCAAGTTCAACTTCACTTTCCAATTCCATACTTGAAATCATTAAGATTATATAGAATAAGAAATTTGAAGCATTTACGAACATTAAAAAATAATTATTCTGTTACATTATTTATGTTTGTAGTACAATGTACACCTAGAGGAGAACTGAATTTTCTATGCAAGACAATGTATGTTGGACCCAATTAGATAAACTTGACTTTATTAAAGAGAGTTACATGTTTATAAACTTGTATCACTGTTAGACATTAAATTTATACTGTATATAATCATGACATGTTTTTTTGTCATCCATTTGTAATCACATGGCTCTTTTCTTTTCAATCATGATGGCAGCCCCTTCAGTGCTGCAGCAGTCAGTTACTTCAAGATCTGCAGTCCAGCTCTATCCACTGGTAATCATGCGGTAAGAAATTATTGATCAAGGTTGTCATTAATTATTCACCTACTCATATTTTGTATTATAATATCTTTACATTCTAAATTTTTTTAAAAGTTGACAATGGCAATGGGAAAAGTATGAGATAGAACAGGTAGTGTATTAAGTAGTTAATAAAATTTTCCATCAATTTTCAGACTCTAAATGTTTGTAAATGCTGATTTCAGTTTGCTTAGGGGAAATAGGTGACAGTAGGAGACATGGTCTTTTTAAAACATCATAGTTTAAAAATTTATTCCTACCCTGTTTTCAGTCTGTTAAACTCTACCTGAATAATCGATAAATAGCCTGTTCCCCCCAAATTTAAAAAAAAAAGTGTTCGATAACTTGGTTTCCATTATGAATTTTATGTTTACATGTATTCTTATGCCTCTGGACACAGGAGTTTTCTTCCAACCCGGAGTCAGATGCAGCCATTCTTATCCCATCATCCTCAGCTGATGGAAGTCTTGCTACAGACCCATAATGCACTGGGGGAGCTGTATTGCCGCTGTGGAGGGGAAACACTACAACCTACCAGAGGACTTAGAAGAACTGTCAAACCAGAAAAGGTATAGTTTCAGAAAGAATTATTAGCTTGTCTTACTTAATATTTTGCAAGAATACCTTTCACATAGTTTGTACTCAGTATCTTAGGTTTACATATAATGTAGCAACTTACATGTAAAATTAAATATTCTGCCAGACTATGGGTTGATTCTGCAAGAAGATGTTGTTTCCTATATAGTCATAAAAATGGGATTAAAAAAATTGAAACCTGATCATAGCTGAGTAGAATCAAGTACCGGTCTGAGACTGCGTACTTTTCTTTTCCAAAAGTGTTCTTTCTGGCTTGAAACTACTCGGCTATAAACATGTTCTAGCAACATTTATTTCAAACTGAATAACAACTTGATTGACATACAATGCTAATTCATATTAGTTTTACTAGTTTACACCACAGGAAGGACATATAGGCAGAGAATACAAGAAAACCAGTGCTGCCTGTCAATAGCAGAATACTTCACTGAACTATTCTTCCTCTTTTTCTTTGACACAGGGTGATATTCTGTCAACTGAGCTGATGTTGTCATGCTCTCGCTTTGTCCAGTCCTGTATTTCAGTATGTCCTCCCGCAAACCTCAGGAAGATCAAAGCTGAGATCTTGGCTTCATGCAATGATGAAATAAGAGCAGTAATTAGACGATACACTCAGGATAGAAGATGACAAAGCTGAATGAACTGATATGCAGGCATATTATCATTTAGTCCTATCATATATATTGTTTCTTCACATTTCTATCATATTCACTAACTTATTGGGTTCAACTATGTTTTCCCTTTCTTTTTTTATTTTTATGATTATAAAACAGTAACAACAAACTGGCATCAAACAACATAATAAACAATCGGTAGTTATTTGATACGACTTCTACATATTTTCACATACTCCAACCTAAGTTATCTTGGGCATTTTATTGAATAGGTTGTGATCAACACTTGGTGCAATGAAGAAACAAAATGAAAGATCAGAAGGTATGCCTAAAATAGAAGTTGAAGACTATAAGCTGATGTTTCAGTCTCATTTCTTTTTGAACCTGTGTAAACAGTACGGGATTCAAATCCCTGCTGCGGCACTTCTATCCTTTGGCAAGATATGAATCTTCATTTGCCACTCTCCACCCAATTGTTAAGTTGGTATTCCAATAGGATGTGAAAATCATTGTGAATCGGTTTAGCATTTTGAGCGCCTGTAAAATAGCGTGTGGCTAGAATGCTCCCTCGGGATTGGAGAAGGTGCACACATTGTGTGCGGGCAAGCCTGAATCTGATGACCGGGGTAACAATGTATCTGTAAAGTGCTTAAACACGTCTCAGGGAGATGTATTAGGTGCTATATCATTGCAGAATATTATTATATTACATGAATTTGTAAACCTCAGTAAGGTTAATATGCTATGATCTTGACTTTGTGCAGAGAAAAACTACAATGTATAAAGAGTATTTTTTTGACATTTCTCCAATGCCAGAGTTTAGCCTACAAGATTATAAGAAAGTGTGTGATACTAGGAGAGAGGGTAGAAAATGAGATCAAGGAAGAGAGAAATGAGAATGAGATAGACAGAGAAAGATACCAAGGAGGAGAGTTGATAGTTTGCTTTTGCTATATGAAAATTTAGTTTTTAGCAACAAGCAAATATATTTTAAGCTTGTCGTGATTGACCAAAACTTCTTTAACCCATTCGTGACAGAGGGTCCACATTATGTGGTTTGGTCTAATAACTTTTGATGCAGAGCCTTAAAAATAATACCAAATACATGAGCAGAAAGAGCACAAAATTGTACATATACTGTGTCCATTTTCGTTGCATCAGTATTTGTTGTTTGATGCTGAAATTTTTTAAAAGAAAAATAAGCATTAAACTCCTTAAATTGGCAATGCGATTAAAATTACTGTTTTTCCCTGCAAATTGGCAACTTTATGACTTCTCATCATACATTCTGTCAATTTATATTTATTTCAGATACATGATGTTTTATAAGAAAAATGTAGCAATCAAGAAAAATGTTGGTGTTGGCAACTTGAAGAATAAAAGCTGATCAGATTAGGCTTTAAATAATTCCTGTCACGAATGGGTTAAATTTGAAAAATATTATGACACTTGGAAATGTCTTGATATCTCTAGTAACTGAAAGTATGCTCCTTTTTTTTTTTTTTTTTTTTTTTAAGCAAAATTGATTTCCTTGTTCAAAGGATTAAGGGAACCACATTCATTATTGTGATTCTTGTTATACATGTAACTATACACATCCCAGAAACACCAGTAAGCCATGATTTGTATGAGGTTTAATACCAGTATCAAATTGTTCATTGATTAGGCCCTATGTGAGTTTAATGCTGTAAAGGCTTGTTCTCACAAGGAGGGAAACCGCAGGGTTTTTTATATTACATTTTTTGTGTACAAAATGAATGGCAATGACGCAACAAGGGACTGTGCTTGAAATGTCGAGCACTCATTTACTTGCGTGTTATAAAATGCACTTGAAAACCCCTGTGGCAAAAGCCCCACGGTTTCCCTCATATCTGAACCAGCCTTCATGTTGTATCAAGTCATCAGGAAGAACATTTCACTGTAGGGGCTACTGAATAGGTCTTCACTACAGAAAGGGATCAATGGTTGATTATTTTTTCTTTTCATTGATTCATGTTTAAAAGTGTGTTTTCATATCTAAGATGATTGCGAATAACAAAGTGACACAGTGATTTTCTAGCAGGAAAATTATCTCCATTTTAGATAATAAGTATTGCTATCACATCCTGTACATATCAAGATACTGAATTTGGCCATGGATATGATATCATTCATGCCTGAATTCATGAAAGTTTTGATTAAAAGTGATTCTGACAACAGATCAAATGATTCATGTGCCAGTACTGTTTACAAGTTCTCTTATATAGCAGGTATTCAAGTCATTGTTAGATTTGAGAAATGGCTGGCTATCAAGAGTTTGGGGATGTTTTCCCACAGGCCACACCATGTCACTATGAACATGACGGACAAAGAAAGCGGACAAAATAAACAACCCCTCATTCTACCCTTCACAATGGTTCTGGTAGTCAAAAGAACATCCCTTCACAGCTATTGTCTAAAATATGTGGAACAGGTGTCACATGCATATTCACCTGGAACTACATGATTAAACATAATAGCTGTGAAGGGATGTTCTTTTGACTACCAGAAACATTGTGAAGGGTAGAATGAGGGGTTGTTTATTTTGTCCGCTTTCTTTGTCCGCCATGTTCATAGTGTGTCTTGGCTCCATTCCATTTGTTTTGGGGACTATAGGGACAGTTTGATATGGATTGAGTGGGCTGGTGGTCACATAAAATATCTCCAATAGAATTTCAGTCACCATCTGCCCCTGATGATGATAGTAATGACAAAACAGCAGTGATTGAATTTTATCATGTACTATCATATGATTTTGAAAGCAGGAATATATAATAGTGATGATAATAATGATATAAAGATATGAGGACCAAAACATAATTTTGTGAATGATATCATTGATAATGATGGAGATGAGATATATGATACCTGTGATGTTGATGGTGATGGTGATGATGATGATGATGATGATGATGATGATGATGATGATGATGATGATGATGATGATGATGATGATGATGATGATGATGATGATGGAGTGATGATTAGATATCTACTTATGATATTGATGTAGATAAGTTGCATTTAGTGATAATATAGTGGAGAATATATCACATAAGTGATGACTACAAGATAAAGATGATAGTGGTGATAGTGATGATAGCAGGAGATGGAGCACCATGATGATAACTTTAGACTGGCTATAATATTTGAAGAAGAAGAAGAAGAGAGAGAGAGAGAGAGAGAGAGAGAGAGAGAGAGAGAGAGAGAGAGAGAGAGAGTCGGCCGGTGGAAATGATGGGGGGAAAAAAGAATTGTTGGAGGGCATAACTCTCAGGGGGGATCGAAATTGGCTAAATGAAAAAGAATGAAAGAAAAGGAAAAGGGCGCCCCCCCCCCCTCCAATTTTTGATTTGTCTCTTAATTGAGTTCGGTCCTTACATGCTATGTCAGGCAGGTCACCCGCACCGCCATAGGCTACCACTATTTAGCTGCCATGCCGCCGCGACGCGGATCCGGCCGGCCGGATCGATGCGATTGCAGAGCATGGAGCGCACTTCTGCGGCGGGGAATTTTGGATTTGGTTGGAGGAACTTTCAATACTCTGTATGCTATGTGGTCTATTCAAGGCGGTGGAGGAGGTAAAGTAGAAAAATCTGCATCCCTGGTCTGCATCATATCATAAGCTTACTTAATTCTCTAATGCATCTTTGATTTAATGTCTTTCACATCGAGTTTTTATCAATGATTTTTCAACCATTGGATTCTCCTATCAATCTCTGGTCCCACGTGTACAATAGTTTGTTGTAAAATTGTTTGTATTTATTTTGATGACTTTATTTTGTTTATGTTTTCGTTTTTAGGGAAAAGAGATTGAGATTTCTTGTCACTCATACATCTTGAGGTTATCTTAAATAGAAATGAAGTAAATTGAATCTTCCAGCTACAATATATCTTGGTTTGGGAAACCACTCATTCCTTTATTGGCATGGCACACATGTTATGTGTGTCATAATGCTGATCTTTCTTTATCAACCTCTTCCTCCTCCTCATTCCTCCTCTTCCTCTTTTCACTCCAGACATTCTCTCTTTCTTCTTGATCTCCAAGACCAAAAGTCCAAGTTCAATCAACCTTCCCTGTGCACCCCTTTCTCTCAGGCAGCTCTCTTTCTCTTCCACTTTCTTCTTGTCTTGTTTCTCTTATTCCTCCTCCTCTATTGTCCCCGTTCTTCATCAATCCTCTTCTTCACTTCTACTAGTTTCTATAGCATAATTAAAGCATGACCTGCTCTCCTTTGACTTTGTTGTCCTCTTCTCTTTATGTAATCTCCATTTTCAGTTCTTATCTTCTCACATTGTCGAAGGACTATGCAGCTTGTCATAAGCTAAACTTACCAAAGTGGCAGAAGTATTGGTGTGAGGAGGGATGCAATTTAGCACTTGGTGGCTGGGATCTACATCTACACCTACACCTACAGAACAATAAGCCACTAAGCCTGGTGATCATATCAGCAACCTTTCTCTCTAGTTCGTCTCATCATGAGGTTGATTATGTAGAAAGATGAATTATGACCTTTTACTTTTCCACATTTTCAAACAAGTTTTTATTATGAAGTTAAGAGATTCCTTTTCCTCCCTTTTTTTGCAGGGTCAGGGAGCAGTTTCCACTTCATTGTTGGGGAGGAGTACATAGTTGGTCGTAAAGGTGAATACTATAGATCATCGCAGCGTGCAGGAGAGTAGGAAGAATAAATCTCACATACCATGTGGGGCTTAGGATCTCATACCAAGATATGAAGATAGCACTAATTAATTTCTTTGAATTAGCTTGTTCAATACTGAATTCTCTCTTTCCCATAGACTTAACACAGAGGTCACCTGATTCCAGTAGCAAATGGGTTAAGAAGAGTTTCATGTAATACATTATCTTTTTTATTTTATTTCCAAAATTGGCTTAGTTATTTAAATAAAATCGAGTGGTTTTATACTTTCAGCTAGCCACTGAATGATAATCCTTTATAAAGATAATGTCATTAATCCACATGTATGAAAGAGAAGTTTGAACTTGCCATACATTCTTAGTCATATTTAAAGTTTTATGTTTTTAATGACATGGAACCCCTAACATACAGAGCATAATGTCATTTGTTGATTGCTATGCTGTTTGCAGAAAAGAATAGAATTTTGATCTTCTTTTCTTTGACACCATTTTCTTTTGCATTTTCTAGATTGCCCCATATTGATATCAGGCGATCAGTCGATCAGTCGCAAGCATGCCAGCTTTAAAGTCAAACACCCAGAGAGTAATCTTGTAAGTGTGTGACTAAAGGAGGCTCAAATATACCATGCAGTTGATATTCTAAATAGATGATTATATGGTAAATAAGGGATCTGATCATTGGTTTGTTTGACTCTTCATATAGTTCTTTTCTTATGAACAATTTTTTAAAACTAACTTTAATGGTATTGAATGTAAAGAACTTTTTGAAAGTCTTTCTTTTCTGAACTACTGCTGTAGATACTGAGATTGAGTTCTTAGATGTTTTTATGAATTCACCTTCTTTGTCCACCTGTAGTGGATATGAAACTCAACTAAATATGGATTACATTCATGAATGTGCCATATCATGGACCTAGACACTGTTCATTGTTCCTATCTCTCTGTTTTTTCATACCGTCAGAATCGCCCAAATGCACCTTCAACCCTAATCCTGAAAGAGACCTCAAAGTTTGGGACAACCTACAATGGAGCCAAACTGGAGACTGGAAGTGAGACTAACCTTCAAAATGGAGACACCATCGTATTTGGGAGGTTTAAATCTAATGAGTGGAGGTATGGTATTAGATTACAAATTTTCTTTCTCCTAAGAAGAGAATTTTCATATAGTGTACATCATTTATTGAGAATTCTGATCCTGGGTTAATTTCATGAATTAGTAGAAGTGTTAGTAATTTTTATTGTTTATAAAGGTAGCGTAGTGAAACAGAGTTCTATGAAAAGATGCGTCTGGAACACAAAGAATACAGACCAACAATATGTGTTCTGGACAGATCTTTTCACACCATTCAGCTTCGCTAAGCTATGTATGGAATTGTGACAGTGAAAAATGGTACAGATGGTAACAGGTCTACTGAATTCTCTTTGTGTTTGTCTAGGGTGTGCTACAACCCACTTGTGGTGGCTGCCTCTGCCCTACCAGCAGATGAGAAGAGAGCTTTGAAACATACAGTTCACAAGATTGGTGGCCATGTGGTCTCTGAGTGGTGTCCGCAGTGTACTCATTTAGTCATGTCACAGCTCAATGTTACTATCAAGGTAAGAAGATCGTACAACACACGCTATGATGACAAGTGCCTACAACATTAACATTGTTCCTACATTCCTAGACTCAAGAATATGCATATTAGTATCCCTGAACCTAAGAATAAATCTGAAGCAAACCTCATCTGCTGCCCAAGTCATATTCCCCAAATAAGGGCTGTAGCAAATGTCTGTTCACTGAGGAGATGCTGAAGATAAGAATGTAAGCTTTTTAGCGAGTGTTTACAGAGTGTATTCATCTGGTCATGTCTAGTTCAGTGTATTTATCTCTTTCCTCCCTACCCCCCCCCCCTATTCTATCTTTCCTTCTTCACCCTGCAGGTGATTTGCGCACTCGTTGCCTGCCGTCCCATTGTTTCTCCAAACTTCTTTAAAAAGACGTTAGAGGCTGTGAAGCAGAAGTCTGCATTACCTATCTCTAGCATGTAAGTACACCTAGATCATTTATAACACATTTTCTTATAACATGGTAAGCACCTAGACCAGAATTCTGTAGAAAATAGATTTCTTTTTAGTTAAGAATGCAGAATAGATTTTATGAGTATAATATAAATATCATTTCAGGTTTCATAAAATGTTTGCAGATGTGCGATATGAAATCCTTTATAATGTTTTTTCAGCTAAAATTTCAGGTAAAATTTACTGATTGTGATAAAAAATATGGGTTTGCAAGTAGCTTCACCAATCAGATGAACCTCTTCACGAGTTTTTCAGCTCTGTTCCATTAGCAAGCAACTGCTCTATGATGAACCAGAAACCAACCTTTCGAGCATTCAGCCCATAATGTATAGATCAGGTTTATTCAGCAAAAACATTGAAATTTGTTATTTAATCAGAATGAATGAAAACAATGAATACTATTTGTTGATTTATTTTCTTATACAGGTACCTACCACCTGTGGCTGAGGCAGCTATCAACAAGGATGAGGTCTCATTCAGTCCAGATGATAGGAGGAAGGAACTTTTCAAGGACAAAACTTTCTTTTTTCTTACTGAGAAACAGGTCAGAATTATTGTAATGTAATCTAAGTGGAGAGAGCTTTTCCCAAGGGCATGACTTTCTACTTTTTGTTTTAAAAATCAAGAAACAGATCCAAATTACTGTAATATGATGTGCTGAGGTTTTTTTCTTCTTTCTTATCAAGAAACATGTCAGAATTCACCTCATATAATCAGAATGTAGGGTCATGTAGAATCAACAAAAAAATAAGGAATAGAAAAGATTTGGGAAAAGTTAATTTGTTAGTAGCCCATTTGGTATTAAATGAATTATTATACTTTGTTTTATTAAGTGTGTTACCATTGGGATCCACAATTGATAAGGACTTAAGACTGCGGCAAATATCTTACCTCTTTGATATATGTTTCAGTAGCTTTTAAAGTACATGGGGAAGTCCTAAGGATAGTGCCATATGAGATAAAATTATGAAATGCTTGCCTCATTTTCCCTCTACAGTACAAACGTCTTCACATTCCCATCAGTGTGGCTGGAGGTTGTTCAGAGCTCTTGGATGAACAGAGTAATGTCCAGTCCTTAGCTAATCGCTTAATCAGTACCTCATCCTGCGTGTTGTACACAGAACATCAGGAAAGCACACAAGACATGAGCCAGACTGGTCAGAAAGTTGCATCACAGGTGTTCAGACTGCTCAAGAAGTAAGTCATACTTAAGAATATGTGAGTTGGTCACTGTTTTCGTCTACGAACCAACCCTGATGAACCCTGATTTGAAACAGATCAGGGCACCGTTTCATGAAGGTTGTAAGCACTGACATGTTGTCATTCACTGACAATTTCAATAAAATCCTTGGTTTTGATTGGCTGAGAAGCACTGGTCACTGACTGTTACTATGGTAACTTCAGAAAATGACAACTTTTCAGTGCTGACAACTTTCTTGAAACGGTGCCCAGATTTATGCAAATCTGTAAAAACTCATTTAATCAAGCAAACATACATCTCTTGGAATTTTATTTTGTTATTTAGTGTAAGTACATCAAATTCAATCCCTTTCTCTTGAAATTATTTGTTGAAGAAAATGTTGGGTAACTTCATTTATCATATCCTTTGTAATAGATTCATAGCATTCATCTTATTTTCATGTAGTGTATATTATTCTGGAAACAGATATTCTGTGTTAGAAATAAACTTCCTGGCTTTTATCTGTGCAAAATTACAGTGCATTTTAGAAACCAAATGCTGCAAATTACCAAGTTACCACACATGAGTGAAGGGAAAAAACTGTATATGAATGACTTGTCTGAGGATATACATTAAATTCGTCTAAAGGCATGATCGAAAATCAAGTGAGGAACTGCTACCTCTCTCTGCTTTCATTGATATCAATACCATAAATCTTGTCTAAATGCAACACTTTTACAGGAATCTTATATTAAAAGTTGTGGAGAATCTATGAATGGAATTCATAAATTTAATTTGTTATGAATTAAGAAATCAAATTGAAATGAATCAAACCTAATTCAAACATTATTATCATGACGTTTCTTGACAGGAACAATTTACGTCCAATACCGGAGTCTGAGCTGGGATTGGCTGTTATCTACGTTTCCACAGCTCTGCATTGTAATCCTAAAGTTGCTCAAGGTAAGAATTCTCAAAAAATGGAGATGCTGTAGTCACAGTGAAGGTATGTGGCAGAATCAATTACAATGGCTTGCATTCGTGATGGCAGCCTCGGATATCCTTGGTATGAATTATGGAAGCTTAGGCATCAATCTTTTCATTCCATGTGAATTCTTGTCATTATGTGTGGTGATAGATTACATCTAGTGATAGATCAGCAAAATTACATTATGTCTGGTGATGGATCAACAAAATTAATTTGTTCTGGTGATAGATCAGCTAAATTGATTTTTGTGTGGTGATAGATCAGCAAAATTGCATTACATCTGGTGATAGATCAACAAAATTAAATTATGTCTGGTGATAGATCCAAAAATTAGTGCATGTCTGGGAGTTGAAGTGAACAGTAGATTTCACGTTGATATTGTATTTTTTCTTAATTCAGTTACAATATCAGGATGAACTGTTCAGGCTGACAGTCAGGGTTGTATATGTATTACTCTTTGAATACGGTTGAGCTCATTCATGGTCTGGAGTTGTACACTGAAGAATATATGCCATTTCCTTTTGCTGTCCTTCCAGGGGGGTGTTTCATAAAGCTGTTCGTAAGTTACGCACGACTTTATGCACGACTGGTGATATTTCTTGTGCTACATGTAAATGATTGAGAATCTGCTTAGCACCCAAGAACATGTTCCAGTCGTGCGTAAAGTTGTGCGTAACTTACGAACAGTTTTATGAAACACCCCCTGGAACCCTTTATACAGAGTGGCAGATGTAGATCATTGTTCTACTAAAGGACTTTATCAATTGAACTTAGTGTTGATGTGTCATGTGTTGAAACCACTTTCCCTAACTCCCTACAGGAACAGGGTAATATCTGTATTAAACCTACATGAATGAAAGAGTTCATTAGTCAAGGGTCAACATTCATGGACATCTCTATTTGTATTTCTTTACAGCTGGGCTAGATCTTCTGAGTGCAGTCCGCTCACAGTCTCTACCAACGCAGAATGTGCTAGCCTCTGACACCCAGTCTGTTTCACAACAGATGCATGGCACAGGAGGGAAACTGGATAGGAAGACAACAGCCTCCACCAAGAAGGAGACTGAATCAACATCCGGTCTACCAAAGTGAGAATCAGTTTAGCATATGTTATTTTCTCTTTTGAAATTTGCCATACTTTTCTGATATAAAGAAGAATTATTTTGTTGATCTTAAAAAAAATCTTAAATGAAAGAGCACTGTGATGTATTCTTTATTCTCTGTGTGAAGGCAATGTGATTTGAAATAGGTGTGAATATTCTCTTGCAAATAGTAGAATTGCAGAGTGAGAAGTAAAAATTAAAACCCCTTTGCTGTTTTCATTTTTTGTGTTCTTTAAATTATTGTAATTTTGTGTGTACCTGAATGCATCTTGTGATGCAGTTAGGCGAGTTGAGATGAAATGGTTGAGAGAGAATATGATTATGAGCAACGTCCTTTATGTTTAGGTGCTTTGTTTTCTCTTATGTTATTTCGGATGTAAGCTTTGTATCCCCACATTTACTTCAAGGTGTCTTGATTTGGCCTACAAGGCAAAATTAATTTTTCATTTTTGAAACTGTGTTTCTGAAGTACCATTTCACATCTGTTTCATTTCAGACAAAATCTCACTTCAACTCCAAAAATATCAAAGATCTCAGAGACTGTTCTAGGAACTCCCTCTTCAACAACCAAACAAGCAACATCATCAAGGCCTGTTGATGCCTCCCCTGAATTCTCATTACAAGATGATGGTGAGAAGAAAATTAGAACAGTAACAACTCAATGGAAGCAGTAATTGAAAGTGTGTAGCGTGCTTGGGTTTTGCCATGTAATGTCTCATGTCCAAGTTTTTATTGAATAATATGAATTAACTAAGTGTGAAATGATATACTTCCTGCAATAATTTTCGAGAAGAAAATGATAGTTTGCACTTGCAAGGCATCATGATGAACTGAATGCTGGTAAAAGGGTAAAGTGAGAGAAATTTCTCACAAAATATTTGTCCTTGGACTTTGAAAATATGTCTCCTGTATCTCAAATCTATTAGCTATTCAAGTTAACAGGAGATTGTACAATTTTCATTTGGAGGCACTTCTTGTAGAAAAATTATCTGTGAAGAAATTTATTACATGTTTATTTCTTATTTTCCATTTCATTGAATTTCCAGCAGCCAGCATTAAGAGAGAAACAGGGAGAAGTGGTGACAAGGAAGAGACTGGTGTTGGTTCAAGAGATAAGAAGGATGAGAGGGATGAAGGGATGGGTAGAAAGGAGGATAAAACAAAGAAGGAAGAGAAGTCGGTAGTCAGAGTGAAGGAAGAGGTTCTAAGCCAGCCTGAGACAAAAGGAGATGTTGCTGAGCAGATGACAGGAGGCAGTCATACAGCAGACAGACAAGGTAATGATGGGAAGAAAGTAGCCCATGTGGAAGTTCTAGAGAGTCTTGAGGTCAAATCTGAACAACCATCCAGAAGGGAAACCTCTAGCAGTAAGGAGGCAGATTCCAAGCCTACGCAAAGACCAGGAACATTAGACATGTTCAGAAAACCAGTAAAGAGAGATGGGGAACCTGAGAGAAATATTAGAGAAGATGCAAAAATGAAGGAAGAAACTAGACAGGTGGATGACTTACATCAAGTGAAAGAAGAACCAATGGACATTGGAGAGACATTGGAGAGAGTGGAACACATCGTTGAACAAGAGGATTCGGAGGAAGAGGTGGAGGAAGATGACCCATTTCATTATGAAAGAAAGAAACCTGCGAGGAAATCAGAAGCTGGGCAGACCAATGGAAAGCAGGAATCCAAAGCCGATCAGAAAGTGGAGGATGGAAAGAGGAGCAGCAAGCGGAGGGCTAATTGGAGTGATGAGAATGATGAAGGGAGCAACACCAAGAACAGAGCTCAGACAAGCAGACAGAATGATGGAAGCAGTATGTGGAAAAAGAAAGCTAGAATTGATGTTTTCTCACAGGTTTGTTTCTAATTCTCTTTTATTCTTTTACAAAACTTGATAGACCTATTCCTATTGATCTAGATCTAAGTTGTTTCCAGGTTTGACAAGCTTTGTGTGATGTTGCAACATTACTTGCAAAAGGTTAGTGATATAATTTGCCACTAGACAAGTTTAATTGATGTTAAATACATGAGGGGAATGTTGTAGAGAACACTGTATTTAGGTTTGTGTAAGAAAAAGTAGGAGAATTTTCTGCATACAGCTTCTGTTGTTGATACTTCCAGTCCAATCCAATTAAAAGGCATTTTGTATAATGCCCTTTCCTTGTAGATTCAAAGCCCTTCATCATATGTTCTTTCTGAATTTCTGTCAGTTCCTACTTGACCTATTTCTACCACTTATCCATGATATTTTTCCTTCTTTCAGGAGGAGGAAGCTGAAGCTGAGTCTCAATCCCAGGAAGAGGAGAAGGAACCTTTGAGAGGCTTTTCAGATGATGCATTGAACCTACCAACAGGGTTTGTTTCTGCTCGCATACCAATAGAGGTGAATATCAAGGACTTTTAATGTTGTTTGACTTTCCCTTTGTTGACTCTAATGCCAAAGTGATCCAAGGTTATGTGAATGATAGGATAGCCCACCCCAAAAACACAACAATAGCAGCAGCAGCAACAATGACAACAACGTCATAATGAAGGATTTTTCAAAGAAATTATTAGCCTTGTGAATATTTATGCATGTTTATTGTGGTTTTTGCTTTTTGTTTTGCATGCCTTGCATACCCATACAAAGAGGTGTTTAAAATTCACTAATTGATTCAAAATACTTTTCCTAGACTTTCCTTTCTTTCATTTAAACATTCTGAATAGTACCTGTAATTTTACGGCTGCATTTGCTGACAAATAAGACTTTTCTTTAAATGTAACTATTTATAAAAACCCTTGGGCATGAACTGATCACACCATATTTATAATACTGAGTTGTATTTTATCCATATTTAATCTTAATTATAGGACCAGGTCAGTGTGAAAATAGAAAAGGACTACATGAAGGAAGAGGGGCTGCCTAGCAAGCTCATTCAAGTCAAGAATGCTGCCCTCATTGTACGTAAAAAGAGGAACACACCTCACAGAGCTGTCCAGGAATTGGGCAGTGGTCGGCAAGTGAAGAACTTCAAGAAGTTCAGAAAGGTACAAATTTTTAATGGCATTAATCCACATTCCTGAGTACACACTTAATGATATAAATCGATTACAATTTTATGGCAATGGTTAAAAAGATGGTGAATATTGCAGTGTTGTAAGAGTAAAGGTTTATGTTACCAAATTTCATTTGACTGGTAGTGTTGATGGTGTTATTGTGTTGATAATGGAAATTGTGAAAATGATGTGATGATGATGATGATGGTGATGATGATGATGATGGTGGGGATGATGGTGATGATGATGATGATGATGATAAGAACAATGACAAGGATGACGAGAGTGGTGGTAATGATGAATAATTATTATGGTGCTCATTTTGATGGTGATAGTGAGATAGGCATAGGTTAAACAATGATGATGATAGCTTTTACCATATTGCTGGTAGTGATAGTGAGCTTAATAAGGATGAAGATGAAAACTATGGTGATAGAAGCCCTAAGCAGATATACACAGAAAACTGATTTATTGTCATTATTATCATATCATCATTGTACCATCATCTTCATCATGAAATCACTGTTGATGATGACAGTGTTGATATCTTTGAACCACTGTTCCTTCTTGAATTTATCCCTACAGGCTGGATATGCTGGTCAGTCTTCCATTCCTCGTATCATAGGTGGTAACGATCTCTTTACCCACTACAATAATCCCAGCAAAGATATTGAAGACATGTTCAATGAAGAAGTCAGGGTAATTAGGATTTTTTCTTTCCTTATTTTTCAATTACACTTATATCAGCTATATGCTCTGTTAAATTATTCTAAAATCTTATTTCTTTGATTGTTTGTCTGGTTTTTTTATTTGTTTGTTTTTGTTGTTGTGTTGTTCTGCAATCTGAAACGATAAAGCATAAGAAATTTCAAAGCAGTGAGATGTGCTTATATAATCTTTGGGCAAATGTAGCTATTATATGCATCTTTGGGGAAAAAATGTGAATCCTGAAGACTTCTCTGTTAATGGTTATTATCGATTTTGTTTGATTTTTGTATGTGGTTTTGATTATAACATGTGATTTTGATTTGAACTGTTTCGTTAAGATGCCATTGACTCATCTTTTTATCAAAGTATCAAAGTATGTTTTGAACATCATGTTATACTCTACGAGGAAATAATCTCTTTTTCTGTCCTTTGAATCCCTATTTATCTTTTTTCCATATGAAGATTCTGATTTAAATAACTGATATATCCATTTTGTAAATTTGAGATGTTTTCACGTGAATTTGCTAAAATATGAAAAATGATAAGAAATATATATTACTTTAGATCAGTATTCAAAACTTTTCCTTGATATATAATGAGAGAGGTTTTCCTTTTTGGCTAGAAATCTAAAGATCTATTTTTTTTAAAATGTAACATGTAATAAATGTTTCTCTCTCTTGATTTCTTTTCAAAGAGATGATTATGACTCATTTATGATTTTTGATTTAGTTACATTTTACTTTACAATTTTGCAACAAAATCAAATTACACCGTACATGTCCCCAGCCGTTTACTAGAGGTACTGGCCTGTGGTAATTTAATTTTTTTTTTTTTTTTTTTTTTTTACTTGAGGTTGTGTGTATGTATATGTAGTGTGGATGTGAGTGTGTGTGTGTGTACATGTTGTTTGTTGTGAGTGAGGGTGAGTGTGTGCATGGATGAGGGTGTGTTTACATGTATTATTTGTAATGTCTTTTATGTAATTCTGTTATTTATTTTGTATGTTGATGTTGGGTGATGCAGATGATGCATATAATAATTTCCTTCAAGTATTCAAATCAGCATTTAATGTCAATTGTAAACTTGAAAAAAAAGAAAAAGATTTCGGCTAAAAAGCCTTGGATTAGTCATGGCTTGTTAAAATCTATCACTAAAAAAAAATCGACTTCACAAACTTTTTTGCCAAAAACGTACTAAATCAATTGAATGAAATACAAGAAATATCGTAACATTTTAAATCAGCTTTTAAAATCAGCTCGTAAAAAATATTATTGTGATTTATTATCCAAGAACAAAAATAATCTTAGAAAGGTTTGGCAAATTATAAACGACCTAATGTGTAAGAAAAATAATCAAATTTTCCTTTATATTTTATGAAAAATAATGTTAAAGTCTGTAATAATCAAGATATAGTAAATGAATTTAACGACTTCTTTTCCAACATTGCCTCAATACCCTAAAACAATCTGCTCATAATTTCAAGAATAATTTTAGCCAATACCTAAGTAATCCATGCCAAGCCTCTATGTATTTTTATCCGACCAATGAATTAGAAATAATTAAAATCGTTAAGGAATTAAAATTGACCTATAGTACCGGTTTTGACGATATAAGTTCCTTTGTTATCAAAAAAGTAATTTTTTCTATACTTAAACCATTAGTACATATATTTAATTTATCTTTATGTTCTGGCAAAGTACCTAATAGCTTAAAAATCGGAAAAAATCATCCCAGTTTCAAAAAAGGCGATAAATATTCATTTTCTAATTACCGACCTATTACATTATTATCATGCTTTCTAAGATCCTGGAAAAAATTGTATACAAAAGATTAATTTCCCACTTAGACAATAACAGAATATTAAACAACTGTCAATACGGATTTAGGGTAGGACATTCATGTGAGCATGCATTAATTGACGTAAATAATACCCTCTTAACTAATATGAATAATAATTACCACTCATTTGGAATATTCCTAGACCTATCAAAAGCATTCGACCTCATAGACCATAACATTCTCTTATATAAATTATCTCATTACGGTATTAGGGGAACAGTGTGGGAATGGTTCCAGAGCTACTTAATTCATCGACAAAAACTACACTTCATTTAACAATTATGATTCTCAATATTCTATCGCCCAGTATGGAGTCCCCCAAGGCTCCATATTGGGCCCGCTTCTTTTCCTTATTTATATAAATGATTTATGTTCAGCATCTTCATTCTTTAATTATGTTTTATTTGCTGGATGATACTACTATTATTTCTACCCATAGCAATTTTATATATTTACTGGAAAAAACAAATGATGAATTATGTAAGATTTGTAATTGGTTCGATGCAAACAAACTTGTTGTCAATTATGACAAAACAAGTGTTATGTATTTTCGAAAACCTCATTTGTCCCACAATGTATCTTCTGACTTCAATGTTAAAATTAGAAATGTAACTTTAAAATTAGTAAATTCCGTAAAATTCTTAGGATTTGTACTTGATGACAAATTGTCCTACAATGAACACCGCTTTTTTGTTAGTAATAAGATGTCTAAAAATATAGGTATATTAGCTAAATTACGTAATAATCTTACAGAAAAACATTTGCTTATGCTCTACAATTCTTTATTGCTTCCTTATATCTATTATGGTAATATCACTTGGGCAAGTTGTGGCACTACGAAACTAAACCCCATATACATACTCCAAAAGAAGGCTTTACGTATTTGTTCTAACTCCCACTACCTAGCTCCGTCACGCCCGTTATTTTTTAGATTAAACACCTTGACAGTTTTTGATATTCATAAAATTCAAATTGCAATTCTAATGTACTACGTAAATCACAACTTAGCACCCCTTAATATAATTAATCTATTTAAATATAATAAAGACTACCATCAATACAATACCCCGTTCCTACTCTAAATTCCATTATCCTGTAGCATTCAATCAGTCAACCCTTTATTCATTTAATCCACTGGTCCTCGAATATGGAATTCCCTCCCTTGCAATGTAATTTCTAGCACAAATGTTACTGCATTTAAAACAAAAACTTAAAAAATTCACTTGTAATTATGTATGCCAACTAATCACAAAATTTTATTTCCACACCCTTTCCCTGCCCCCCCCCCTCCCTGTAGGTTTACCGTCTTATTTTCCTATGTATTGTTGTGTTTATTATTGTTACCTTTCACTTTTATGTACGTTTATATATATATATATGTATTGGGTGTCCCACTCATCAAGCTTTTGCTTTTAGGGGCACCCTAATCATTTAATCTATACTGTACATTCAAGTATGATTTGTATATATTTTGCTTTGTATATTGATTTTTTAAATGATTGAATAAAATGAATTGAATTGAATTGTTGACTGTCGTCATATCTATTTATGTTAAGTATGTAAACTGATCCTATCAGCTTTGCTGCTGATCAGTATTTTCATATACCAATAAATAAGAAAAAAATCATATTTTGTTTCATACAATGGTGGTGTTACTTTAAAAATATAAAAAATGGCCATGATTGTTTTTTTTTTAATCTAACTCTTCATATTTTGTTTTGATTGTAGGCTGAGAAGAAAAAAGGATAAGCAGAAGAGATGGCTGAGAAACTATTTGCCTTTGAACCAAGGAAGGCGTCTACCATGAAAAGGAAGAGATGAGGTTTGTAACCATTATGTACTTTGGTATAGTCAACTTTGTATTTCACCATGAAATAGAATGTATAAAACCACATGTTACTTTTGTACAGGGTGTCTTCTGAATTTTATCACAGATTTGCTCTTCTTTGAACAGCACTAGCATACCTGCCAACTGTTCCTATTAAATTAAATGAATTTTTGGAAAAGGAAATAGCCATTTTAAAACCCATAACCTGTGTGTTCCTATTTCTGTTCAAATTTGTCTGTAATATTGTATAGTATAGGAAATTTAATAATGTTCATATTTGTGAAATTTCTTAATAATTTGCTCCTATTTCTTGGCCCTCAGGGTTGGCAGGTATGCACTAGTCCAAAGACCATATTTTATGATTATGATGATGATGATGATGATGATAATTATAATAGTGAAAACTTATAAAGCGCACACTCCGTCCATGGACGCTCATGGCGCCAGCCCAGCAACAGTTCTCTTAAATAAAGTGTATTACAATTTTTTTTGGGGGGGGGGGGTGATTAAAAGTATGGGAAAATGAATACATGTATACACATAAGATTTTTATTTGGATTTGGTAAAAGTTATTTATTTTCCTTCCATTTTTACAATAAATTTATGTTTATTGAAATTATTTGATTGTCTGTCAGACCAAGTTATTTGAATTATTTGGCCCTTTTTTTCATATGGACTAGTTCTTCTGCATAGCTAGCTGTTGGGCAGAACACATTCATACACATTCCTTTGAACATGAAATTATCTTTGAAGTTTTTTTTTAGTAAACACAACAGTAAAAACACTGATCCATGGCTATGGCTGGAATCGAAACAAAGGAGACACTTTCAAATGTAAATGAATGCAGTAGCATTAAATGGTGTGTGCACAGTATTATTACACAACAATGCACAGTAAGCAAAGTAACTTTTCATGCTTTGATAGTCGATTGATTCTTTAGTTTAGATTCAGTTGAGGTAATCCTTTTAATTTGCCGAAAGGTGGTATTGAATGCAGGTGAATCATTGCCTAAAGGATAATGTGGGCACTCAATGTTTTGTGTATTGCCAATGAAATGAAAGATTTTAGCATCTCTGAGTATTGTATTAAGTTAATAGCCTTCAGAGAGCAAAGATCAGATCATCAGACAAAATATCAAGGCCAATGACTTATTTTAATGTCAATATATGTTCAGAACTCTATAATACTGATAAATGCATAGACACCAAGGCTAGAATTCACAAAAGAACGTTTAAAACCACGGGATGGTTTAAACCGCCGTAGCGTACTGAAATAGGCATAAATAGAGGCATATTGGCCATGCGTGCGCAAGCTTAAAGAAAACAGATAATTGGACCGATTTCTGTGCGCATGTATGCTTATAAACCATGAGGGGAATTAAACCAGCCGATGGTTTTAAAACCTCTTGTGAATTCCGGCCGAAATGACGGAAGACCGTTGCAATGGACGTGCCCATGTACAGGTTACTATGAACTGGTTCTGATTTGACATTAATATGTTATTGATTTGTGTATTCTTATGCCAACAGCATGCTCACTTTGAATTAGTTGCTCTTTTCGTTATCCTAGACCACAAACATGGTCTCTGCATATTTTCCTGGAGCAAACATCAAAAGCAAGGATAGGTTGACTGTTATCAGACTAATCTTCACTGATAAGAGTCAGTCTGATTGTTTGCTGATATCTGCTAAGAGGATTTAGATTTGAAGGAACTAGAAAGCTTGCCTTGTATTGAAAACATTAAGAGTCACTGCACCCCTTAATTAGAGTGGATTTTGAATAAAAATGAAAATAGGATTAAACATGTAATTACGCATTCGTGGACGGAATTATTTGAAGCCTAATTTATCAGCTTTTTTTCTTCAAATTGCAAACACCAACATTTTTTATTTTATTGCTACATTGTTCGTATAAACATCAGGTATCTGAAATAAAAAATAATTGACAAAAAGTATGATAAGAGGTCAAAAAGTTGTCAATTTGCAGAGAAAAGAGTGATTTTAAATTTTCTGTCCACTTGCCAACTTAAGGATTTATAATGCTGATTTTCCTTTTAAAAATTTTCAGCATCAAACAGCAATATTGACGCAACCAAAATGGGCACAGTTTTGTGTAGAATTTTTTTGCTCTTTCTGCTCATGTATTATAATGATTTTAGAGCTTTGCATCAAAAGATATTAGGCCAACCAACAAAATGTGGACCTCTGTCACAAATGGGTTTAGAGACAGTTACATTGGCTCAGTAGAGATTTGAATTGTCATTGAAAAGTAACACCCCTCTCTCTCTCCTCTCTCTCCTCTCATCTCTCTCTTTATCTTTTTGTCTGTCTCTCAGTCCCTTGGTTTATATCTGTCTGTCTGCCAACCCCCTTCATTCTCAATTTAGCAGCTTTAATTGTCTTTTGGTGGCTAGAACCAACTAAAAAGTAATGTTTCTATGTTGTTCTTTTTCAACATTGCCTTTTTGATCAGTCCCTCATTCCCCCCTCATATTTTATGATAAACCTATTCTTTGTATATGAAATAAGGGCTTCAAATTACCATACTTTGGTCTAAGGTGATCACCATAGAAATCAAATTTTATTTCTCTCCCCCTCTCTATTCTTCCCCTCCTCTGCCCATCTCTTTCTCTCTGTGTTTCTGTCCATCTCTCTCATTCAGCTACCTCTGTCCCTTTCTCTCTAATTCTGTTTGTCTGCCTGTTTATCTTCTATCTTGCTGTCCCTCTCAATCTTCTCTCCTCCCTTTTCTTCTTCTTCTCATTCTTTCTGTCTGCCTTTTTTTCTAGCTCACTGTTCCTGTTCCTGTCTCCCAGTCTCTCTCTCTCTCTCCTACCTCTCCCTATCTCTGTCATTCTGTTTGTCTCTCTCTCTGTTTCTCTCTCTCTCTCTCCATCTCTAATCTTTCTCACGTCGCTTCTCTCCCATCTCCCTTTCTGTTGTCTTTCTCTCTCTCTCTCTCCTCTCTCTCTCTCTCTTTCCCAGTCACTCTATCAGTCCATATTATTGTCCTGTCATGGCTGAGCTGCAATGATGTGTGATGTATTATTTGTTCATCTCTTCTTTTTCTCTTGTTTGTTCCAGACCATTGAAAAACAACCAGTCACGGAAGTCTGTGGACCTCCTCCTTTCATTTTGGCATGGTAGAAAGCTTCTGCAATAGGCAGAAATATTTGAAATGCTACAGAACAAAGAAATCAGTACTTGTTATGCATGGAATATGTATTTGTCTAGTTCTGTTGAAGTTTTTTGTATATGTTTAAGGTTATTGGGTTTTTTTTTTTTTTTTTTTTTTTTTACATAATGCATTTGGAAAGTCCATGTGTAAATGTTTTCAGTTTGTCTAAATGTTGAATGATATGTTAATTTGAGTCAGCTATGCATACAATTTACTTACACCACTTATAGTAAATTCCCCCCGTCAGTAGTACACTTGAAAAATATAAAGGGTTGAAAATTTTGGTAATTTTTCATTCACTTACAAACCAAAATATCAAGAATATCAACTACTACTTATAGGCCATTTTTGTGATGTAGGCATTTGATAATGTGGGATTTTAAAAGTAAAATGCATGGTTTCTTCTTTTTGAATTTAACAAAAATTCCTCTATATTTGCTGTATGAACCCATTTGAAGGTAACTAACTTTTTGGGTTAACCATATTGGTAGAAGGAGTTGAAGTATGTTTCTGTTTTTGTAGAATGTGGTTTCTTGAGAATTTGAAAATGTACCAATGAAATGATGCTATTGGACATGTTAAGAAGGAAGGTAAGATTATCCAGGATCTTTTGTAAATACTAGTAGCATTAAAAATGACAATACTCTGTTAATTTAGTTTGTCTTTACAGCAGATATTTTTATATTTTCAAAATGCATAGTCATGAAATATGAGACGCATGATAACTAAACATTTATTGCATATTATAAGATTAGCTTTCACTCTGTGCCTTTTGTACATGTGGAGGGATACCTTTCTCTGAAAAATAGGCTTGTTGGGTAAAATGAAATTTATAGTCTTGCCAAATATCACAAACCTGCTCAAGTCAAAGGTAGTATCACTTTTTTCTTCTTGTTTTTAAAATACATAATATGTGCATTTGTATTACTGAAAGAATTTCTGCAAACAGTCTTATTGCTTGCATCTGTATGCTTCTTTTATTAGCATCACTATGAAGCTTTGATATTTGAGTGGTAATTACAGTGTGTTCGGACAATTTTTCTCTTTGTTTCATCACTCTTCATTTCCAAATTGCTCCTTGTCTGTACCAATTGCATTTTTTTCCCCGTTTTTCAATCTCCTTGACAGATTTCTTTAATATTCATTTCCCTCCCTCAAGTCCTCATTGATTTGTCATTAATTAAGGGGGATTAATGGAATTTTACCCCTTTCTTTCCACTCCTTCCTTTATTTTTCATTCATTAAGCAAATTATAATAATGTAATGAACCTTCTTTCCCTCCAGACCTTCGTACACTTTCATTAATTAAGGAAAATTATATTAATGCTATCAAATTTCTTTCTTCCCACCCTCAATGTACTAAGTCAAGGTATTCTTACCTAAGAGAGAAAGAAAGAGAGAATAAAAACTGCTTGTTTTATCAGAAAGTAAACATAATGCAGGTCTGCTAATTAGTGTGAAGTCTACCTTTATGTCAACCATGGGAGATAGAGGGTTTAAAATGCTAGATTTTTTTTTTAAATGTTGCATTTGCAAATTTGGAAATTGATGTCAATGTTTTTGTTTTGATTCTAAGATGATATAGAATTTTGATGTAATCTGCTAAGAGCCAAAAGAGTGTGAACTCATTTGACTGAATTTGGATAGAGTTAATATCCCTTTTCTTGCAAACAGACAGTATGTACAATACAAGTACATGTATGTACATTAGATTTTGAAAATGTTATGTTTTCATTTGATGGAGTGATTATATGAAAGGTTTTGAAGTAGCCAGTGAATGATGAATGCTCTCATCATTTTTTAATTGATCATCATCATCAACTCTCTGACTCTCTCTCTCTCTGTCCCCTTTTATCCCTCTACCCTTTATTATCTGTCCCAGTGTTGTTTTTGTTCATTATCAGTGGTACATTTGTTTTGTTACCACTCCAGTTTTGTTTGCGTGCTTGTCTCTGCTTGTATATAGTTGCATGACCCAGCACTCTCTTTCTCCGTACTCTTCTTTCTTCTTCTCCTCTTTTT
>CM057158.1:4546349-4570435 GCA_029962745.1 Echinometra lucunter
ATATGTTATTTTCTCTTTTGAAATTTGCCATACTTTTCTGATATAAAGAAAATTATTTTGTTGATCTTAAAAAATCTTAAATGAAAAGAGCACTGTGATGTATTCTTTATCTCTGTGTGAAGGCAATGTGATTTGAAATAGGTGTGAATATTCTCTTGTGCAAATAGTAGAATTGCAGAGTGAGAAGTAAAAAATAAAACCCCTTTGCTGTTTTCATTTTTTGTGTTCTTTAAATTATTGTAATTTTTGTGTGTACCTGAATGCATCTTGTGATGCAGTTAAGGCGAGTTGAGATGAAATGGTTTGAGAGAGAATATGATTATGAGCACGTCCTTTATGTTTAGTTGCTTTGTTTCTCTTATGTTATTTCGGATGTAAGCTTTGTATCCCCACATTTACTTCAAGGTGTCTTGATTTGGCCTACAAGGCAAAATTAATTTTTCATTTTTGAAACTGTGTTTCTGAAGTACCATTTCACATCTGTTTCATTTCAGACAAAATCTCACTTCAACTCCAAAATATCAAAGATCTCAGAGACTGTTCTAGGAACTCCCTCTTCAACAACCAAACAAGCAACATCATCAAGGCCTGTTGATGCCTCCCCTGAATTCTCATTACAAGATGATGGTGAGAAGAAAATTAGAACAGTAACATCAATGGAAGCAGTAATTGAAAGTGTGTAGCGTGCTTGGGTTTTGCCATGTAATGTCTCATGTCCCAGTTTTTATTGAATAATATGAATTAACTAAGTGTGAAATGATATACTTCCTGCAATAATTTTCGAGAAGAAAATGATAGTTTGCACTTGCAAGGCATCATGATGAACTGAATGCTGGTAAAAGGGTAAAGTGAGAGAAATTTCTCACAAAATATTTGTCTTGGACTTTGAAAATATGTCTCCTGTATCTCAAATCTATTAGCTATTCAAGTTAACAGGAGATTGTACAATTTTCATTTGGAGGCACTTTCTTGTAGAAAATTATCTGTGAAGAAATTTATTACATGTTTATTTCTTATTTTCCATTTCATTGAATTTCCAGCAGCCAGCATTAAGAGAGAAACAGGGAGAAGTGGTGACAAGGAAGAGACTGGTGTTGGTTCAAGAGATAAGAAGGATGAGAGGGATGAAGGGATGGGTAGAAAGGAGGATAAAAACAAAGAAGGAAGAGAAGTCGGTAGTCAGAGTGAAGGAAGAGGTTCTAAGCCAGCCTGAGACAAAAGGAGATGTTGCTGAGCAGATGACAGGAGGCGTCATCAGTACAGCAGACAACAAGGTAATGATGGGAAGAAAGTAGCCCATGTGGAAGTTCTAGAGAGTCTTGAGGTCAAATCTGAACAACCATCCAGAAGGGAACCTCTAGCAGTAAGGAGGCAGATCCAAGCCTACGCAAAGACCAGGAACATTAGACATGTTCAGAAAACCAGTAAAGAGAGATGGAACCTGAGAGAAATATTAGAGAAGATGCAAAATGAAGGAAGAAACTAGACAGGTGGATGACTTACAATCAAGTGAAAGAAGAACCAATGGACATTGGAGAGAGACATTGGAGAGAGTGGAACACATCGTTGAACAAGAGGATTCGGAGGAAGAGGTGGAGGAAGATGACCCATTTCATTATGAAGAAAGAAACCTGCGAGGAAATCAGAAGCTGGGCAGACCAATGGAAAGCAGGATCCAAAGCCGATCAGAAAGTGGAGGATGGAAAGAGGAGCAGCAAGCGGAGGGCTAATTGGAGTGATGAGAATGATGAAGGGAGCAACACCAAGAACAGACTCAGAACAGCAGACAGAATGATGGAAGCAGTATGTGGAAAAAGAAAGCTAGAATTGATGTTTTTCTCACAGGTTTGTTTCTAATTCTCTTTTATTCTTTTACAAAACTTGATAGACCTATTCCTATTGATCTAGATCTAAGTTGTTTCCAGGTTTGACAAGCTTTGTGTGATGTTGCAACATTACTTGCAAAAGGTTAGTGATATAATTTGCCACTAGACAAGTTTAATTGATGTTAAATACATGAGGGGAATGTTGTAGAGAACACTGTATTTAGGTTTGTGTAAGAAAAAGTAGAGAATTTTCTGCATACAGCTTCTGTTGTTGATACTCCCAGTCCAATCCAATTAAAGGGCATTTTGTATAATGCCCTTTCCTTGTAGATTCAAAGCCCTTCATCATATGTTCTTTCTGAATTTCTGTCAGTTCCTACTTGACCTTTCTTTCTACCACTTATCCATGATATTTTTCCTTCTTTCAGGAGGAGGAAGCTGAAGCTGAGTCTCAATCCCAGGAAGAGGAGAAGGAACCTTTGAGAGGCTTTTCAGATGATGCATTGAACCTACCAACAGGGTTTGTTTCTGCTCGCATACCAATAGAGGTGAATATCAAGGACTTTTAATGTTGTTTGACTTTCCCTTTGTTGACTCTAATGCCAAAGTGATCCAAGGTTATGTGAATGATAGGATAGCCCACCCCAAAAACACAACAATAGCAGCAGCAGCAACAATGACAACAACGTCATAATGAAGGATTTTTCAAAGAAATTATTAGCCTTGTGAATATTTATGCATGTTTATTGTGGTTTTTGCTTTTTGTTTTGCATGCCTTGCATACCCATACAAAGAGGTGTTTAAAATTCACTAATTGATTCAAAATACTTTTCCTAGACTTTCCTTTCTTTCATTTAAACATTCTGAATAGTACCTGTAATTTTACGGCTGCATTTGCTGACAAATAAGACTTTTCTTTAAATGTAACTATTTATAAAAACCCTTGGGCATGAACTGATCACACCATATTTATAATACTGAGTTGTATTTTATCCATATTTAATCTTAATTATAGGACCAGGTCAGTGTGAAAATAGAAAAGGACTACATGAAGGAAGAGGGGCTGCCTAGCAAGCTCATTCAAGTCAAGAATGCTGCCCTCATTGTACGTAAAAAGAGGAACACACCTCACAGAGCTGTCCAGGAATTGGGCAGTGGTCGGCAAGTGAAGAACTTCAAGAAGTTCAGAAAGGTACAAATTTTTAATGGCATTAATCCACATTCCTGAGTACACACTTAATGATATAAATCGATTACAATTTTATGGCAATGGTTAAAAAGATGGTGAATATTGCAGTGTTGTAAGAGTAAAGGTTTATGTTACCAAATTTCATTTGACTGGTAGTGTTGATGGTGTTATTGTGTTGATAATGGAAATTGTGAAAATGATGTGATGATGATGATGATGGTGATGATGATGATGATGGTGGGGATGATGGTGATGATGATGATGATGATGATGATAAGAACAATGACAAGGATGACGAGAGTGGTGGTAATGATGAATAATTATTATGGTGCTCATTTTGATGGTGATAGTGAGATAGGCATAGGTTAAACAATGATGATGATAGCTTTTACCATATTGCTGGTAGTGATAGTGAGCTTAATAAGGATGAAGATGAAAACTATGGTGATAGAAGCCCTAAGCAGATATACACAGAAAACTGATTTATTGTCATTATTATCATATCATCATTGTACCATCATCTTCATCATGAAATCACTGTTGATGATGACAGTGTTGATATCTTTGAACCACTGTTCCTTCTTGAATTTATCCCTACAGGCTGGATATGCTGGTCAGTCTTCCATTCCTCGTATCATAGGTGGTAACGATCTCTTTACCCACTACAATAATCCCAGCAAAGATATTGAAGACATGTTCAATGAAGAAGTCAGGGTAATTAGGATTTTTTCTTTCCTTATTTTTCAATTACACTTATATCAGCTATATGCTCTGTTAAATTATTCTAAAATCTTATTTCTTTGATTGTTTGTCTGGTTTTTTTATTTGTTTGTTTTTGTTGTTGTTGTTGTTCTGCAATCTGAAACGATAAAGCATAAGAAAATTTCAAAGCAGTGAGATGTGCTTATATAATCTTTGGGCAAATGTAGCTATTATATGCATCTTTGGGGAAAAAATGTGAATCCTGAAGACTTCTCTGTTAATGGTTATTATCGATTTTGTTTGATTTTTGTATGTGGTTTTGATTATAACATGTGATTTTGATTTGAACTGTTTCGTTAAGATGCCATTGACTCATCTTTTTATCAAAGTATCAAAGTATGTTTTGAACATCATGTTATACTCTACGAGGAAATAATCTCTTTTTCTGTCCTTTGAATCCCTATTTATCTTTTTTCCATATGAAGATTCTGATTTAAATAACTGATATATCCATTTTGTAAATTTGAGATGTTTTCACGTGAATTTGCTAAAATATGAAAAATGATAAGAAATATATATTACTTTAGATCAGTATTCAAAACTTTTCCTTGATATATAATGAGAGAGGTTTTCCTTTTTGGCTAGAAATCTAAAGATCTATTTTTTTTAAAATGTAACATGTAATAAATGTTTCTCTCTCTTGATTTCTTTTCAAAGAGATGATTATGACTCATTTATGATTTTTGATTTAGTTACATTTTACTTTACAATTTTGCAACAAAATCAAATTACACCGTACATGTCCCCAGCCGTTTACTAGAGGTACTGGCCTGTGGTAATTTAATTTTTTTTTTTTTTTTTTTTTTACTTGAGGTTGTGTGTATGTATATGTAGTGTGGATGTGAGTGTGTGTGTGTGTACATGTTGTTTGTTGTGAGTGAGGGTGAGTGTGTGCATGGATGAGGGTGTGTTTACATGTATTATTTGTAATGTCTTTTATGTAATTCTGTTATTTATTTTGTATGTTGATGTTGGGTGATGCAGATGATGCATATAATAATTTCCTTCAAGTATTCAAATCAGCATTTAATGTCAATTGTAAACTTGAAAAAAAGAAAAAGATTTCGGCTAAAAAGCCTTGGATTAGTCATGGCTTGTTAAAATCTATCACTAAAAAAAAATCGACTTCACAAACTTTTTTGCCAAAAACGTACTAAATCAATTGAAATGAAATACAAGAAATATCGTAACATTTTAAATCAGCTTTTTAAAATCAGCTCGTAAAAAATATTATTGTGATTTATTATCCAAGAACAAAAATAATCTTAGAAAGGTTTGGCAAATTATAAACGACCTAATGTGTAAGAAAAATAATCAAATTTTCCTTTATATTTTATGAAAAATAATGTTAAAGTCTGTAATAATCAAGATATAGTAAATGAATTTAACGACTTCTTTTCCAACATTGCCTCAAATACCCTAAAACAATCTGCTCATAATTTCAAGAATAATTTAGCCAATACCTAAGTAATCCATGCCAAGCCTCTATGTATTTTTATCCGACCAATGAATTAGAAATAATTAAAATCGTTAAGGAATTAAAATTGACCTATAGTACCGGTTTTTGACGATATAAGTTCCTTTGTTATCAAAAAAGTAATTTTTTCTATACTTAAACCATTAGTACATATATTTAATTTATCTTTATGTTCTGGCAAAGTACCTAATAGCTTAAAAATCGGAAAAAATCATCCCAGTTTTCAAAAAGGCGATAAATATTCATTTTCTAATTACCGAACCTATTACATTATTATCATGCTTTTCTAAGATCCTGGAAAAAATTGTATACAAAAGATTAATTTCCCACTTAGACAATAACAGAATATTAAACAACTGTCAATACGGATTTAGGGTAGGACATTCATGTGAGCATGCATTAATTGACGTAAATAATACCCTCTTAACTAATATGAATAATAATTACCACTCATTTGGAATATTCCTAGACCTATCAAAAGCATTCGACCTCATAGACCATAACATTCTCTTATATAAATTATCTCATTACGGTATTAGGGGAACAGTGTGGGAATGGTTCCAGAGCTACTTAATTCATCGACAAAACTACACTTCATTTAACAATTATGATTCTCAATATTCTATCGCCCAGTATGGAGTCCCCCAAGGCTCCATATTGGGCCCGCTTCTTTTCCTTATTTATATAAATGATTTATGTTCAGCATCTTCATTCTTTAATTATGTTTTATTTGCTGATGATACTACTATTATTTCTACCCATAGCAATTTTATATATTTACTGGAAAAAACAAATGATGAATTATGTAAGATTTGTAATTGGTTCGATGCAAACAAACTTGTTGTCAATTATGACAAAACAAGTGTTATGTATTTTCGAAAACCTCATTTGTCCCACAATGTATCTTCTGACTTCAATGTTAAAATTAGAAATGTAACTTTAAAATTAGTAAATTCCGTAAAATTCTTAGGATTTGTACTTGATGACAAATTGTCCTACAATGAACACCGCTTTTTTGTTAGTAATAAGATGTCTAAAAATATAGGTATATTAGCTAAATTACGTAATAATCTTACAGAAAAACATTTGCTTATGCTCTACAATTCTTTATTGCTTCCTTATATCTATTATGGTAATATCACTTGGGCAAGTTGTGGCACTACGAAACTAAACCCCATATACATACTCCAAAAGAAGGCTTTACGTATTTGTTCTAACTCCCACTACCTAGCTCCGTCACGCCCGTTATTTTTTTAGATTAAACACCTTGACAGTTTTTGATATTCATAAAATTCAAATTGCAATTCTAATGTACTACGTAATCACAACTTAGCACCCCTTAATATAATTAATCTATTTTAAATATAATAAAGACTACCATCAATACAATACCCGTTCCTACTCTAAATTCCATTATCCTGTAGCATTCAATCAGTCAACCCTTTATTCATTTAAATCCACTGGTCCTCGAATATGGAATTCCCTCCCTTGCAATGTAATTTCTAGCACAAATGTTACTGCATTTAAAACAAAACTTAAAAATTCACTTGTAATTATGTATGCCAACTAATCACAAAATTTTATTTCCACACCCTTTCCCTGCCCCCCCCCCTCCCCTGTAGGTTTACCGTCTTATTTCCTATGTATTGTTTGTGTTTATTATTGTTACCTTTTCACTTTTATGTACGTTTATATATATATATATGTATTGGGTGTCCCACTCATCAAGCTTTTGCTTTTAGGGGCACCCTAATCATTTAATCTATACTGTACATTCAAGTATGATTTTGTATATATTTTGCTTTGTATATTGATTTTTTAAATGATTGAATAAAATGAATTGAATTGAATTGTTGACTGTCGTCATATCTATTTATGTTAAGTATGTAAACTGATCCTATCAGCTTTGCTGCTGATCAGTATTTTCATATACCAATAAATAAGAAAAAAATCATATTTTGTTTCATACAATGGTGGTGTTACTTTAAAAATATAAAAAATGGCCATGATTGTTTTTTTTTTAATCTAACTCTTCATATTTTGTTTTGATTGTAGGCTGAGAAGAAAAAGGATAAGCAAGAAGAGATGGCTGAGAAACTATTTGCCTTTGAACCAAGGAAGGCGTCTACCATGAAAAGGAAGAGATGAGGTTTGTAACCATTATGTACTTTGTATAGTCAACTTTGTATTTCACCATGAAATAGAATGTATAAAACCACATGTTTACTTTTGTACAGGGTGTCTTCTGAATTTTATCACAGATTTGCTCTTCTTTGAACAGCACTAGCATACCTGCCAACTGTTCCTATTAAATTAAATGAATTTTTGGAAAAGGAAATAGCCATTTTAACCCATAACCTGTGTGTTCCTATTTCTGTTCAAATTTGTCTGTAATATTGTATAGTATAGGAAATTTAATAATGTTCATATTTGTGAAATTTCTTAATAATTTGCTCCTATTTCTTGGCCCTCAGGGTTGGCAGGTATGCACTAGTCCAAAGACCATATTTTATGATTATGATGATGATGATGATGATGATAATTATAATAGTGAAAACTTATAAAGCGCACACTCCGTCCATGGACGCTCATGGCGCCAGCCCAGCAACAGTTCTCTTAAATAAAGTGTATTACAATTTTTTTTGGGGGGGGGGGGTGATTAAAAGTATGGGAAAATGAATACATGTATACACATAAGATTTTTATTTGGATTTGGTAAAAGTTATTTATTTTCCTTCCATTTTTACAATAAATTTATGTTTATTGAAATTATTTGATTGTCTGTCAGACCAAGTTATTTGAATTATTTGCCCTTTTTTTCATATGGACTAGTTCTTCTGCATAGCTAGCTGTTGGGCAGAACACATTCATAACACATTCCTTTTGACATGAAATTATCTTTGAAGTTTTTTTTTTAGTAAAACACAACAGTAAAAACACTGATCATGGCTATGCTGGAATCGAAACAAAGGAGACACTTTCAAATGTAAATGAATGCCAGTAGCATTAATGGTGTGTGCACAGTATTATTACACAACAATGCACAGTAAGCAAAGTAACTTTTCATGCTTTGATAGTCGATTGATTCTTTAGTTTAGATTCAGTTGAGGTAATCCTTTTAATTTGCCGAAAGGTGGTATTGAAATGCAGGTGATCATTGCCTAAAGGATAATGTGGGCAACTCAATGTTTTGTGTATTGCCAATGAAATGAAAGATTTTAGCATCTCTGAGTATTGTATTAAGTTAATAGCCTTCAGAGAGCAAAGATCAGATCATCAGACAAAATATCAAGGCCAATGACTTATTTTAATGTCAATATATGTTCAGAACTCTATAATACTGATAAATGCATAGACACCAAGGCTAGAATTCACAAAAGACGTTTAAACCACGGGATGGTTTAAACCGCCGTAAGCGTACTGAAATAGGCATAAATAGAGGCATATTGGCCATGCGTGCGCAAGCTTAAAGAAAACAGATAATTGGACCGATTTCTGTGCGCATGTATGCTTATAAAACCCATGAGGGGAATTAAACCAGCCGATGGTTTTAAACCTCTTGTGAATTCCGGCCGAAATGACGGAAGACCTTGCAATGGACGTGCCCATGTACAGGTTACTATGAAACTGGTTCTGATTTGACATTAATATGTTATTGATTTGTGTATTCTTATGCCAACAGCATGCTCACATTTGAATTAGTTGCTCTTTTCGTTATCCTAGACCACAAACATGGTCTCTGCATATTTTCCTGGAGCAAACATCAAAAAGCAAGGATAGGTTGACTGTTATCAGACTAATCTTCACTGATAAGAGTCAGTCTGATTGTTTGCTGATATCTGCTAAGAGGATTTAAGATTTGAAGGGAACTAGAAAGCTTGCCTTTATTGAAAACATTAAAGTCACTGCACCCCTTAATTAGAGTGGATTTTGATAAAAATGAAAATAGGATTAAACATGTAATTAACGCATTCGTGACAGGAATTATTTGAAGCCTAATTTTATCAGCTTTTTTTCTTCAAATTGGCAACACCAACATTTTTTATTTTATTGCTACATTTTTCTTATAAAACATCATGTATCTGAAATAAAAATAAATTGACAAAAAGTATGATAAGAGGTCAAAAAGTTGTCAATTTGCAGGAGAAAAGAGTGATTTTAAATTTTCTGTCACATTGCCAACTTAAGGATTTTAATGCTTATTTTCCTTTTAAAAATTTTCAGCATCAAACAGCAAATATTGACGCAACCAAAATGGGCACAGTTTGTGTAGAATTTTTTTGCTCTTTCTGCTCATGTATTTAGTATGATTTTAAGAGCTTTGCATCAAAAGATATTAGGCCAAACCACAAAATGTGGACCTCTGTCACAAATGGGTTAAAGACAGTTACATTTGCTCAGTAGAGATTTGAATTGTCATTGAAAAGTAACACCCCTCTCTCTCTCTCTCTCTCTCTCTCTCTCTTTATCTTTTTGTCTGTCTCTCAGTCCCTTGGTTTATATCTGTCTGTCTGCCAACCCCTTCATTCTCAATTTAGCAGCTTTATTGTCTTTTGGTGGCTAGAACCAACTAAAAAGTTAATGTTTCTATGTGTTCTTTTTCAACATTGCCTTTTTGATCAGTCCCTCATTCCCCCCTCATATTTTATGATAAACCTATTCTTTGTATATGAAATAAGGGCCTTCAAATTACCATACTTTGGTCTAAGGTGATCACCAATAGAATCAAATTTATTTCTCTCCCCCTCTCTCTTCTTCCCCTCCTCTGCCCATCTCTTTCTCTCTGTGTTTCTGTCCATCTCTCTCATTCAGCTACCTCTGTCCCTTTCTCTCTAATTCTGTTTGTCTGCCTGTTTATCTTTCTATCTTGCTGTCCCTCTCAATCTTTCTCTCTCCCCTTTTCTCTCATTCTTTCTGTCTGCCTTTTTTTCTATCTCACTGTTCCTGTTCCTGTCTCCCAGTCTCTCTCTCTCTCTCCTACCTCTCCCTATCTCTGTCATTCTGTTTGTCTCTCTCTCTGTTTCTCTCTCTCTCTCTCCATCTCTATCTTTCTCACGTCTCTCCCATCTCCCTTTCTGTTTGTCTTTCTCTCTCTCTCTCTCTCTCTCTCTCTCTCTTTCCCAGTCACTCTATCAGTCCATATTATTGTCCTGTCATGCTGAGCTGCAATGAGTAGTGTGATGTATTATTTGTTCATCTTTCTTTTTCTCTTGTTTGTTCCAGACCATTGAAAAACAACCAAGTCACGGAAGTCTGTGGACCTCCCTTTCATTTTGGCATGGTAGAAAAGCTTCTGCAAATAGGCAAGAAATATTTGAAATGCTACAGAACAAAGAAATCAGTACATTGTTATGCATGGATATGTATTTGTCTAGTTCTGTTGAAGTTTTTGTATATGTTTAAGGTTATTGGGTTTTTTTTTTTTTTTTTTTTTTTTTTTTACATAATGCATTTGGAAAGTCATGTGTAAATGTTTTCAGTTTGTCTAAATGTTGAATTGATATGTTAATTTGAGTCAGCTGATGCATACAATTTACTTACAACCAACTTTATAGTAAATTCCCCCCGATAGTACACTTTGAAAAATATAAAGGTTGAAATTTTTGGTAATTTTTCATTCACTTACAAACCAAAATATCAAGAATATTCAACTACTACTTGATAGGCCATTTTTGTGATGTGAGCATTTGATAATGTGGGATTTTAAAAGTAAAATGCATGGTTTTCTTTTTGAATTTACAAAATTCTCTAATATGTTGCTGTATGAACCCATTTGAAGGTAACTACTTTTTGGGTTAACCATATTGGTAGAGGAGTTGAGTATGTTTCTGTTTTTGTAGAATTGTGGTTTCTTGAGAATTTGAAAATGTACCAATGAAATGATGCTATTGGACATGTTAAGAAGGAAAGGTAAGATTATCCAGGATCTTTTGTAAATACTAGTAGCATTAAAAATGACAATACTCTGTTAATTTAGTTTGTCTTTACAGCAGATATTTTTATATTTTCAAAATGCATAGTCATGAAATATGAGACGCATGATAACTAAACATTTATTGCATATTATAAGATTAGCTTTCACTCTGTGCCTTTTGTACATGTGGAGGGATACCTTTCTCTGAAAAATAGGCTTGTTGGGTAAAATGAAATTTATAGTCTTGCCAAATATCACAAACCTGCTCAAGTCAAAGGTAGTATCACTTTTTTCTTCTTGTTTTTAAAATACATAATATGTGCATTTGTATTACTGAAAGAATTTCTGCAAACAGTCTTATTGCTTGCATCTGTATGCTTCTTTTATTAGCATCACTATGAAGCTTTGATATTTGAGTGGTAATTACAGTGTGTTCGGACAATTTTTCTCTTTGTTTCATCACTCTTCATTTCCAAATTGCTCCTTGTCTGTACCAATTGCATTTTTTCCCCGTTTTTCAATCTCTCCTTGACAGATTTCTTTAATATTCATTTCCCTCCCTCAAGTCCTCATTGATTTGTCATTAATTAAGGGGGATTAATGGAATTTTACCCCTTTCTTTCCACTCCTTCCTTTATTTTTCATTCATTAAGCAAATTATAATAATGTAATGAACCTTCTTTCCTCCAGACCTTCGTACACTTTCATTAATTAAGGAAAATTATATTAATGCTATCAAATTTCTTTCTTCCCACCCTCAATGTACTAAGTCAAGGTATTCTTACCTAAGAGAGAAAGAAAGAGAGAATAAAAACTGCTTGTTTTATCAGAAAGTAAACATAATGCAGGTCTGCTAATTAGTGTGAAGTCTACCTTTATGTCAACCATGGGAGATAGAGGGTTTAAAATGCTAGATTTTTTTTTTAAATGTTGCATTTGCAAATTTGGAAATTGATGTCAATGTTTTTGTTTTGATTCTAAGATGATATAGAATTTTGATGTAATCTGCTAAGAGCCAAAAGAGTGTGAACTCATTTGACTGAATTTGGATAGAGTTAATATCCCTTTTCTTGCAAACAGACAGTATGTACAATACAAGTACATGTATGTACATTAGATTTTGAAAATGTTATGTTTTCATTTGATGGAGTGATTATATGAAAGGTTTTGAAGTAGCCAGTGAATGATGAATGCTCTCATCATTTTTTAATTGATCATCATCATCAACTCTCTGACTCTCTCTCTCTCTGTCCTCCTTTTATCCCTCTACCCTTTATTTATCTGTCCCAGTGTTGTTTTTGTTCATTATCAGTGGTACATTTGTTTTGTTACCACTCCAGTTTTGTTTGCGTGCTTGTCTCTGCTTGTATATAGTTGCATGACCCAGCACTCTCTTTCTCCGTACTCTTCTTTCTTCTTCCTCCTCTTTTTCTTCTTTTTCTCCTCTTTTTTCTTCTTTTTCTCCTCTTTTTTCTTCTTTTTCTCCTCTTTTTTCTTCTTTTTCTCCTCTTTTTTCTTCTTTTTCTCCTCTTTTTTCTTCTTTTTCTCCTCTTTTTTTTTTAAAAATCACTTCAAAAATCATGGGGGGGGGGGGGGGGGGTCACCACACCCTGAAGCACCGCCCTGGTATATGTCTTCCATTTTGTATGGTTTGTAATTACATAATGTATGATTCACCGGCGTAAATCCACCTTGAGGAGTGGGGGGATGATCAACTTTTTTGCCAATTTTTTTTCTGTCGAACTCATGCTTAAGTATAAACACACGCCCTCACCAATCTGCTATGACCCCCCTTACACACATTTTAATTTTTATCTTGTGAGCGAGCGAAGCGAACGAGTCAAAAATTACCACTTTTCTGGTTTTCAATTGCATTTTCAAATAGAAATTCTAAAATATGATGAACGAGCGAGCCAAAAATAACCACTTTTCTGGTTTTCAATCGCATTTTCAAATGAAAATTTGAAAATATGACGAGCGATCGAAGCGAGCGAGCCAAAAATAACCGCTTTTCTGGTTTTCAATCGCATTTTCAAATAGAAATTCTAAAATATGATGGTTGTTTATGACAGATTTTTAAAAATTATATGTAAAGATTAATTCAAATATCATTTCTTCCTTAACCCATTCGTGACAGGAATTATTTAAAGCCTAATTTAATCAGCTTTTATTCTTCAAATTGGCAACACCAACATTTTAATTTATTGGCTACATTTTTCTTACAAAATGTAATGTATCTGAAATGAATATAAATTGACAGAAATTATGATGAGAAGTCAAAAAGTTGCCAATTTGCAGGGGAAAATGGTGATTTTAAACTTTCTATCACATTGCCAATTTAAGGATTTTAACGCTTATTTTCCTTTAAAAAAATTTCAGCATCAAGCAACGAATATTGACGCAACCAAAATGGGCACAGTTTGTGTAGAATTTTTTGCTCTTTCTGCTCATGTATTTGGTATGATTTTTAGAGCTTTGCATCGAAAGATATTAGGCCAAGCCACAAAATGTGGACCTCTGTCACGAATGAGTTAAAAGTGGGGGGGGGGGGATATTTGTACGCGCCATCGCCCTCTCAAAAAAGTGGGGGGATATATCCCCCCCCATCCCCTCCGGGATTTACGCCAATGGTATGATTGCATAGAAAATTATGCCATAGAAATCATGCTCAACTTAATGCTGTTATTTGCCAAAATAATGGACACATGTTTGTATGATATTTATGTAGCAATAATTCTTAGATGAAAAGTAAATCCAGCACCTGTGCTGCATTGTCAAAATATTGAGGGCATTGTCAAAATATATTCAGCCTTCATTTAAAATTGTTTGCCAAATGTGTCAAATTTATTGATTAATTCTTTTCAGACATTTGCATTGTAGCTATTACATTTGAGGGTGGACATTTATCATTAACATTGCATGTTTTCTACACTGATATTTTGCTTAATGTGTGTACTGTTAAAGCTTTATGGAATGCTACAAAAATAATGTGATAATATAGAGTGTTTGTAATAGAGCCTGCTCCATATGACTAATGTGCTGAAGGTGCATTATGAGCAAAAAATGGTGAAGTATACACAATGAAAAAAAAAAAAAAAAAACCCTTAGAACAAAAACACAATATTTAGACAACTAATAACATAAAAGTGAATCTACTGGAAAGCGATTTTGAACAAATGTGATTTGTAATAAAAGCTGTTTATTTCGTGGAATGAACGAATTGCAAACTCATAGTATGTACTTTGCAGTGTTTTATCATGTGTTATTTGTTATATGAAGTAGTATTGAGTCGAATGCTCTAGGGTTGAAATTTGGTGAATGTATGATAATGAAGTATGCCTGCTCGGATCATAGACCAGACCAATACTTTATTATTCCTTGGAAAAATTACAAAATGAAACAAAGCGCACTTGTTTCTTACTAAAAAAAAACCAACAACAAAAAACAGTTGCATAACTTGTATCTTGTACAGACTCCTGTAAGAGAACCATTGTAAGTAATTGAGTTTCATAATAATATGGGTTAGGTTTGATATTTGCAGGTCTGATTAACCATCCCTTGTTTACTTTACTGGAAGTATATGTAGGTTTAGGTTTTTGTGGTTATGTAATACCAGTCCTGTTCGAATTCTCTTCACTATTTGCTTGAGGAAAGTTTTGGTATATACAATACGTGTCTTTGTATAAAAGCCTGGGCATGGAGGGGGGGGGGGGGGAGAGAGAGAGAAAGAGAGAGAGAGAGTTAGAGAAAGTAAGAAAGAAGGAGAAAGAGAATGAAAAATGGAGATAAAGAAAGAGAGAGGAAGTAAAAAGGGAGAGATATGAGGAAGTTAAGAATATGAAGATGTAAACATTGAAAGATTATATGATATCATAATTATTATATTCAATGTTTTCTTTTTTCATTCCAAAATGTTTTAACTCCTTAATTTGGGAGATTATTCTCTATGTAAATAGATCATTTTTCTGTAATTATTATTTTATCATTTTCAATTGATACATTTTCTGTAGTTTACCAATTATTGATTATGTACTTCATGTAAGCTGAGAGGGCCGTTGTGGAAAGCAGTTCTGTAAATGACAATGCTACCGTGTATAAATAAAACTGCAAATAAATAAGAGTGAACAGAAAGAAAAAGAGAGAAAGAAATGGAAATGCATAAACAAGGAGAGAAAAAATGTAACTGATACTGAAAAATACCCCGCAGTTCCAATAATAGATCAACATGTCATTTTCCTCAAATGAACTGGAACTGATGGAATTTTTATACATGCATTTTGTAAACTACACCCATTCATCCATGCATACAAGAATGGTTTTGCGGAAGAGATGTGCATGGATAGAAAGCAATCATTGTTCATGCGTTAAATAAAAAGTTAAGATGAAGTATCCATGCAGAAAACACATGTGCAAAATTGATGGGGGGGGGGGGGGGTAGTTTGAGCAAAATGAACGTGTGTGCTTGCCCATAAAGATAAAGAAATAGTGCATTGGAATTAATTGAACTGGTGAAATATGGCGTATTCGTTTGTTACTGTCACACATAAAGACAAAATGAAGGCGTAGCATGGGTCCAGATATTAAGTTGGAACTTGGGGGGGGGGGGGGGGAAAGGCCGGGGACACCGGTCTAATAACTCCGTGTGAATTCAACTGCATAATAATTATTCACATATTCACGATTGTTCTGTTTTCATTCTTTTCCTACACATCCCTTTCCTTGTTTATTATTTTCTCCTTTTTCCCCGCCATTCTTAGGGGGGGGGGGGGGGGAGAGACGTAAAAGCACCCCATAGCTACTCCACTATCTATCAGTAATGTACACGTGACAAGAGATAATTAAGGTTATGCGTGCAATAGATTCAAGCAATGTAATTGGCAACCTACATGCTTCAGCTCATTTAATGCCACATGAGCTAACTAAGCTGGCATATTTTCGTAACGAAATGTAAACAAAACAACTCACCAGACTACAATACAATAAAAATAACTAACAATGAAATACGTAAAACATGAATGATTATAAAAGAAAAGAAAAACAGTGTTGTTGTGGATGTGAGGGAGTAGCGAAGGCCATTGGCCTGTCAAGGCTACGACCCACTGGCGTAGCTAAGGGGGGCAAAAGAGGGCCATGCCCCCCCCCCCGTTGATCGGCGAGCAAAGCAAAGCAAAAAAAAACAACAACAACAACAAACAAACAAACAAACAAACAAACAAAACTGCCTTCCTTTGAGGCAAATTTAATGTTTAACACATCTTCCTGTTTTCCCGCAGATCTTTATTTCGATTTTATTCAATGTGCCTCTACTTTTCAAAAAAATAATTTCACTTTTATCTTATGAGGAACTTGAAACAGTTTATGACGGATAAATGCAACATTGCATGGTACTGCTAACAACACAATTCAAACTAATTCCTATATTCGGTCAGTGCTTGAATGAGGACGTAGGCGTAGCTAGGGGGAGGCACAAGGAAGCCATGACCCCCTCTTGATCGGAGAGTATAAAAATTAAGAGAGAAGGGGAATTAACCACTATTACCTACACCTAATAATGAAAATGGAACGCGCAAAAAATGCCATTTGATGCACATAATTATTTTCAAAAGTTACCCTACTGTGGGAGGGGAAACACCCTCCCCCGTTGAGAAATAGCTTCATCACTGTCTTTGGTTGCTTAACTCTTTTCTTCCCTTCCTGAAAACACTGGCTTCGTACACCCTTTTCGGGTGATGTTCGTTATTCCGAAGTTGTTATTCCAAAGATTCGTTATTCCGACTCGACACGCAAATTGCGAATACCTAGATGTTCGTTAGTCCGAAAATGAAAAAGGGTTCGTTAATCCGAACATTTGTAGCGTTATTCCGAAGGTTCGTTAGTCCGAAAATAAAATTTGGTTCTTTATTCCAAAGGTTCTTTAATTCGAAAATGAAATAAGGTTCGTTATTCCGAAGATTCGTTAATCCGAAAATGAAATAGGGTTCGTTATTCCGAAGGTTCGGTCGTCCGAAAATGAAATAAGGTTCGTTAGTCCGAAAATAACTAACGAACTAACGACGAACCTTATTTCATTTTCGAATTAATGAACCCTTTTTTCTATTTCGGACTAACTAACCTTCGGACTAACGAACCTTCGGAATAAACGAACTTTAGGAATAACGAACTGTAACCCCATTTTCACTGGTCTAGCTAAGGGTCCACCAACTGGTCGTGTATAATAACCTCGGAGCCTTAATCCGGCGCTACAGCCGGGGGCCATCGTCCCACGTTGATCGGGTCGGAGTGGAAAAAATAAAAAGCGAGGGAGGGGGGGGGGGGGGGCTATAAGGGGTTAGCATATGCCACTTCTTATAAAGATACCCCTAACACTGAATTTTAGTGTGCAGAAAATGGCAATTTCATGCACGAATTTAAAAAATCTCCCTACCGTTGGAGGGGAATACCCCTCTCCTACACCCCCCCCCCCCCCGCTTTGTCGCTTTGCTCCATCGCCTTGCCCCTCCCCCCTGTTGAAAATTACGCCAGTGCTACTCCCCGTATTTACATACATCACTGACAAACACAGGAGCAAAAAACTAGCAAAGGTTTTAACACTATAATTTTTTGTACCAAGAAAAAAAGCGGTAGGAGTCCATGTATGTGTGGGGAGGGGGGGGGGGGAAGAAAAATTCTGATTTAGCTTAAAATTTTTCATTTTGCTCACAGATAATTTCTACTTGGCCTACCCCGGGATCACTTGCCCGACCTAGCAATAAATGAAAAAACAAAACAAAACAACTGTGATGTAAACAGAAAATGCGAAGATCGATTTCTTCCCGATTTCATGAAAAAATCACTATGAATACATAGAGAAGAGAAGAGAAGAGAAGAGAGAATAAGAAGAATAGAAGAGAATAATTTTTAAAAAAGGATAAATGAGAGAAGAGAAGTGAATAATGAAGAGGAGAAGAGAATACTATTTTTTCATATTTTTATTTAGTCTAGACCGGAGTAATGCATCTGATGGCCACAATGTTGAACCTGATGCCGGATTTAGTTGTGTTTCTACAAACTCTGCATATTATTTTTAATTTCCTTTATACTTTGCAAATGCCTGAATAATTATATTTATATTGATACGGAAAATAAATCAAATCAAATCAAATCAAATTTCAATTTGATCTCCCTGACAAGTCCATTATAAAGAAACAGAAATTCGTGAACAGAATTGACTTCAATTCAACGTTTTTTTAAACCCAGCTTCTCTGAGAGGTTTTAATGAAAATAGGAGCCAACATCGAAACGCAAATCTGTACAATTTGAGCCTCCACGGGGCCTCCATCCGTTAAATACGCCAACTTTTTTTCAAATGTGTGTGCCTCTTTTCGAGTTTACCTATTCTTGTTGTTCAAATACTTTGTTGACATGCTCTGAATAGAAGTAATCTCTACTCTTTTTTTTTTTTTTTTCTTCTTCAAATTTCTGCTTCAAAGCTATTTTCTATTATACTAGGTACAATAAGAATAAGAGCAGGAAACTTCTTGCCTGTGTATGTGTGTGTGTGTTTGTGTGTAGAAGACCATAGAAGATTTGTTCCTGACAATCGCAATTTACAATCGAAACCGGTCGTCGATATAGGGGATCGAGGGGGATCCAAGAGAATATATATCTACATTGACAAACCTGATGATTTTCAATGAAAATATTGTAGGAGAATGTTAGGTACCAACCTCTGCTCGTATTCGAACAGTTAGCAGTATTGACATGTCTCAAATATACACGGATTATGGAGGAGTTTACCCAGTAAAAGGCCCCGTATCATGCAAATACGAATGAAAAAAAAGAAAGAAAGAAATATATATGACTTGATTCAGTAGAGTCTTCACCTTTCCACTATATAAATATTGAAGATATGACATTGTCCAGAAGTACTTATTACGCATTCATTACTTTTGCTGGTATATAGCGTGGCTGTTATAGCGTGACTGCGGTTTCCTATGGCATGTATGATATAATATTTCACTGAAGTTCAATATCCATACAGATTCAGCTACTTTCACAACTTTTCACTTCACTCTGAAAACAATAGGTGAAAATTGACCAAGTAGTGTACCCTGTTTGAGTATCTTATTCATATCCAGTATTGGGTTAAATTTACGCGGCAAGCATGCATGCTATAGCTTTTTGTGAAAAAAAAACAACAAAACAAAACAGAACAAAACACACATACACACACACACACAAAAAAAAAAAAACCAATATTGGATAAAACTTAATGCAACTCGTTCTTGAGAATTCAATTCATTTCAATTCAACTGCGATTTTATTTTAAAAGATACCTAGTAAAAAGTCCAAAGACTAACCGTTTACATTAGATTTTATGACAAAATAAACACAAGAACATAAGAACAAGGAAACCATATAACTACAGGGATAACAGAATGCACATGCAGGGACAGAAAAGACAGAAAACACTTAAGTATAAACACACACTCTCACCGACCCGCACAGACCCCCTTACACACATTTTGATATTTATTTTGCGAGCGAGCTACAAATAACCACTTTTTTGGTTTTCAATCACATTTTCAAATAGAAATTCTAAAATATGATGGTTGTTTATGACAGATATTCAAGACTTTTACTAACTGATTAATTAAAATTTATTTTCTTCCTTAAAAAGTGTGTGGGGGGGGGGATATTTGTACACGCCATCCCCCCTCCCCAAAAAGTGTGGGGAGGGGGAATATATCCCCCCATCCACCCCGGGATTTACGCCAATGGTATCATGAATTCTGAATGCACACACTTGTCAACTGTTTTTAGTATGTGAGGAGGATTAGAAGTTTTAGCCAAGGCTGAAAATACATACTCAATACATTCACGAAACACTGAATTTTCTTATGCTTTGTACTTTAACGGGAAAAATCATGTTGTTGAACCTACGCTTTACATTCAAACAAACAATAACACAGACTCGTATGGAAAGAAAAAGAAGAAAAAAAAATGCACGTGCCAGTCCAAATTTCAAGCTGGGGTTGTTGTATACCATAATAAACAAATTGGATTTTGATACCATTAAATATAATACTCATCCTGTCAAAATCGATCATAATGTGTATATCGCGATTAGCTGTACAAATATGTGTTTTCATATCAAAGGTTATAAGCTGCGTTGATTATAACTGTCTGCAACATTCTTAATCTGTTTTTCTTCTCAAGAGTATGAGTGCAAACTTTCCAAAGTTCAAGACAAAATCATGTGATCAGTTAAATGTATTGACATATTCACAAGTATTGCTGTAAAAAGATGGGGGGGGGGGTACTGAAGAATCATTTGCATACAAACCAAACGATATCAGTTCTTTGTTGACCCATGTTTGTCTCATTATCTCCCAGGGCATTTGAATAATAATAACAATAAAACAAAACAAAACAAATGCTATGGAAGTAGAAGGCTTCACGATACTTGAAGATGAGTGTGATCCTGAAAAGGAACTCCCAACTCTCGACGTTTCGGTAAGCATGTTCTTACCGTCCTCAGGAGAATGAGTGGTGGCATAGGAATGGCAGAATATTATACACTTCTGAGGGATTTAAAAAAAATTTAATGCATCAGTGCTTTGGTTTATCATGAAAAGAATGCGCTGTGCAAGAGTGTTTACGGATGTTTGGAAAAGTCAGATGATTCCTCCGTACAAATATCTTTGATGATCTGAATCCTCTCTTTACGAATACTTCTACAGAGTGCTTCAAAGGGTCTTTATAAAGTAAACTTTATTTTGAAATAACAGATTAATTGCAATAAAAGTCGTCAACCGAATAGAATCTTTGTCAACAGTTCGCCCTGGATTCTCCCCTTCATTAAGCCTTAACCCCCCCCCCCCTTTAAAAAAAAAGACGAAAAAACTCAAAACACCCCCCCCCCAAAAAAAAAAAAAAAAAAAAAAAAAAAAACCAACCGTACAATAATACAAACAAAAATTGCTTGTCATCATTTACTATGAAGCTTGTTTACAAAAGACTGTTAATCTGTATCTGTGATTAAGCACAATTTAAGCAGAGAGATTGAAATATAATATTATGGAGATGAAAAAATATCATACCCCATATGTCGCTAAATTGGACATTGGCCAAGAATATACCTTTGTCTCTATTATTAGCTGTTAATATTTCTTTATGTAAATATTGCATGGTGTCTAATCTGTTTCATTATCACAAACTCAGACAAGAAATGTGTAGCATTGATAAATATCATATGCAAATACATTTACATGCATCAGAGAGCAGAATAAGATGTCTTCATAATGACATTCAGAATACTGATGTACTAATCATAAAATGCCTCTTTATTGTTGGCTTTTTCCCCTTCAAATTCATCTCTGTCACATAATGTTTTGCATCACAGCGAGACCCCAGTAAAGTTTAGACCGCCCGAAACAAAAAAGTTGGTTTGGCGGAGCCCCCGCCCCCTGGGGCCCCATCATGCACCACCAGTCCGCGCGCTCTCTCTCCCTATCTCTATCTCTCTGTCTCTGTCTCTTCCCTCTTCCCCTCTTCCCCTCTCTCCCTTACTTTTTCATTTTCTCTGCCATTGTTACTTTTTTTCCTGTCGCCTCATTGCTTTGTATTTTGTCACCCCTGTCTCCCCACCTATAACGTCCGTCCATGATCTCCTTCTCAAAATGTTTTTTTAGATTGTGATGGGGGAAGGGGAAAAGGAGCTGCTGCTCCTTTCCTTCAGAGAAAGAAAGAGTCTGCACGAATTGTTTCATCTCTCCATCCTCTCCCCTCTCTTCTTCTTTAACCTTTCCCTCTCTTTCTTTTCTTTCTTCCTCTGTCTCTCTCTCTCTCCCCCTACACATACGCTCACATCTCTTGTTTCTAGGTTATCAACAGATCACTGCCAATCTGTAATCATCTCAAGTGATAAAACGTGTCATATCTATCATATAAAATATTAACCGAGTATTTTCTCCTCTCACAATCTATAAGGTAATAATAAATGATAAAGAAAATACAAAGAACACCTAAGAAGAACATTTGTTTTTGCTGGCAGTTTTGCTAATTCCATATCTAAATTGTACCGGGTTGTTTGGTGTCTTCGTTTTGCTTTTTTCCTTTTCAATATTTCAATAAACCCAGGTGATGTCACTCGTTCTAAACAGTTTTTTTTTAACAAGGTCCCCCTGCATAATCATGACTATAACAAGAATGATCTCTTATAATGTTTTCTCCAAACTTCTGTATTTCATTGACTACTTCTTTGACCAAAATTCCAGCATACTCACTTTAACTAGATTCGAAGACTTAATAATAAAAGAAACTTTACATGACTTAGAATACATTTGCACCATGATTTTATTTAATCAACTGTAACACGAATAAAAAAATTTATAGTCATGAGGAATTATCAGACGACTGTTCCACATTGCAACTTTCTCTGCATTTCATTTTAAATGATCATAAATATACATTATGTAACAATACCAAAGCGTGAGATTAAGACTTCTCTGATTCCAACAATTTATCATCAAATGTGACAGTGAGAAAGACATGTCACAATCAATATGCAATATGAAAAATATACATCTTCATGACATGATAGTCAAGAGCTTTACAAAAATTTCATGAATTATACAAATGTGGTGTATAAACGATTCTTTTTCTTTATGTTTGCAAAGGAATACAAAATAAGTCAGAATAATTGTATACTGAACAATCACTGCTTCACATACATATATAGAAAAAAATTAAATCACATCAGTAGAATGGGAACTGTATCTTTACCTAACACAGGCAGGCATGTTATCTTAATTTCGGTAACTTATATACTTCAATACATCCCAAATAAAGTTGAAAGCCCAATTATTTTGTAGCATGGATCAGAGCAAATATCAAAGAAAATTAGACTTTCTTAGGCAGTTATGTTCATGCAGGGGCGGTGCTAAGGGGGGGGGGGGGGGTTCAAGTCAGATGGCCAAGGTTTTTGGTAATTATGCTCTCCTTGTATCCCTGCATCAAGGAAACATGAACACAGGGGCAGCGCCAGGGTATTTTGATGGGGGGGGGGGGGGCAAGATGACCCATAGGTGAATTTATTGATGTTTTAAGGTGATTACACAATGGTAAACAAAATTTTGATATAATGATCGAGAATAGAATTTTAAGAAGAATGACATTAACAATATGATGATTTTCAGTCGAAACCAATGCATTTTGGCTAATTTTCACATAAAAAGTTATGAGCTGACCAAAAAATTTGGGTATGAGGTATGACGTAAAAGTGGGTACCCAGCTTCGCACATCGCAGTTGTGCTGCGCGCTAGACTGTACATTATGTATTATACCTTGCGCGCATTTTGCTAGAAGTGCGCGACACGGTATTGACGTCTTCTTTTTTCTTCTTTTTCTCCTTTTTTTTATCACTTGAACCCCCCCCCCCAGCACTGCCCCTGCATGAACATAACTGCCTAAGAAAGTCTAATTTTCATTGAGATTTGCTCTGATCCATGCTACAAAATCATTGGGCTTTCAACTTCATACATTCTTCAGGTACATTGCAGTCTAACAGAAAGGTTGGTCAGTCAGAAATCAATTAAGGATAAGATTTTGACTTAAAGCAACACCTCAAGCTGCTCTGGTATTTATATGAACTAGGATACTCACACATGCACACACATCATAGGACGTACCTATACATCATGTATTACTGACAATCTTGGTAATTTGCTACCGTTACTTGGTGAGGTCTGATTAGCCTATGAATTGGTAACTTGTGTGACTTGGTCTTGCCCCAATAGAAACGGCTAAAAAAGTATTCAGAAAAGTATTTTAGCTGCTACTGAACTCGCATAATAATAACAATAATAATAATAATGATGATAATAACATTAATAAAAAAAGAAGGAGGAGGAGGAGGAGGAGGAGGAGAAGAAGAAG